>JASVER010000034.1:1788022-2272996 GCA_030449065.1 Oceanodroma leucorhoa
CTTCCCAACCCTTGTCAATCCACGGCAGTGTCTAGGTGAAGTACCCAGTCGAGGTGCTTAACTACCCTGGGCTAACTCACTGAGAGATACCAGCACCTCCAGAAGGCAGCAAACTAAATCACTCCCTGGAGGTCTTTCCACTGACTATACAGGAGGTTACAGTTACAGGTTAGAGTAATTTGGTTGACTTGGATAAATCTTGGCTAATCTTCACTCACAACCTGCTCTTGGCAACATCTCTTCCTTCCCAGGATGCCATATACCCCTTTCCAATGGTCCCATGTCCATGCTCTTGAGTGAAGGAGAGACCAAAAAATGGGTGGAAATAAATAAGATTYGACAACTGAAAGCTTTTCTTTTAGGGGTTTGAAAGCGGTCACATAAACCTGACTTTGTTCCCCCAGGTTGGAAATGTTGTGAGCTGGTATTTGGCACAACGCTCTCTTCTCTGTGACTAAATATCTYATTAGTTTGGGATGTGGGATGTGAGGGGGATGGTGGTTGTCAAAATGAAACATTATGAAACGGGTAGATCTCAGGATGAACGCTTAAAACTTCCATGTAACTTCTTGGCATTTCTTCTTAACTCTCAGAAGGACTAGATTTAATGATACACTTATCCATTGTGTGCTTGACCTCRTGTCTGGTCTCCCCAGGATGGCCCAAAAAAATCAATGGCAAGATTTTAATCAGCTCTAATAAGTTCATGGAAGAGAATCATTTACCAGGGCCCCTCTGTTGTATGCATTTGCACTGTGGTTCCAATTGATTATTTGTGCCAATTATTAACTACGAATCAGGATTGGAGGGAAAATAATCTGTGCTTGGTCAACTTTGTTCTTTCTGAGATTTTCAGATGATAACATCAGCAACCCCTTTGCCCCTTATCCTTCTATTGTACCATTTAATTGTTATGTTTCCCTCCTAAATTATCTGTGGTGATTTTTTTTCTCTACTTTTCATAAAATGAAGCAAAAACATACTGTGGTTGGAGGAAACAAAAGGTCCCTTATTAATTATGACTCCAAGCAACTTCAACACAGACTTGGGGGCTAGAAAGTACCTTGGATGATTTGTGCATAGATTAGAAGCAGCTTTCATACACAGCCATGCACTTCTGAAGTAAACAATTTAAAAACAAAACCTTAAAAATCCCACAGTGTTATACCAGTCTGGGAATTATTATTTTTAAGTAAAAAAGGCCCATCTGGGCTCTACTGAAAGCTAGCAATTAGCTTGCACTGCAAGACATGGAAGGCAGAAAACTAGTAACATCTCAGTGGTTCTCTTTGTTGTTTCACTGCTATTGGGTCCATCAGAAAGATGTCATCACCATGACAGTTACAAAAAAATCAAACCCTTTCTGAGAAAGAGCATGCTTAGCTCTTCAGCTGTGTGCTTAGCAGAGAGCAAGCTTGGTAGAAGTGCCTGGTTAATTAAATCTTACTTTCTTCCTTTTATATGGTAATTACACCAATTATAAGTCAGATCTTAATGTTTTTCAGGGGGGTGTTTCTGAGAGCTAAACTCCTTGAGACTGACTTTATGAGAAAGAGGCATAAGGTGGAAGAATTGGCTTTGTTTCAGGGTGCTCCTTGGCTGCCAAGTGCAAAGGAAACTTCTCTAGTGGGTTTCCTGCATAGAGAGGATGTACACTCAAGCRGAAAAGGAAATCAGGGGGTTGGTACGCAGAGTATGTCTGTTAATGACCTCCAGGCTGTGGAAGGCAAACCTAGAATCGGCTCCTGCAAAACTTTTGCATGTAAGAACATCTAGGACCTAGTAGCAGCCTCTGTCCTGTGCAGATCTCCTAAAAAGCCATAGTTTAGGGAGGAGATAATAATAACAAATGATGCTAATAATAAGCCTTAACTCTGCTGTTCCTGGGAGTATTCGGGAGGCAGCAAAGCATGCTCAGCCCATGGAAGAACTACTGAGACTCTGTAAGGTAGAAGTCGTAGAGTAATCTCCTTTCTCCTAAGATTCTTCTAGGAAATGTGAAAAAGGGGCTTTTACCACCCTACACAAGGAACTCCACCTTTTGCTGAAATGAAAAAAAGTACTGCTTGGGCAAGGGATTAGGCCACTAACAATTTTTCTAAGTTGACAGCACTGTTGAAATAGAAAAACAATTATTTCTCATACGCCCCCAGTTTCCTATGGTCTTGCTTTGGAGCTTTGTCTAGCAGTCCCACCACAGGCAAGGTTTCTCYTTCCCCACTGCTCCCTCAGGTCGCTTAGCTAAATACTCTTCACCAAATGACGAGCAGAGAAAGCGGAGGCTGGACATTACAGTTTCTCAGTAAGCTGAGTATTTTCAGCTAACTTGAAAACAGGAGCTACTGTGCCAGACTTCAGACCCTGACGATGCTTAGAAACACCGGCTGTACCTCTGAGAGCTTCCAGGTAGCAGCAGTGACGTGACCATCTGGAGCCATAAGGGATGGTGATTCCAGACCAGCAGAGAGAGCTCTTGATATACACTCACAGCTGAGGACATTGTGAAAGCACATCACAACCATTTCCATGGCAACTGGCTTTGATGGACTTCAGGGCAGCAGGAAACCAAAGAATAAGTTGACTTAGGGCAGGGAAAGAAAAACTGTGGTTATAAATATTGTGTAAGTGCACGTGGACCATTTATCTGTGCTGGGTGATGTGGGGAGGTATTCACACATGTGAGGGTAATAAGGTGGAACTTAACCTAAGCCRCTGCCCAGGATATTTGTCTCAGTCAGGACCCAGCCCTTGCTTGCTGCCAAACATGTGGGGCTTTATTTTCATTGTTGGCTGCTGCTTCACCCCTTCTATCACCTTAGGAAAATAAACAATTAAAATAAAAAAAAAAATTACTATATGCCAGGGGTTTCCCCCCTTAGCACGGCCTTGGAGTYTTCTGTGAGTATTGGCCCTTGGAAGATCAACAGGACAACTCTGTGTAGTGACAAGCTTTGGAGAGTACAGATCGGGGAAGTACTGTCAGTGGGCTTGCAAAAACCCAAGCCCCAAATAAAATCTCTTTGTGAATCTCTGGCAAAACCTATGTACTAGCAGTGCATATCCATGCAAAGTGTGTGGACCAGGTGCTGGGAGAGGATTGTATTAATTTATTTTCTGTGAACGTTACATTCAAGAGGGAGGAGCAGTGCCACATGGCGAAGAAGCATGCATTAAGCACAGCTTCTATTCTGTTCCTGAAAACATCTCTGGGTGTATTGGTGRTTTAAGGCTAATTGGAGAGGGCTTGTGGTGGTTGCATTAGAGGAAGAGGAATGATTCAATTGGTCCTGCTGAGTGGAGTTGAATGCTTCCAGCTTTTGRGTTACTCTCCAAGAGATAGGAAGCTTGGCCAGGATTAGTAGTTGTAGTGCGAGCATCAGGGAGCAAAGACAAACAGGGAAACTTGTTCCTCAAAGAAAGTGAGTTTCTCACATGAAGCTTTTGAAAAACAGCTGTACAGGATGGAGCAGAGCCCAGACAAGCTTTGTTCTTGCCTTGCCTCCTCCATCAAGATCAGCCTAAACCCCCAAGCTCCAGCATGAACACCCTGAGCCCTGCGCCGCAGTGAGCCAAATCTGGATGCACACGCTGATTTGGAGGCTTAAAGTTACCCTCTGGTGTGAAGGAATAGGTGCTTTTCTATCTAATAATTCAGGAATGAAAAAGTAGGCCAGAGACAGAGCCCGTGAACCCATACAGCACCTTGAACACCTGGTTTTCATCAGACAGGACCTACGCTACCGACACGGGCTTGTTGGAAGCTCTTTCTGTCGGGGCTCATTAGCACCACTAAATCACAGCCACAGCCCTGCCGTTCTCCTTCTCATGCAGTCGCCTCTGACTCAGGATTTATCATTCCCATCCCCACTCCTTTCTGTTTGGCATTCTGGAGTTATTTATTTATATCAGGAGAGACAACTGCAGTGTTTCACGGGTGGTCGCAGTGGAATGCTAAACAGGCAGGACCGGGTCCCACAGGTACCACGGGATGTGGAGTTGATTTGGCCGATTCTACGTGACTAATATTAAATATCACCATATGGAGCTGAAGTCTTCCCCAGGAGTTTATCACTAATTCATCTAAGGGTGACTTTTGTTGTCAGTGTTAAAGTAACACTGGGCTTTTCTTTCTTTTTTCTGTGTTGCTACACTGTCTTCTTTTTTTTTCCCCCCAATTTCTGTGAACTACTCAAGGCAAACAGACATATTAATTAAACTATTAAAAAATAATGTCTTCAGAAAGGTTATTCTTGCACATGGATGTGTGAAYGGAAAGTGTGTAATTTGGTCACAGGGGGAAAAATAGCTCACTTCCCACCCTTCTCTTGTGAAATCAGTTGCTTAGCTATGAACCCTTTTTCTTAGCAGAGATGGAGAATTTATTCCGTGTAAACAGTATCATCTATCAACTGATTTTTTATTTTTTCTCCTGTTTGCAAAAGTATTTTGTGAGTCCATATTTGCCAGCTGGATTATTTAGCTGGCAGTTTTATGGGAACCAATTCAAGCCTTCAACACATGGTGAAAGTTGTTCACCCTGACCCTTCTCTTAAAACAATTACTGGATTCCCAAAGTTGTGTACACATGCTTCCGATCCCTGATCAAGTGACTGGCATGCCTGACCAGTTATAATTAACCAAGCCTCTTCCTCAGGTCAGGATCCCCTGGCATGCATGGAAATAAAGGCTACCCCCCTGCCACTCGTGGGAATGGCTGTCTCTTCCCAACGCRCTCCTTCTCTTGCTCCCTCCCCAAACCAACCACCCTTAGTGCTATTTATTTCCAGAATCCCATTGTGCTGGATACTGTGAAAACACAGAAGCAGAACCGATCCCTGAATGCTTACAGCTGAAGCACRTCTCTAATGCATCTGATTAGCCTTTTAAATCAAGAGACGCCTCCTGCTTGAAAACTTGTAGGTGCTTCTGCTTTCTCTGGTGCCCACCCAGAGACATTCTTGTTTTCTGATGCCCAGCCCTGGATCCCTTCTTCCCTCTTGCCCGTTCCCCAGGTTTTTCTCCACTGTGGGAGATGCCTTTGCCAAAGCACCCTCCCCTTTTGAGGAAATCCCCTCTCCGAGAGCGGCAGCTCAGGGTCGGGAATTACAGCCAGGGCGAGCGGCTCCACTCGAMGCTTGTTCCTCTCGATTGCTGCATAGCATGAGAGTGATGAGGGGAAGATTGATGTAGCGTCGAGCACAGTTCAGGTTGCACGCCACTTGCTCCCTGAGAGCCCATTAAAGGGAAGATTTAGAAGCAGCCGTGGTTGTTGGGATGACTGGAGAGTTAATTCCACGTGGAGGACMATTAACAGTTCCTAGTGAAGCAGAACCTGCTGCACGTTGTCATGCACAGGGTTTCTTTCCCTGCCCTTCGGAGGCTTTTACTTCACCCGAGCCATCTTCTCCCGCGCTGCCTTCTGCAAAACAAGGAGGTAAATGCCAGTCAGGGAAATACGCCTGATGCTGTGCAGCCCCTTAGATCCGAGTGTCTGCTCCAGCCCTGCGTGCAAGATTGCTGATGCTTTGCACTGAATAAAGGCAGGTTATTTTTAGGTGGGCGCTGTTTGTCCACCATCTAACTGTACGTAGAGAAAAAATATGAGGGGAAACRGATTCAACGGGCCAAGAAAAAAAAAAAAAAAAGGAAAATGAGAAATACAGCAGCCCAAAGCAGATCCTCCTTTAGCTGTGTTCTTTTTCACCATCATGGATAAAACTTTTTTGCTCCAGTGCTCAGATGCCACATGAAGAAGCACTGTGCCATCCAAGCCTGGTCACTGTCATGCCATGCAATAAAGAGGTGGTTACACTTACAGATATTCAATATCGTCAGATTCTAAGTGATGGTCTTTAAAGACTCATTCAATTATGTTTCACACATTTTCACCCCAGTATCAGCACTGCAGGCAGAGTTGAGATCACTTATCACCTTTACTTTTCCTACCTGAATGTAAAATTACTTCTTTTTTTTTTTTTTTTTGGTAGAATAATTCTGAACCAGGTTTTGCAAGATTTGGTTTGGGGGCTAATTGCAATCTCTTTCAAAAAGTTTTCACCAGTACGTTACACACACGATGCAATTTAAACTCCACTTTACCTTCATTTTTGTCTAGAAATGTTTTTCAATTTCTTTTCTGTTTTCCCTTAACTATCAGAAATGCCATACAAGACTGGTATGGCATTTGTGCCAAGACTGGTATGGCACAAGGAGACTGTTACTAGATAATAGTGTTACAGATTAGCAACCATATAGAATCTGCCTTAAACTGTATTTTTTTAAATTCATTTTAAGGGCAGATTTTCATATTGAATTTCAGTCTTTGTAAGCCTGCAAATTTACTACTGAAACTAAAACCTCTTTTAATATATCACATTGTAAGAACTTGCTTGATTTGGTCATCTTTCATGGGCACATCTAGTCCATAGATTTTGAAGGTTGTGAACCACTGCTCTGAGATACCAGCCAGCAAACACCAACAACTGGCACTTATTACCTGATTTGCATTGGCAGAGCTGCCAAAACATACCAGTGAACCTGCCCCAACATTCACAGTTCCCTTGTTTGCTCAAAACTGGATTTCCCTTGGTTGTGGACCAGAAGAAAGTTGGTAACCTCTGTACAATTACGCAAACTTGGATACAGTGATGAAATTAATTTATTTAAATATAACCASGCTGCAAGTTCTTGATTTATGTGAGTTTGTATTTGCAGTCCTTTCAGATCATTTGGGACAAAGAAGAAATTGCCTCAGATGCTACTCTTCTTTGAAGGGACTGAATTTATGATTAATTTTATTTCATAAACAGATTAATTGATTTACCCATACATCTTCAAAAACTTCATTACATACTCAAAGAATAAGAGTTATAATTTTAGAGATGAAAAGCTGTGTCCTTCATATGTCTTTAAGAAACTAAATCCTGTTTAGGCACAGAGAAGAGTGATGGACTTGTGATTTTTTTTGTCCGAGAATATGACGACATGATTGAAAATGACTGAGTTTCCATGGTTTAATGAATTTCTTCCCCTTAGCTGCTCGGTTACTACTTGACATCTGTGATAACCTATTTCCAAGTATGTGATCCCACTTTTTGTACTGGGCAATGTTTTGGACCCATCCAACTACACACTAGCTAGCCACATAGATGCATAATCCTTACACTGTTACTCTCATCTCTGAAAATCTTTAACTCCTATACCATTATTTTGCAATGTTCATCTTTTTTCTACCTGAAGATACACTGTGGTTAGTCCATACTCACAGATGGTACACTCGTGGGAGTATATTTCTATAAAATTTAATGTTACAGGATTTATGTCTTTCTATTGCAATTTACCTCATGTTCTAAGATGCTTTATTATAAACAGTCATAATTATGATTAATACTAGAACTGCGAATGAATTCCAAAAAGTCTGGAAATTAAACTGTCAGCCACTAGTTTATTCAAATATTATCCAAACCATGCCTGCCTTAACATGTCCAATAGCAGTTTTGCACAGAACAGACATTGTCTTAATTCACTGACATTTAGGTTATTCTTGAGACCATTTTTTCTCTCCTTGTGACTAGGGTTAATATTCAACTGAAATGTTCTGTTGCTTAGGAACCATCTCGTAATGCTGAATTCATTAATGCTTTTTCCAGTTTGCTCCCAGAAACCTTGTTAGATAGGGTTTCCCACTTTTATCCTAATTAACAGGTACCTAGCAAAAAAAAGAAAATAGAATATACTTCAGCAGAGAGCATTTCTGCTTATCCTTTGCCAGTCTTTTTCCTTCAGCCTGTAAAGAAACTGCACTATTTCTGACCTCAAGCYCCTAATTCTTTTTCAGTAAATTACAATATCCTTTGAGCAAAGCAAACACAATTCTCAGCTTGGTCCTGACATTGTTGACTGTCAAGATGGGGGCTCTTCCCCTGGGCACTGGGTGAGTTCAGCAGCTGATTTCAATCCAGGCTCGTGTTTCACCCAGTGTCGACTTTTTTTGCCAGTGCTGCACGAAGTAAATGGGATGGCAGGCTGGGGCTTGTGACACTGAGCATGGCACAGTGACCTGCCAGGAGGGCTGAGTAGTGGCACACACAGGGCTCGCAGGCTGTCGAAACCCAGCAGTTGTCCATGCCTCACACCCAGGGGAGAAGAGGCATGTCTAAAAGTTGGCCAAATGGTCCCACCCTTTTCTTTGTTTGGCAGTGCTCCTCCTGAACAGCTCTGAAGTTATCCATGAGGGTCTCATCTCCTGCCACATAGACGTCTTTTAGGTGTTTCTCACCGCAGGGTGCTTAGCACATGATTCCACTTTTCCTCTGCTCRTGGGTGCCCGAAAGCCAAAGGGGAGCACAGTCAAGTGTTTGTGTTAAGAAATTGGGTATTCTTGGACTGARTTGCAATCTCAATTACGTCAATAGGCAAAGCAGGACAAACTCTTTCGATGCCATTAAACCACTTGCATATTGTCAGCATAGAATGAAAGCTCTGAAGTCTTTGTGATGATGAGGAGGCTCTGCTTTCAATAGCCTTATTTCTTTAAGTTTTGCTGATCAAGATTTTTTTGGCCTGTGCTGACCCTGCAGCAGCATTTGCCCCAGTGGTATACCAAGATTTAATGGCTGTGAAAGGATAAACTATGAATTTCCTTGACTTTTTTCCCCTAATCCTTGAACTTAACTTCTGAAGCAAGAATCTTTTCTGATTCAAAAAAGGGAGTGGAGGGGAGTATGAATAACTTAAAATATATGTGTTGACTGCTGCTGCTCCTCCCACTCCCACTCTGCATGTGGAGTTCAGAAATGCCAAGGCAAAGGTGTTTCCATGGTGTTTACCACTTAGACCTCTACAGTCAATATCCCGCCCTGATAATAGCAAAGAGCATGTTAGCATGTGATTTTCAGCCCAGATCTGCAAACTCAAAAGTGCTGAGAATATTAGCCGAGGATCTGAATAAAGAACGGAATTTCTGGATGCTTGCGCAAGCCTTCCATGCCCCCAAGATACCAATATCTCCACACTGATGATAAAGAGCCTTGCTTTTTCCATGTTGAGTGTTCAGGCAGAACTGTTGATGTCACGAACATTTTATTTATTGCCAGCCCTGATTAGATTTACCAATATTCAGCAGCCAGACAGAGAATTAAGAGATCTTAAGTGGTCAGGTCCTATTAACAGTTTGTTTTTGATGTTGCCYTGTTAATTGCTTTGTTCTGCTTTAAGGCGTTGATTCAAATTCTTTTAAAGTTCTATTGAATAAGGAAGATGGTATTCTGCCTGTTTTGTAAAAGCTGACAGCAGTGTTCAGGTAAAATAAAAACAAMTTCAAGGAAGTTATCTATGTCCAAATCTAAACTGGAGCCTGTTTTAGCAAATCATTCACCTTAGTTATTTTAATAGCAATCTGAATAAAACAGTAAAACTGAAGTGGCATCAGAAAGTTTTTTTCTGATGGGGTTGAATTTCTTGAATGAAAAGGGGTTTGATTTGTTTTGTTTCTTAAACAGTAAATACAATTTGGTCAATTTAGTCCAGACATTTCACTAATGTAGGTCAATTCAATCAGTTGCTTTAGCTCAAGAAAGTGAACATTCTGGAGAAAAAAAAAAAGAAAAGGGACATTTATTTTGGGATATGTAAAAAAAAAAATTAATAGCTGAAAGAAACTTTGTTTTTASTTCACCAAAAATCTTTCTATTGAACCACTGAAATTTGCAAGTTTACCTTTTGTTTGTTGAGAATGTTTTTTAAAATATGTACTTTGGATTACCCCGAAATCAATCTCTTTTCTGATCTTCCAGAACTGCAAGCAAACAAAAAAAAAATATCATTTATTCATGCACCTCTGCTCATGAGGGAGTCTATCTCTGAAAGCTTTCTATCTCTGAAAGCTTTCCAGCACAGATGCTAGAACTTCAGATTCCTCTGATAGGATTCAGAGAGATGTCCAGACAGCTAGATCTTTACCGGTACTTTCTGAGGTTCACTATCAGTAACATTTCTCACTAGATATCCTTTTCACTGCATTAACATGCTCAAAGCTAAGATTGGCAAGCACAAAAAAAAAAAAAAAGCTTACAGGTGGGATATGTCTAATATTTTGCTTCAGGCCTCTTCCCATGTCCTCCAAACATGGTTTGCAAATGAGAGAGACAGGAAAGACAGGAGTAAGTAGCAGCTGTATGAATTTGTATCTGCCCAAAAGACCACTTATATTCCCAACTCCAAAAAATGGTCAGCAGGTAAGATGATGGGTGACCCTGTTCTAACTTTGCTCGGACTGCAGGAGCCAGCTCAGATCTATCAGGCACCAGGCTCTAAAGTCAACCTCAGTCTCATTGCAACCAGAAGATAAAAAATGCCCTGTCCTTATGCTGCTTTTCTCGTCTAAGGGAAATGAGAAGATGGAAGAAAGTGTGACAGGAAAGATGGACAGAAAGAATGAGAGCAAATCCACTCCTTGGCATAGAGGGAGGGGATATGAGCATGTCTGACTAAGCCGTCTCTAGTGGATGGAGGCTAGGAAACACTGGCATGGAGCTACTTCCATGTGTGACTCATATTAAAAGTCATCATTAAATGAAGTGTGACTGACTTGTGCAGTTTCTGTGGAAAGTCACTATTTAGGTGAAGTGGAAGATGAAACCTCAGGGATTAAGTGCCAGTTTTTTCAAGGGCCCTTCCTGACTCTCCAACTTGCTGAAGATATTTCGGAGTGAGCAGCACTGAGAGCCTCATGAGAAAGGCTGGTCCTGTGAGTTGGCCAGGCCTGTTTTGCAGAACAGCTAAACACTAGTTGAGCATTTGTACAGGGAAGAAAGCCAGTCTACAGGGAAAGAAGCTGATTTTGTGGCTTAAGTGTTGCAATAGGCCCCGGGAGATGCAGATTTAAGACCAATTTCTATTGCAGACTCACTAAAGAGGTGCGAGTTAGTTGCTTGCTTCAGCTGCATATCTGTAACACTGGAAGAATAATACTTCCTATTACTCTTTTCCTGTCTTATTTAGATCATATTCCCTCCTGGGGAGGAAATATATCTCAGTTGGTAGTGATATAATGCTGAAACCAAGGAGCCCCAGTTACAAATGATGCCTCTACACATTCGTATTATTGCATTCCTCTATGTCATCCTCTACTTCTTTTACAACATCACCCTTGCCAGCAATGAGGGGTTCGCAGTCCCTGGGGCTGAGCTAGCAAAGTCAGGAGATGATCCAGTTTGAATCCCATCTCTTCTTTGTCCTTCCAGGATTGCCACCTGCTTGTCAGAGTTTCTGCCTGACTCTGGATCCTGATGGGAACCTGTCTGGAAATGAGTCCCTAGGACAGTCTGCTGCTCTGATGAAAGGTATGTAAAAAACAATTGTTGTCACATTGTCACCTCTGAGGTTCTGCTCCTTTTCCTGAGATTGTAATAAGCAAGTCTAAATTATTTGCCATACAATGTCAGGCTTTTTTTAACAGAATATGACAGAAGAAAGTAAGAGGTATCTTCTTCTTCACTGTGATAAGATCAGTGTACCATGACTCAGATGATCACCTATGATCGTTCATACTTAATCCTGGCACGAAACTTCATGCAGCCTCAGTGGCATGCCAAGATGATGGGTATCAACCTGGAAGGGTGCTGAGGTCCTGTGGGAAAGTTGGAGGTGATCTCTTCTGATGAGGGGATGCACATCGAGCTCCGCAGGTGACTGAACTCCTCCACACTCACCCCAAAGAGACAATTATGCTCTTCTCTGCACAGATAACTAATAGGTTATTCCTGACTTTTATTTCAGAAGTAAAAGTCCATATAAGCCCTTATAAATTCTCCTTGAAAAAGTGAGTGGTGCTTCATTTGACATCACCAGCAGGTATTTGGATTGCTGCAGCAGCACTGCTCCAGCCGAGAGACTATTGAACGATTCATGCCTGTCCCTCTATTTATGGCATTGGGGGATCCACTTGGCCAAGCTCACATGTGACCTGCGGAGCTCAGGAAACAGCCTTACACTTTCTAGGCACAAGCCATCGTGGGCAAGAGCAAAAAGGCAGTGGCAGATGATCTGAGGAACCCCAGAGGGGGTGCTGTGTTTGGACGGGCCCCTCTTCAGGATTCAATTTTACCCCTGTACAATCCTCAGGTTCTCACTTTGTTTAATAACCGCACTAAGGAGAAAGAAACAGCTTAAAGAGAGACCACAGAGCCAGAACTGTGTCTAGGCGACAGAAGAAAGCCACCTCCCTGCAATGCAAATGCTCGGTTTCTGACGACACTGCACGGGGCACAGAGCTCATGGCCTCACTAGCCCATAGCAAGCAAGTCCTTCAGCGAATTCCCCATCTTGGGCTCCTTAGCAATCCTGCTGCTCGCTCACCTTCCCCCCCCTCCAGCCCAGGTAGGTCCTGCCCTGGCTGGAGGGATGGTTTCTCCAAAGGCAGACGTATGGCCAGGCAGATCCGTAGCAGATCACAGACAGATACAAGGTGACTGGCAACCTACTCCCTGAAWAACAAATTAGAGAAGCACAATCAGCAGGTGTTTGTTGGAGCTGCTACATAATGAGGGAACCGAATGCATRCAGCACACACAATACTTGCCTGCAAGCTGCTGTACAGACCTATCCAGCCATCTGCAGATGTGATACTCACCAGATCAAAACAAAAGTAGTTTGCAATGTTTTCAGAATCCAGAGACTTGAGGCCTGTGCTAAACCTGCAGCTTGTTGCATTTTATATATTTTGAAGGCTAGCAGCAGATTTGAGCAGAAAACTGGTTTTGCCATTTAAATCAGACATACAGTTCATTAGTGTTACAGAAGAGGGACATGTATTTTCTGTTCCTGGCAGATCCCCTTACTTTGCCACTGACTCTCTCTGCTAACAGTGAAATCCAGGGAAGGGTTGTGGTTGCATTGCTGGAGGTTGGGGACCCAAGCAGAAGGGCCTCAGGGAAATTGCTTGTTTCCTTTTAAGTCCTCTCTGGGTGTTTTTGAGCTGTTTGGATGTGAGCTGTGGTACCGGAGCACAGTCATTGCTGAGCCAGGCCATGTGAATTGTCCCATGCCAAGCTCCACCTCTGAATACCCTTGCTCTGGTCCATCTCTAACGATAATTGCTGTTCTGTGTCTGGTGTTTGTGGCCCTGTGGCGACRTAAGAGGAAGACTTAGTATGCACACTGTGCCTTACATATACGAGTGATTAATGTGGCCATCCACAACTCAGAACAATAATCCTGTACCAGACACAGCAATCAAAAAATGGGCTATCAAAAAATTAGGCTACAGAAATTGCTTTGTAGGAGCAAATACATCAGTAAAGGGAGCATTTGGACTCAAGGCTTCACTCCCATAATATGAATACTCATGGGAAAAAAAAATTATAAATAAGGTGAGGAATTTTTAATTACTGCTTGATTCGTTTGTGTTCTTCCATTAAAGAGAACCTAAAGGCACATGCACACACACACACGGACCCACACACTGGGTCTGTCACAAACACTTCCTTGCATTTCCATTAGCAGTTTSTTTTTGCATTGCCACTTGCACAGCGCATTGCCTCACCCAAACCCATACGATAAGTCCTTGTGATTAAATATTCCCCAGGCTTTCCATTAATACTTTGTGCTATAGATCTGCTGGACATTAGTGTGTGTATACATAGACATATATATTCGATTTATGGAAACTATAATGACCTTCAACGAGATAATCTCACCTGTCCCCAGAGTGTTAATCTTCATTTCCCACAGCCACTTTCTCTTAAATCTGACTAAAGTCTATTGAGTCTGGCAGGAGAACAACAGTGGCCTTCTCCTGCTCTGAGATAGCGGGAGTAGAGCCCAGAAAGCCAGAACGATGCCGAAAAGCCAAAGAATTCTGTATAAATTAACAGCCGTCATCAAGATTTCATGGAAGCTAATCTTATTTGTGTTTTGCTCTGTTTCTCACTGCCATAATTACACCTGGAACCTTTTCTTTCTTAAGCTGCTTTTTTAGTGTTCAGGCCCAAAGTCATGCTGCAGAGCTACAGGTTAACCAAGCAAGCAGTGGCTTGAGATTTTAAGTGCAAGAGGTCTCATGTTTTTCTGTACATGAGTGCACTGGAATTATTATTTGAATGGATTTGCAAGCAATACAATATCATGGCTGAGTGTTCTGATAAGACTGAAAGCAAATATTTTCAGAATATTTTGGTTCATGAGAAAAAAAATGTTTTAACTTGTTGTCCTGGTTCATGATTAAAGCAACCAGAGAAATCTTGTCCTTCCCCACAAGATGGAAATTCCGTTTTCTGGCAAGCCCACGGGAGAATTTCCCACCCCCAAGACCCTGGGTGGATGAGAACAGCATTCTCTGTGAGAAACACGGCAGCCCTGTGTTTTTCTGAGATGAACACCCGCTCATTAGAGCACAGATCAGGACATCCATAGACTGTTCCCAGATGCACTCTTGACTTATTAAATCCCCTCTGCACCTTAGTGACACCAGATGGACAGTGCCTTAGTGAAAGCTTGTCTTAGGGTAATAACAGTCTTGACATATTTATGGAATAGTGTGTGAAACATGTTTTTAATTCCCGACTGGAAAGGTACTATTTAAGCACATTAATGAGTGCATATTTTTATACACATTAAATAGGGGGGCAGTAAAAAGGAATCTCATTGATCCCACAAATAATTTATCATCAGAAATAAGAGAGCCCAAGAGTTTCTCATGTWAGAACTGTTGATTATAAAATAAACAGCACTTTTTATTGAGTAGCCATGCCTGTTCCCCAGTGTCTGAAGATACATTACTTACACCACTCCAATCTCACCATGAAGCCAGTCAGTCAGCAGTGTAAATCTTTCTTCTCCTCAGGTCATCACAGAACACTTCAGCTGCTTTTTTTTTCCCTTCTTTTCCTTTTGCATTGTTTATAAACCTGCCAACATCTGAAGAAGGGACTTGTGTTTGTCCCAGAGGTCACGTATTATACAACTCATTTGCTGGTTCATTTACAGACACTACAAGCTGTCTTGCCTTCAGTGTGCACACTGGAACCACTTTTCTTTTGTAATTGAACCAGGCTCATCCCCACATGTGCAGTGAGCCTTGTTAGGCACTGTATCTTTCTGATCATGCTCAAGTAGTACAGAAACAAATCCAGGTATCTGGAAAAGAGGTTTGGGTCGTGTTGAACTGGCCACATCCCAGGAGCCCATTTTGTTCTGGGATTTCCACACCCAGCAAGTGGTCCAAGGGTGATGTTCAGTAGGAAAAAAAGGGAGCTTGGGAAAACCTTTGTCTTTCACAAAAATTGGTATGGACAAAATGAGGCAATGGACCATGCCGAGTTTCCTAAAGAGCTGATTTGAGGAAAAAAAAAAAAAGAAAATCCCCCATGGAGCTTCTGAATCAGAGCAGGGCACACAGCCATTGAAGCGTTTAGCAGTGGTTAGTCTCTTCAGCTTGGTGTACAGCAATGCACGCGGGGACGATTGTCATGAAACACCAGAATGAGTTGCTGATGGATACAGGATGAAAGACCCAGAGTGGATAAGGAGCTTAACACAAGCCTGGGAAGGGTTTCTGGCCTTTATGCTACCTCAGGGACAAGTGCTAAACCTAAGGAGGACTGAGAAAAGAAAAGAGGAAGGAGGGAAGGTGGTATACAACAGCTTTGAAGTGCAAGAAAAGATGGGACTGGCCCTTTCTCAAGAGCTCAGAAGCAAAATTGGCTTCCTGGAGAGAGAACATAAGAAATCTCGTAACCTAAATATATTTAAAGGGCTTACAGCTCTCCAGGGAAAATTTTGAGGCTATTGAAGTGGAAAAAAACCCACTTGCTAAGATTAAACAGGCTTTTTTTCCCAGAAAAAAATAAAAATAAAAAACTGACAAAGCAGACAAATGTTTGGCAGGAGACCCAGAAAAGAAAAAAAAAAAAAAACAAAAAACAAAACACAACCTGGCAATAACAACAACAACATGAGTGGGAAATCTGGGTAGCAGAGAGGTCCAGCCCACTTCCCCTTTGTCTTCCACAAAGGCTGTAAGGGGAAAGTGAGGTATCAGTCCATGTAGTTTTCTAAAGAGCCAACACTGCAAAAAGAAAAAAAAAAAGTTCTTGAAAAGCCAGAAGAAAGCCTTTCCAAGAGATATTTGAAAATGTAAGGCCAATGAGAACCCTTGCAGAGTTAATGTTGAACAGGCCTTAATACCTGGTGCGTGACAGGGAATGACGATTGCTGCTTGACCTTGGGCTTGAGCCTAATGTTGAGAACAGGCTTGGTCACAGTGAGTGGCTCATGTGATGAAATGGCAGGTGCTGAATGATTTTGGCTAATTTGATCTCTCATTTTGAAGAAATTGGCTGTGAAAATGTTAGTGTGAAACAGTGCCCATTCAGGGCCTCTATCCCTCCATCCCTGAAGCAAGGCACATGCTGTTGAGATGAATCTATTCATCTTGGGTTCTCAGCATCTCCATCCACAGAAAGCTGGACAGCACAACACGTGACATCCCAGCTCTTATTGCAGCAGCAAGTTGTTGACCTGGGATTGGAGCTTTGCCACAGGGAGGAGTGAAATCAGGGAAGGAGCAAATTTCCTACTGAAACTTCCATAAATCTTGGCGATATTTGTGAAGTGGATGGCAGGTCACGGGGAACATCTATGTACTTACAGTGAGGTAAAGGTGAAAACCCTCCACTCACGTCAGCAATTATACTATTGAATCTAAAGGAATAATCAGGCTTATGCCCTTGCATTTCCATGGCCAGCTAGGTGTGAAGGGCCTTAGCAGAAGGTCAGTATTAACCTGCTTTTTAATACTGTGAGYCGAGATGTCAAGCTTATCTGCCCTTCCCTCCCACAAGTATGCAAGATGGATGTAGGTTCTCACAGAGTATATTCCCCTAAGATCAATGACCTGGTTAAGGCTAATTACCACACACTCTCACTCTAAATTAAAAAGGACCTTAGTAACTGAAAGCCTGGTATGATTAAGTGGCTCCAAAGATTAATTGTGATAAGAGTGGCATGGTGCTTCCAGGTTTCCTCAGTGCTACATATTTGTCACTCTCTGGACCCACCACATGGACTTAGGAGCTCTGTTTCAAAAGGTCTGCAAAGTGAATTAGTGGTCATTTATCAGTTGGGAGTGGACAAACCAAAGAATGCTTTTGAGCATCAGCTTTGTCTGAGCAGCAGAGGTTTGATCCCTGGGCTGTTGGCTGGGCTAGTGATCCTGGTGCTCTTCCATCAGCATCCACCTTGCACCTATTGCCCTGGCTGTCACCCATGAGCTGATCCCAGGGCAGCCTTTAGGAGATTTTTCTCCAGACCCTGACTTCATGTGAATGCTGAAGGCACTGATGGYTCCTGGTTTATCCACTGATCAGGTGCAGAGTATAGCACCAGTAAGACACCCCACTGCCTACCTTTGTGCTTTGGTCCCGGGAAGAGAAGCCACAGGAAGTTTTCCACCCCTACAGCTGCTCCTATGCAAGGAGTGAAAGGAACCGACCTTGGAGAAGCAAGGCTGACAGCTCTCAGAAGTGGTTTCTGTACAGTCTCTACAACAGGGAAGATAACTGCCTAAGAACAGCCCTCCAGTCTCAGATCAAAAGTCCAGCTGGAGCAGAATAGTCTCTCTGTCCATGGTTAGTAGTGGGTGCTTAGAAATGAGTATAAGAAAAATGAAAAGCAGAGAAAGAAAATTCCCTGCCAACACCCCTCCTCATTTTCCAGTAATCTGCAGCTTAAAGAGTCCCAGATTGGAGCTTGGATCCACTTCACTGTGTTTAATAAGCCCTTGATGTACTTTTCTTCCATGAATTTGTCTAATTGCTTTTTGAACCCGTTTATACTTTGGGCAATGAGCGCTATGGTTTGATTATGCTTTGTGTGTGGAGAAGGACTTCCTTTTGTTTGTTTAAATCTGTGGCCTGATCGGTTTATGTGGTGCCTCTCATTTCTGCCTTACAAGAAACAGTGAATAATTCTTTGCAGTCACTTCTTCCACRCTATTTATGATTTTCTATAATCGTACATACACCCCTCACCCATTTATTTTCCAAGTTGATGAGCCCTAGCCTTTTGATTTCTGTGCACAGGACCTGCTCCATACCCATCTGGTCATACTTGCCAGCYGTCTCTGTGCCCCTTCTACTTCTACAGAATTTTTGTCTGAGATGACACAACCAGAACAATCAGGATGTGAGCCATTTTAGCAGTATAACGTTTTTTCTTTTGTAGTCTAGATCTTTCCTAATTATTACTAACATACTCTATATGCCTCTTTGACCTCTTCTGAGCACTGAACTGACTTTTTCAGAGAAGTTCATAGTGAGTCCAAGGTAACTCCTGAGAGAAGCTAGCTAATTTGGAACCTGTTTCTATGTATTTACAACTAAAATTTATTTTCCTCATGTGAATCACTTTACATTTATCAACACAGAGTATCTTCTGGTCTGGAAGGCTTATTGCCATTCACTTTGTAAAAAAATATTCTGAAAGTTGTTCTACTCGCGTTTCAAACAGAGAATGCTTCAGATTCATCCCTCTTAAACTACTGACCTCCTCGCTGGTGAACTCTGATAAAAGAATTTATTAGGCTTTTCCACTATAACCTTTTCTTCCTTGAACACCCATTACACCCTAATCATGAACTGCCAGTGTAAAATATCTGACAAGTTTCTTGTTTCTGATGTGCTTGAATTGTTACTTCAATTTCAGGAGTTGCGTCTGAAAATTTTTGCTCTGCCATATGACAAATTTTACATTGAACTTGGCCAAGTTTGCTCTTTTCTGTTTTTCTCTTTTTGGCCCAATTTCTGCTCTTCAGTGGATGWCTTCTACTTTAAGTATCTTTTTTTAAATCTGCAGCTGAACCAAACATAGCCCTTTTCCCTGCAATTTTTGATGCTATAAATTTTAGTCAGCATCTAATGTGATCTTTTCAATAATTTTCATGCCACAGGAAAAGTTTTTACCCTCTTAGCTGTTGATTTTCTGCCTCATTTTTTATGAAGTTGGCTTTCCTCAAGATAAATGCTAATGCTACTGAAGTGAAGGGTTTGTTTATTTATTTGTTTGAATTGAATTAAATTGTGCTCCTTATTATAGACTGATTATTAAATAACTGTGTCTCAAATCCAGTCCTGGTCAGGACTGGATGAGGAGTTGTTTTTCCTCCTGYAGGATTTCAGAACTGTGTATCCAGATTTTTTATATTCATCAGGCTAAATACATAGACATGTGTTAACAGGGCCTGCAGAATTATGCCTGGCTGGGACAGGATTTCTTTTCAGGGTAAACCAGCTCATGTGTAAAATAACTGGGTTAGCATATAGGCAGTCTGAGATCTTCTTTGGGGTGGTTTTTGGTCACTTTTGTTTATTAGTTTATTAATAATTCACAAGATTAGGTTTCCAGAAGTAGATACATATATTGCATATCTCTGGGCTGTTTTCCTGCCACATTTCACATGGAAAAGGACAGATTTTCACGGTGCTAATACCCAGATTTTTCCAAAAATAGATGTGATTCTATGATTCTATGATTCTATGATAATACCATTTCTTAAGACACTCAGAAAATCACTGACCACTTCTGAATGTCTGTAGCTACATTGTCCACATCTTTCCTTTCTGCTTTCCTCAAGAATTTCCCACAATTCTGCCACTCTATAAATGGTATTTAAAAAATCCCCAAAGGTACAAGTCTTGTGTCATCTATACCAGTGTTTCCTAAAAGTTGGCTCTACTATCCGATGCCATAAATATTGCTTAGAACATTGTCCTGGTTTCRGCTRRGATAGAGTTRATTTTATTCCTAGTAGCTGGTATAGTGCTGTGTTTTGGATTTAGCATGAGAATAATGTCGATAACACACWGTTTTAGTTGTTGCTAGGTGCTTATACTAGTCAAGGACTTTTCAGCTTCTCATGCCCTGCCAGCAAGAAGCTGGGAGGGGGCACAGCCAGGAAAGCTGACCCAAACTGGCCAAAGGGATATTCCGTACCATACGACATYATGCTCAGTATATAAACTGGGGGAGTTGGCCAGGAGGGGACCACTGCTCAGGAACTRGCTGGGCACTGGTCGGYGGGTGGTGAGCAATTGCATTGGGCATCACTTATTTTGAATATTATTATTTGTAGTAGTATTAGTATTTTCCCTTCCTTTTCTGTCCTATTAAATTGTCTTTATCTCAACCCACAAATTTTATTTTTTTCTTCCTATTCTCTCCCCCATCCCACTGCCGGGGGCAGTGAGCGAAAGGCTGTGTGGTGTTTAGCTGCCTGCTGGGTTAAACCACAACAAACATCCAAGACTATAAATCTCTAGGAGAATAGCCTGAACCCAGTAGCAAATTATCACAGGCAAACTTACAAATCTGTAGAGACTTACATATTCTAGTTGAGCTCAAACTCAAATGTTTAATATGTGGGGTCTGTACATGGGATCATCTGGAAAGTAGAACCTTTCTCTGTAACCCTTTAATAAATCCATTCCTTTATTTTTAGTAGCAGCTTTAAGTGCCAACAGTTATCTGTCATGTCTGGCCTGTCTGGTCTTCTTCACTGTCATATCAGAGCACTCATATTAAAWAATATACTGGCATCATGTTTTTGTAAGAGGATTTTGATAAGCAATAAAGGGAGAGCCTGATAGCACTGCCATGAAACTCCTATAAGGAGAGCTGAATCTGCCCATTGTGCACCAGAATTAGCTCTGCCAGCATGYTTCCAAGAACAGCTGCTCTCGGTGGCTACCCCAGCCCTACATTTCTGTAGCATTCAGCAAAAGCCCCTTCCCTCTGCACTGCAGCACTACCTGCTACTCAGGTGATGCGTCCTCACGCAGGCACCCAGCAGCACTGTCCACCGTTGTATTCCTCCTGTCTCCTTTTGTGCATAAAGTGCCAAGCAATAAAAATGGTGGGATATTTCATGCTATTGACAAATGGCAACAGGATTCAGATGGCTGAGCTCATTTCCACTCTAGCCTTGAGCAGGTTTGAACCTCCATCTCCTGTATTGAGAGTTTTAACATGTCATCTGCTACCCTTTGTAGCTCCAAGGTCAGACCTACTAAAGGAAGGATCTGCATTAATTGTCATGGAAAAGAGGGGGTTTCAAGGTAACTGTCAACAAATGAAAAGGCTGGAAACACAGAGCAAATAAATTATTTTCACCTACCCACTTAATGTTTCTAAACTGCCCGTGTGCTGGAGAAGGGTTCCTGGGCTGTGCTTTACCCGTCCCTGGACTCTGAAAAGCCAGAGGAAGAGGTATACAGGAGCACACAAAAACATATTTGTTTTCAATTTTCTCTTTTCAAGTGAAATTTTATGAGCAGGGTGCAGGGTGATCTGCAAGACAAGCTGGCAGAGGTTTTGGGCCAAACATAATTTGGGATCGCTGCCACGGAAATACTGGAACCAGATAGAGACATAAAAATGCTCTGCATGCAGGTTGAAAACTAAGTGGAATGTTTGTTATTCTGTCTGTCTTAATCTGGCAAGGTGCTGGGATAATAAGAGGTGGGTAAGCATGGTTTCTGCTATTSATACAACACGATTACTTTTTCTTAGACTTTGTCTCTTTAGAGAAGATGTATAAAATTGACAAAGGCAATCTATGCATTCCCAGCAAAGGTCTGCAAAATTATGGGCTGCAGTCTAAAAGGTGGCGTAGCAGAAATGGGGTGGGACCAGCTCTAGCAGTGACTTATAATTTCCCACCAGCTGAATTCTGATGGTAGTGAGTGAGTAGGACAGGAGGAGGGATGCAATGCCTAGGGGGAGAAAGCTGCTATTTATGCACAAATACATTAATAAACAGAAAACTCACATGGCAGTTTAATAGGATTTTGGTAACATCTGATATACTTATGAAGTTTTGCATGAATCCGACAAGGACTCCAACAAATTCCTTTTCCCGTTTTAATGGAGGTTAAACAGATTTAAACAAATCTTAGGGCAGATTTATTAAATATTATGTAGATTTTTACAAACCCACTGGAGATTCAATAACAGTTATTTTTGAGTTAACAAATCTTTCCTTGTGCTTGTTAGAGATCTTGGTAGATTAAACAAGGAGCCAGGTCTAGCAAATGTTGAAATTTAATATTTAAAGTCAGACTGAATAAACCATGGGCAGATTTTACAATGACGTGTTCAAGATTTAACAAATATTGTCTCATCTCAAGAAAATAAATGTTAAATAAGGATGAAGCTAATCAGGTTCAGCAAGACAAGAGCTCCATTTACAAATCTTTTATGTATTTAATAAATACATTTATTAAATGAAGTGCAGTACTCATTGGAGATTGTATCGATGTAAGAAATTCATCTCCGGTATGACTTAGTCAGACTAATTCCCCATTTATTAAATGTTCTTGAGATTTAGAGAGTCCACATCAAGCTTAATGTGCATCTGGGAGGCTCTGTAAAGCATTCATAAGAAATGGCAGCCAGTGGCAGCCTTGGACTTAGGAAGTATCTTCATCTTTTTTGCTTATGCCTCACCCCACGAAAGGGATATCTGAAAGAAGGAAGAGAAAATMATTTTTAAATGAAAGTGTTTCTAATACTGAAGCTGTGTGTAAGAGAAACTGCTGGAGCTAGTCATGGGGGAAGCTCCATGTATCCAGAAGCAGGAGGGAGGATGAAGCGATTGAGGTTGTGGTAGCTGTAAGATTGTATAGATTTGGCACACTGGAACAGACACTAGCAAGTATCTGGGACACTGAATATTCAGCGTTTTCGGTATCAGGGAAACGATATATCCTGCGGATTGCAGTAACTGACCTCTTAGCCACAGTGCAGGTGGAATAGCAGGGCACACATCTGTTAGTCATTTGTCTTTCTTTTGCTCTACCTGTGATTTCTATTCCTGGCCAGCTGAGCTCTTGGCTGCCTTGCTGAGGCCAAAAGAGAGGTGATGAGYTGTTCTGGACATGTTAAGTGTGGATGTCTGTCCCCTGGGAGCTGGAGTGAGGCGCTTGTGTTGTCCCTGAGGCCCCTGGAGAGCTGCTAGATGGTCTCAGGGCTCAGCTGCTGCTGATCTGGAGTATGTTGTGCTAAGTGCTGCTCCCTGAAGGATGCACATAAATTAGAGCTACAGTCCCACTGATGACCCTGAGTGTGGTTTGGTGACTCAAAATTCACACTGCCTGATGTCACCATCCCCTTCCCGATGACATTGCAGCAGCACGCTCACTCTTCCCAGAGCGTTAACGCTTCCGTGAACTCCTACTGCATGGGGTACCCTCAAAGACTGGCTACATGAACACACTAATATTTGAGGTCTGGTTTGATAGGCCTGGGACAAAAGTATTTGACTTATTTTCACATCTAGCAAACGTCCTTTAGAGTAAAATTTTTAGTGATGATGTTTGCAAAGTGAAAATCTTGAATTCTGCTTGGCACAGGTAGTTCAAAAGATAGTGTAAATTAAATGTCGAAGAGAACCAACAGTACAAAACCACATCATTTCCAGTCAGCTCCCTGCACTGGGACATTCCAGGTTTCTTGGACACTGGAGGGGATGACTTCATAGCTTGACAGTAGCATCACCCTTTTCACAAATGGCTTAAATGGAACAATGATGCAAGTCCATTTTGCTTGGATTCCCCTTGCCTGTGCCTTATCAAGTCTATTTTGCATGCAGCAAATCTCACCACTTCCCAGTCCTGCGCAGTGTCCATCTCGCAGACGAGGTGCTGTTCCTGAGTACTTCACAAGAGGGTGTTTCTGGCAGAGTGTGTCGAATCCTTCCTGCCTGCAGCCCACCTTGAGAGAGTCTCCGACCATCTCTCATGGAGGGAGACAAAGCAAGGGGACCTCAACAAGGCAGGGGGAGTCCAGTGGGAACACACACTTAACACAAACAGGACTATTTACTGCTGTCTGCTGCTGTTTCGGAGCAGATCAGGTAAAGAGATTTCCCAACAGCAGAAAAAACATCTCTCAGAGGAGATAATAATCATAATTGAAATCAGAAAACCTTCAAGTATCTTTGTGCATACAATAATAGCACAAAATTTAGAATCGCAGTGGGATTAATAATGGGGAGCATCGTTCTGCCACTTGTGGTCTGTTTAGTTCGGGCTTGGCAGGATGAGTAGCACTGCCATTGTGGTGGTCCCCAGGGATGGCTCCTGCCAAGCTTTTCCTCCAGACCCATGCTGGGGGTGAAGGTGGGGTGGCATCTGGTTTGCCATTCAGTGGAGGAATGACTAGAGATCACGCTGTAACCCCTGGCGTGATGGAAACGAAGCTATTTAGCATTCTGCTTCTCCACACAGGAAGAAAAGAAAAAGCACAAGAAAGCTGAGCTGAGATTCAGCTCACACCAACCTTTTCAAGAACAATTATAAAATGCAAATACTCTGGACACTTCCTTAACAAAGCAAATCTACCCATTACCTGCCTCTGTTCTTTTATCAAAATTCTTCTCTATTTCTTTTTTTTCCCCTCCCACGCTCTATGATGTTAATACAAGTTGCCCGTCAGATTCCTGATCATATCACCATGCCAAAGCAAGTCGACTCCTAAATGCTTATTGTGTCACTTCAGATAACTATGATAACACTGCTGGGCATCTCCTTGTGTTGAGTGGCTTTTTACAGCATG
Source organism: Oceanodroma leucorhoa (assembly GCA_030449065.1). NCBI lineage: Eukaryota > Metazoa > Chordata > Aves > Procellariiformes > Oceanodroma > Oceanodroma leucorhoa. Next base: position 1,812,632 of record JASVER010000034.1, read on the forward strand.
AAGGTTTATGGCAGGTGAGAGCTCCTCATTTTACAGCAGGAACAGAGAGAAAACCACACTTTTTGCCAGAACAACTCCCACATGTTGGCAGGGAGCCACCAACCAGATTAACCCATACCCATTCAATGAGCAAGCAAAATGTGCTAAAGAAATAGCCGTTGCTCGAGACGRTCACTTTTATTTCTAAACCAACCTTGTCCTGGATCTATATCAGCTCTGACTATAGCATCTCCTGCTGATGACCCCTTCTTTCTTGGCCAGGGTCCAAGGGCAGCTCAGTCCCATCCAGTTCAGAGCCTGAGATAGTGAAAAAAAGCTCAGGTTACCAAGATGCCAAGCAAATATTAAAAAACAGGCAAGAGCCCTGAATGCTAGAAAAAAAAAGCAGTATACAACTGGAAAAAGCCTCTCCTCCCCAGCCCAGACAGCTGGGTTTTTTTCTCGCTGTTAAACTTGCTTCATTCATCACAGTTTGGACAAACCTGAGATGGCGACCCTCCTGCTATAAAAGCTGGGGCTCCCTTTACCGAGCCGGAGGAGCCTGTTCTTTCCCTGTTTTCGGGGGATGGCTGTGCCAGGGGGTTACGCAGCAGGTGTCAGCAGTGACGCGTAAAAGCAGACAAGTGTGTCTCAGTATTCCCTGCCTGCCCGCCCCTCTCTCTCTCTGCCATTTACATGATGTGCAAATTATCRGAGTATTTTGCTGCCTTCAACAGGATTTTGAAAATAGATCATCCAAAATTAAGGTCACTTTTCTCCTTTTCTGATTAGCATTGAGCTGCTTCCATATCTCAGGTGTGGGAAATAAAATTTGAATGAGGTTCGACATTTATTAGGAAATTTTCYTTAAGATGCCGTTACGTTCTTGCTTCTAAGATCTATTTCCTTGCAGCAATCAGTTTTAAGAGTCTCTATTTAATTCAGGTGACAGGTCCAGTGGAGTGAGACGTGGGTAAATCTGAGGCTTAAAGTTAGAATAAAAGAGAAATCGAATGGAATTGGGTTTTACACTCTGCCTTTCACACTGGGCACATTGTTATTCACGTTTATCACCATCTATAAAAGATGCAAGAAGAAGAGGAAAAAAGCAGGAAATGAAATGCCAAAAAAATAACTGTCTTTAAATGATGCGCAGCTGAAGAAAGCCAGAGAATCCAGACTAAAAAGGACACCCTGAGATAAGGCCCTGAATGTTGGATTTGTTAAAGGGAGAGAGGAGCTGGAAGACATGAAGTGTGATGTGGGAATTTACAAAACTGTTCACAGTGAGAACTCAGTTAATTCTTAACTCATTTAATCTGCAGACCCAATTATCTTCAACCCATCAAAAAATCCTCCACAACAAGCAAAAAAAACCCAGAAAACAACCCACCGTAACATTTCCTTCCCTTTTTTTTGCCAGTGTTTAATAGCAGAGTGCTCTGCTGAGATTTCCCAGCACTAAGAATCCATTACTTTTAACTCAATATGCCACACTACTTTTATGAGTATGCTAACTAGCACTGTAAATAATTGAAAATAAGTGATACTTGTTAAAATAAATGATCAAAGTGTATTTTGTAATGCAGTATCTTTGATTTTTTTATTGTGTTTGATTGCTAATTTGCAGAATTCTGCACTCCCAAATACATCTCTTAGTCATTAGTGGAACTTGTTCTGATCTGCTTCATGAATAGAAATGACTGCATGGTTTCGATATCAATAAAATAGGGGATTGCATGGYTATGGAATATGTCAGTTAAAGAAGAGGAAGGGACAGGAGTTGCTGTTGTTATGTAGTTTAGGAAATTATCCTGCTTGTTTCGCAGCCTCCTGAAACTGGAGTGCTTCACAAGTGGGAGCAACAGGAAAAAAAAGGGTTTGGAAAAACTTAGTCTGAGGTATTTCTTCCACGTAGGGTACAAATTTGGTTTATACTCAAATCTCTCTACTTTTCGGTGGTAGGGGTGGAATGGAATAACCATKCCACGAGTTCAATTTTTCTGAAGAAAGGAGATTTTCTGAAGGAAGCAAGAGGCTGAGCTATTCCTTCACCRTGTCAGTGAACAACATCACTGTCATTTCAAGAGACACCAGGGTGAATGCCATCAGCCTGGTCTTACRATCCATGCTGGCCAAAAGATAACAAACAGTACCAAGTCAAGCAAATTATACCAGGAACCAGTTTATTGCCGGACCAGCAACCACCCCAGAGCCCGAGAAACCACTGGGCAACCCAAGGCAGCAGTGCACTGCACAAGCAGGCACCACGCTACAACCACCCACTCCTTGCTGGGGTAAAGGATATACACTGACTCAGTTGCTTAAGCAGGGTGCTTTTTTTTGTGCCTGCATTTACATCCAATGTCCATTGCTACTCACTTTGTATACGCTCAAGTCTTCCGTTTCAAAACCTGCTCGTTATTTTAGAGCCTTATCCAGTACTGCTGATATCAAACAGGAATGTTTCCCCTCCTATACAATTATGGACATCACATTTGGAAGGGACTTCAGCAGAGCAGCAGATCCATTTCCCTGCCCCAGGGCAGGATGAACTGTCCTCATATCATCCCTGACAGATGTTTGTCCCATTTAAAGACTACCAGAGACAGAGACTCTACTGTATTCCTGGTGCTCTGCTCTCTTCATCACTTGAAAGCTTTTCCTGATATCTATTCTGAGTCTTTCCGACTGCAATTTATCCCTATTTCTACTTACCCTACTAACTCTGAAAGCGGAGGACAGATTATAGCCTTTCTAAGTGCCTTTTTAATGTTATTCAAAACTTAAGTTCCCCACTGGATTTTCTCTTCTGTCAGCTGAACRATCCCAGGCTGTTCAGTCTTTGCTTGCAGCTCATGTTTCGGAGACATTTGATCTTCCTTCTTTCCTTTGGTCTCTTTCCAATCGCTCTGCCCGTCCCTTCAAGTGTGCATTAAAACCTTACGTTGATCGCCTAGGAAAGCCTCCAATACGCCAGGTTTCGTTGCTTCTTAAAAGAGCAAAGTCATATCTCATGGCCTAAGTTTTCTACCACAGGCTTCCACATTTCAGGCAAGCAGGTGCAATGAAACAGTCTCTACAGCACTTGGTCTGGCCACCTTCAGCTGCTCGCCATTCGGTCAGAATAAAAGTTGGCTGCACTCAGTCAAGCCAAATTCCCGACTAGCTTGAGCAGAAGATGTTATTAAGGACTCCAAGATTTGACCCTGTGTCCCAGATCACATGAGTGACCTCAAGATGTACCAGAAAACAGTCTATTAGCTAAACTGTCTCCTCTGCATTTTTTAATAAGGGACTGTTTCAGAGTGAAAGAAGTTTAGCAGTGTGTCAAATATTTTTTTTTTCCCTATGTATGAATTTCTATGAGCCATATGGAAAAGAAGGGGGGGAGGGCACCAAATTTCCATATAAAGCCTCTTCGCTGCGATAACAAGGATTCAAAATTCCCTTTGCAGGCAGAATCTAAAAGGTTAAATGTGCCAGTGGAGCTGCCACTGTCACCCTCCCAGTTTCCCCCAAAACAGCTCATTTTTTCAACAAAGCCAATTATCTGAAAATGACAGGAAATGATTAGTCACGTTAATTAAAAATAATTTTCTTTCCCACTCCTAAAAAGGTCAGATCGTCAGCTGTATGGAAAATTGAGCCTTCATGCACTTTCATTTGATTTCCCATTCAAAGTCTAATTAGTTACAATTTGTTGTTAAAAGAGATCATTTTTTTGATAAAGCCCATATTTTTTATCCTCTCCGTAGTCATTATCAGACTCGTATTATTGTACTATATGTGTATATGATTTCATTGTGGCTAGCCCAGAAAATAATGAGCAAAAGCTCACCCAGAGAGGTATATTTGGAGACTGTTTCTGTGCACGGTGCCTCTGTGGTATCCTCCAGCCTGAGAGGTTTCTCCAGCTAGAGCTACACCAAAGAAGCTTTGTGTAGTTGAGCAACCTGGAGAAATCAGGTCCTTTAGGACACTCAGCAGGTTCTCCCTATTGTCAACTTCTTGAGAAGTTAGAAGATGAAGATGATACTACAAAACAGAGTTAATCCTCCAGAAAACCAAATGGGGAGAACAACGTTTTGGGGGAAAATATGGTTCTTGTCCTAGTTCTCAGTTTTCTATGCGTCACTGTTGGTGAAGAATATCTTTAAGCAGTATTGGGTAGAGTTCAGCCAGTTTTTGAGGCTACTGCCTGGTGGCTGCCTGCTGCCCTGACACAGCACTTCCAGCCCCTCCTGTTATTTCTCAGTGTCTTGTCTCGGTGACAAGAGCCACGTGGCTCCAACAGGCTTTGGCTTGCACATTTGCTCAGTCCGGAGGAGTCAAAGTGCATCATCCACGGGCGGCTTCCTCGTCATTAGATTTTCTTATTCCTCCAACACTAACAACCTCACCGGCGATCGCCAGCGCTGGTTATTTTTACTAAGTGGTGCAGAGGGTTCAGCCTTCAGGCAAGGAAAATTGGCAGTCCCATCCCCGTCCCAACTGGGTGATCGTTACTAGCAACTGTCACTGTGCCTGAGGACACTAGGCTGGGAGCCCCATGCCTCATCATGCTACAGCTGTGCAGGCATATAAAAACAGCCTTATATTATGAGGGCAGAGGGGAAGGACAGGGTGGAACTGGTGAATGAGTGGGGAAAGAGCGAAAGTGCAAAGACTTGCGGGCATCTCTAACCAACAAGAACTTGAACAACACAAGGCACTGCACCAAGGGCCTCACAGTCAGAGTTTCCTTATGTGATCTCTAACTATGCTTACTTCCAAAAAATAAAGGTTTGGAAATACCATTAGGGCTGTCCCTGCTGTTGTGTTTCAAGGCTCCTGAACACAGATCCAAGGGGAGAGAAACAGTGGATAAAGCACCGGCGGAGAGCAGTGGAAAAGGTTCGTTTTAATTTCTTGGGTAGAAGAGCCAGGGAATTTCCTGGGCTGACCGACCAGCTCTGCCATTTTTGCATTCAGTCCATATCCTTACTCACCCCATGCTGGGTGAGCTAGCTGGTGGCTTTGGCTCCTGCATGCAAGACACAGGACCTGGCTGTTCCCATCATTTCTGTGTTAGAGATGAGTCCAGTGAAAAATGCATCTTCTTCTTTCATGGAGAGTTTTCTTAAGGTCTTTCTTGCCTTTTTTTCCCCATTCTTTTCAAGGAAAATAAGTCACATGACTGGCAACTTATACATGGAAAATAACGCTGAAAAATGAGCACTCACGATTTGTTTATGTACAAGCTCTACACAGAGAGACAACACTGATAGGAGTGAACGTTTACAACAGCTGTAAAATAGTGAGACACTCTCTAGCCTCATAGAAACTACCTGACAGGCTTCAAGTGATAAATATCATTTTGGGAAACTCCTCAGTAGGAGAATTGCTTAATTTAAAGATTTCCAGTCTCAGTTTGGCTCATACTGGAACCAGTGTTGTCTCTTTCCAGTCGCCTTGAGGTAGCTCACTCCCAATGAAAATTGCTTTTTCTTTTAATGAGAATTTGTGCTTCCACATCTCCTCCCACCTCCTGTGGGTGCGGCGAACCTGGGGAACAACTAGGAGTGTTATTACCGAAAATAACAGCTTAGAAGAGTCTCAGACTAACTCCCAGTGTCTTAATAGAGCCCGTCAACATGGAAAGACCATTGAGTAGCACAAGTCAAATGAGAAACCACTTAGCAGCGCAGCAGTGTGGGAGATTAAAATGCCTCTTTGCAGAATATAAAGGTCAGTGAGGCAGTAAACTCCTTAAAGGGGAAAATACATTTCACACACGAAGGACCAAGCCTGGAAAGATATGTGTCAGCCATGTGTGTCAATAATCCCTTCTAAAGGAAAATATATTTATAGATACCATATGGGGACTTAAAGGCATGGGAAGGCAACGGCAGCCCTGTGGCCAGCCACAGGCTCCCTAGCTGGGATTGAAACTCTCCGAGACAGAAAGTTATGCCCGTTTTTCTGCACCCTGCTATAAACCCACTGCCAATGCCTGAGAGAGTAGCTCATGCCATGAGACACCAACCCATCCTGCCCCGCTCTCAATCCACTGCTCTCTGCCATTCAGGCTTAGCCACCTAATGGGATTGCTCATCGAACAGGCACACAACCATGCATGTGTGCACTAACATCCATTCTAAAGGCTTTTAAATTGCACTTGTCAACCAGACATTTGAATGGATCTGTGCAACCACCAAGCGGCAATGGCCTCGTCACACTGTACGAGTCCACCTCGCTTATCTAATTAGAGTGCCGTCGAGCTCACCCCAGTCCAAAGACCACCCTCTTCTGTGCTTTGGTGCTACCTTTCTATTCTATCCAATTGGCAAAAAATAATGGCAAAAAGCACAAAAGGAACATTAAGGAGCTAGTTTTGACATTGTGCCAGGCAGTGGTAGCATGTGAATGAGTCCGCCAAGGAGAGGAGGAATGTGCTGAGCTCACCTGATGTACTCACAAATAGAAACACGGAGGCAAAGAGATGTTGAGAGTATTTTGTAGAGGTAAATTCTCCTCTCCTTTGTGACCCTGTGAATCCAAAATGATATTACTAGTGAACACGGAAAGTTGTAGCAGAATCCTGCCTCTGTTTTCCAAGCTCCTTTTCCTCTGCGTATTATTGATGATAATAATAAGAATAATAATACCCAGCTCTTAAACCTTTTCCAGAAAAAGCTAACGTCTCTGCGCCTGCTGCCAGCAGGGGATCTGGAACAGCTTGCTATGAGAAAATGCTGATTCTGAAAATCTGAATGTTTCAGGGGACAGTATCAATTTCATCTGACTTTTATTTAACATTCTGCTTGGGTAAGGTTGAAGGACTTTGTTTCAGCCTCGTCACATTGGCTCTCGTATGAATTATATTATACACCAATAAACATTGCAATGAGGCAATTTGCAAAAGCAGTTTGGGGAAGGGAAACTTCATTTCATGAGAAATTTCAAAATGCCAGAGTCCTTTTTCAGAAATTGCTCAGTCTTTTCTGAAATTTCTCTGGGATGGAAAGAACAGAAACTGCAGCGTTTGGGGAGCACTAGCTCCAGCTAGCTGGAAGCCGCCAGCTCGGTAAAGACAGTGATTTTGAGAGTGAACTTGCTTATTTTAAAGACTATAGAAAAGAAGAAAAAAAAAAAAAAGAGGCTGAAGCTCCTGTGAAATACAGGGATCAACTTTTCTGAGGACAGCTATGTCTATGATGGTGTTTTTCATGACCTTTTGCAAGAACCCAATGGACTTTTAGAACGGGGTCAAGGTTTCTCAGCAGCGTGGGCAGGACTGATGGGACATAGGAAGGAGCACATCCCATGGACAGGATGCTGGGACATCGGAAGGAGCACAGATTAGGCAGCGTGCTGGGAAATGATGCCCAGAACAGGGCTCTGGATCTCTCAGCATGGGAGGGACAGTTTCTTGGAGCTGTGCGGTTAGGAAAGCAAACCAAAGGCACATTGCAGCCCAAAAAACTCTATGATGTCAACACCTAGCGCTGTCCCTGAAGGTACTGCCATCAGGACACTATTACTAACTGAAAGCATGCAGGCTTACATCTGTACCACTGACCTGCTCTGCATCCCTTAACAAATCGCTTCATCTATGATCTCTGCCTTCTAACCACCTTCCCGCGGTTTTGTCCAATTTAGCTCTTCCTGAGGGCAAGAACTCCAGGTGGCTCTTTAGTGTCTAACACAACCTTGGTTAGTGCTTCTAGGCAGGAATGTGTTACAGATAATAAACTTCAGAGCTTGGATGATGAAAATAGCCTGGAGTCTTCATTCAACGTTGCACTCAACATGAGCATATATGAGACCAGGTCTTGCTTTATCTTGATCTTTGCAATGGGTTTTGTGGCACTAGGAACTGAGTGAAAACCATAAAACTAAGACATGAAATGCTGCTGCCTGCCTCCATCCAATCTGTGATTTGGATGTTAAACCACGTGGAGACCGCACACTCATTGTAAATACATTAGGGAGACAAAACAAAAACATCTCGAGGAAATGGTATATGGGAAAAAGGCTTCTGAATTTTTTTGTAACGCATGCTCTGTTTGAAGGGTTTGCCGAGGATCTTGTTTATAATCCTGCTGCCAATAAAGTACTCCAGAATAAAAGCTGTTTGGTCCTTTCAAGCTAACAGCCCTTTGTTCACAGCACATTAGTGGAACAATTTTTAAATAATGACTTAATATTTTTTTCTCCTGAAAGATGCTTTTTTGCAGTCAGAGGCTGGTTCTTTATTTTCCCAGGCTGCACTCTGTTTCATTAGTACTAGTTGCATCCAACTTGTAGAGGTTTATTTGTTCAGCTGGAAATGGGACATTAACATTTTAAGAGAATGATGCATAGCTTTTAGAGATAATATTCTCTCTGCCCTATTCTGCTGATGTTCTCTTAGAAAGTGCAGAATGCCACATACTCTCCCTCCAAAACGATGAGTTTATTATAAACAGTTTATCACTTGGGGCATGATTTTCTATTTTTCTTTTTTCTCCCCCACTTTTTTTCTAATCAAAACACTTAAMATTTTCTGCATGCATTTACTGGGCTGAAAAGTTGGAGACTGGCAGTGTTATTCAGACTCAAGAAAAAGGCATGCAGGTCATGAGCCTTACCGTCCCACCCATGGAGCCTTTCCAAAGGCAAGCCAGGGTCCGTCCCTCTGCCGCTCCTGCCTGTGCACATTGACCATGGTCTGGAGCAGTCGCTTATGGCCAGGTCTGATATCCCACACCTGAGTGTCAGCAGTCGCTGTAGTTCTGGGACACCCGAGTAGGAGTTAAGCATCTAAATCGTTCTAAGATACTGCCCCATTGAGGGAAGAATGAAGTTCTGCATTACGTGCAAAATACTGCATTGAAAGTGTGTTAAGGCTGTAAAATCAAGTGCTTGTAAATTAAGCCATGCCATAATTACAATTTCCTACACAGTCTGGAAATATAAGCACTGTGACATTCCACGTGCTGGTTATTGTCTCTCTTGCTGTTTGTAACTTGGCTAACAGAGGGTAGGTGAGATATAGGGAAAGCTGTGTTTCTGATACAGGATGATCTCTTCACCAGATTACATTCCTGCCCCTGTTGCAGAGTATGTGCAGAATTTTCCGTAAAATAGAATTTTTCAATAAAATCGCTGCTAGAATTCCTTAACATTAATACAGCAAGAATTTCTACCACTTCAGATACTAGTAAATGGCTGAATGATGTGAAAAGTAAAAGTTAAAAAAAAAAAAAAAAAAAACCACTTCAGATACTAGTAAATGGCTGAATGATGTGAAAAGTAAAAGTTAAAAAAAAAAAAAAAAAACCACAAYCCAAAATGAAAAAGGCAAACTCATCTGGCGTGAAATCAGGCACCTCAATGGTTTACATTAAGCCATGCCATAAGCCAATAGCTTATGAGACTATTGCACTACCTACCTGTGCCTTTTTATCTTAAATATTTACCAAAATATAAGTATTTCYAGCTCCTCTAGTCCTCTCTCAGGAATACATTTTCATTTTGCCTCCAGCTGCAGCYCAGACAGCACTCAGACATCGGAAATCTGCTGGTAGTGGCAAATGCACATCTCCGTCCCCCCCACCTGTGCTGCAGTCACGCTAACCAAAGGCAAGCAGCACRGGCCAAGATGCTCGCTACCATCTTCTAGGCACTGGCTATCCCTCCTCCAGCTTCTCAAATACATGGTTACATCTGCCAGGGTTAATTTTTGCAGCACCTTGAACCATCYGATACCAGCATTGCAAGAGGGGAAGCAGGGGACTGTGACCAAATAGTCAGAGCTGGTCGATTGCATGGGGCGATTTAGGTCTGAGCATGGGGCGATTTAGGTCTGAGAATTGAGCCTGTGATTGGGGTTGAGAGACTTCAGCTCCACTCCCTGAGCTGCCAGCATGAGCTTGCGTGTTCCTGGGTAAACCACACATTTTTCTGTGACATCTTTCCCTTAGCACTTAGGTCATGGGGTAGTATCCACCCAGCTTTAAAATCCACTGGAAAAAGTGTTGCTGTGTTTCCTAACATAATGGCCGTAGACACATACTGACTATTCTGTGACTGCACTTCACGTCCAGAAGTCACAGATGACCATATTTTAAAATAAAAGGGTATGAGGGTTGTACTCTAGGWTTGAGAATGATCTGGAGTAAGAGGAGGAGCATGGCATCATTTGTGTGAGTAAATGTAGTATTTAAATGTGTGTTTATTCAGAGTGGTTCAACAGCAAACTAAATTGAATGCACCAGCTACCTGGCAACAAAGGGACATTGAAGGTACACAGAGGCCAGACTTGTCAGACTGGACAGATTCAGACAGAGTAACAGGAATAAAAATGTGATTCTCATGAATTTCCTGGCTTTTATCAGCTCGTGTCATGCATAGTCCTGGTATTAACTGAATCTACATTTGTATCTGTTATCATCTGTTTGGGTGACCAAGACTAGCAATTAATAATAACAGCACCAGGAATAATGCTGCTTTCTGAGCTGAAAAATATCTGACACTGATTAARCTGCAAATCTAAATAATTGATATTAATTACATGATGTTTTCAGCAATAATCTGCATAAAGGAACTCTGAAATTAGAGGATTAGAAACCAGAGATAATGCTCAGCAGCTGGTCCAGAGGCATTATGCAGACACGTAGGTGACGTGAACCTAAGGACTGTGATTCATAGAGCTCTTCATCTTCCTTTTACCCATGTTAAACCGGCATTTGCTGAAGTAAGATGTCCAGGMTGGCAGAAAAGGGATTACTTGGTCCCTGACATGTTAAAAATAAAATAATTTTAACTTTCTGTCTTTGAACAAGCAAGCATTCCTGGAAGATTTGCAGTGAAAAGGTCTAATTTAATTATTTTGGACCCTCCTTTCCACTCCCAATTTGCAATCTCAGGACAATGTATACACGATCAAATACCATCCCACGGAGATGTGACCGGACAGTGAATCCAGATGTCATGGACATAGCTTGGATCTCAAAATCAACAGCAGAATTTTTTAATATTTATCTTCCCTGGAAAGACAGTGACWTATGCTAAAGCTGCAGCAGTGGGAACCTGGTGGATAGATGTCAGACACCAGCTAAGCATCTGGCCCCTTATTGTATTTTAAATGATACACATTTATAACTGTAAAGCAGACCGACAAGCGATACTGTCTAACATCACCATCACTAATAGCTCTAATAGCTCATGTATCTGCAGCCTGCTTCATCCTGTCCCATCTCAAAGCAATTTTGAGACAATGGGCCCAGCTCTTCTCAGATAGATATAAATGAGATGTATAGAAAAGGCACAATTCCCTCCGCAACAATCAAATGGTGCTGATGCCCCTTCCAGTCGGAGCCACCAGCCACGTRGCTGTATCCCAGAGAGGCAAATGCCATGCAGAAATCTAGGGGAATTTTTCCATTGCTTTTTAACTCTTTACTCTCTCCTTAGCAAATATTTCAACACTCTTTTTTTTTGTTTTTTTAGTGGTGCAGTCTTTTTAAGGAAAAAATGCTGAAATGTGCAAATATGCAGTACAAGCCTATGCAAATCCATCACCTGCTAAGCCTTCCTGGTGAGGGTGCAGTTCCCCTTGAAGTCAGCATCAAGAAATGCCTTTCTTGTAGGGAAGGTCCCAGGGTGCAGGCAGTATTAGCACGTCTTTACCAAACACCTGCTAAGGCAGCCTTAGCACTTACAATTTTGAAAGCCACTTTATAGCTTATAAAGGGAGGGGTGCAGACTTTGGGTTTGCTGGCTGCTAAAAAGCCTGTGCTCTGCCAGCATCCAGCTCAGCACCTAGTGTGCTCCAGAAAGGGATACACCAGTGCATCCCTTTCTCCTTGGGCTGTGAGTGATGGGACGCTGGAATTGGCCTCCTCCCAGCAAAGCAGAGGCCTAGAAATGCTCCTCTGGAAGGGAAAGGGAGGGAAGAGAAATGGGGCTGAAGTAATAAGCACTGGGAACCCATGATATGACATGTTTTGGCTCTTTCCAAACTTAATGCAGTTTTTATATGTAGACATAAAAGAGCACATTTTCTGACTCCCCTCAAATAATTACCTGATAAACCCCCACTTTTGGAGTTGGTCYGAGCCATCCATTACACCGCTGCCATGAACTTTATTTCATACCACACCAGGGAGGAGACAGAGCAGTTGGAGTGCTCAGACATTACATGTAATATCTGGTCATAAAAATCAATGTAAAATTTAATGCAAAAGGTCTGTGGGCACCCAACCATTGGAATCCAGTGATAAGGCATATGGAGAGCAGCACTATGCTTTCCAGAAAGTAGTATATTTTCTTTAATGTTCCTGAATTATATATAATATTGTTGCTGTTTTGTCCATCTACATACTAGTTAAATGTGCTGCAGCCACGATATTTATGTCTCCGGGTGGTTTTTGGTTGCAGTTTCCTGGACACAGGGTGTGTTTTGTATTCTGGATGGATCTCATCRCAGGACCTGGGAGGGAAAGAAGAAATGTCTTTCTGCTGTTTTCTCCAGTGCTCTCTGATTGATATGCAGGTAGYAGTCCTGCTGTGCCCTACTCTTCATGGAGGGGCTGGGAACAAAGTTGTTGTGAACTGTGTGTGCCTGACCTAGATAGTCCTAAAGAGCAAAGGCTGCATTTACATGCAAGCTCAGTGTCATGGGTATCCCTCAGATGTCTTCAGTGAAGTTTTGGTGCTCAGATGAATAATTTCATTTTAAATAACAGTTCTTGTCAGCCAGAGGATCCTTCCCAACTCACTGGCTGCTTCACAACATGCAYGGGAGAAGGGAGGGAAATGGAGCTTTGGACCCGCTTGAAATGTTAGAAAAGAAAAAATAACAGAAAAGACTAGAGGATCACCGACCTTTGCTTCCAGCCTCACGTGAACAGCAATGGGATGCTGAAGTCCCAACCAAGGGACATGTCTCTTCAGTTCCTAACTGTCCTTGTCAYGCAGTATACAACTTTTCACATGCATTCCCACAGGAATGAAGAAAGTAAGAAGGAGATTGTTTAGTTATATCTATTTTAGCACGTGCAGGTGTTCARATATTAAGAACTGAGACCAGAGACATAGTTGATACTCCCATGTATCTGTAAAGGCAAAGAAGCAGGAGTCCTACTTTKGTTGTAATGCTAAGGATTACATTGTTCCTAACCAGTTTAGCAATGGGCTTATTTCAAACACCAGTAACCTGTGGAATGAGTCACTCTACTAGCTTACTTTTAGATATACAGCTGCAGTATCTGTGCATGAAGTGTATTAAGTCTGGGGCATTTTCTCTTAGTTCTGGGAGCTGTTATTGATTTTACCCTGATAGATACTTGGCTCCAACACATGATGAAAAATCATTTAAAAGAGAAAGAGAAAAGAATTCTTAACTCCTCGCATTTGTGATTCAAAACGTCCCTGTTTGGATGTCACAGCAAAATTTCAAGAAAAAAAAAATGGCCAGAAGGATGGGGGTCATTGCAGACAGACTGTAAGAAGCTGAAACAGGATTTTGTGAAGCCATTTTACAGTGCAGCTAAAGTGCTCTGAAGTATTTATTAAAGCAAACAATTATGCTATTCTGTACTGTTTAAGGTTATTACAGAACTTGTATTAGAAGAATAATTGCCTCTGGGTGAGCATAAGGCTTCGTCTGCTGGTAAAAAAGAGAGTATTTCCATAGGCTAATGATTTCTGCGTAAGAGCTGGACTGCAGTGATTCAGAGAATGCAATAGCTGAATTTTCAGGCATAATCAGAAAGTGATTAGATAAAAGTCTGCCTCATATGGAAATGTGAATGTGAGATGCACAACAGCATTTGCTCTTGGATGCAGCACATAAGGGTGTGTCACATATATTAATACATATATGTATCAATGTCACCTGTGCACATATGCATTAATGGAGAGCTCCTTTCCTGCAGGTGCAAATGCTTACCAGGCTTTGCCCACAGTACCCAAGGAAAATGATAAATTCTGCTCCTTGGAAAATGTACACATCTGCCCACCTCAGTACACCCTGCTATTGCAGCTTGTAAAAAAAACAGTRAGTTCCACCGTAATAAAGTTTTGCACTCTGAGATGGGTTTGAAGATACCCCTGAAATCATGAGATCAGTTCAGACCATCTCATTTGACTGATGTAGGGCTCAGCAGAGATATTTGATATTCTCACAAACACTCATTCCATCAACTGGAAATGTTTGGGACTTTGGGGTGCCAGGATTGTTTATATTGAATCAAGCTGCTGTTCTGTATAAAAGATAACATGGTTCCCTTCCGTTGCTCCACAATTTACAACAGGCAAGGAATCGGTTAAGCTGGTGGGAAGTCATCTGAGTGGTAAGGAGAAGTGGATAAAGGCAAGCATCTGGTGCAAGTGGTACTGAAACTGCCTTCTGAGGTGTTTTAAACATGATTTAACAACCGGAGACGTTGAGCCTGGAGCTGTCTAGCAGAATAAGCAAATGATATCCCCATTTCACGGAAAGGTAAACTCCCTCTTGGAGGARCTGATTGGGCTGCTGGTTATTACACAGTAAGATAGTAGGAGAGCTAGAGAAGTGCGTGGAGAGCAACCTACAACCTCATCTAACACCTCCCTGGATGGAGCAGCAAAGAGGGAGGAAGAGAGCAGCAAGGAGAGGGAGCAGAGGGATGGTAAAGAAAGTGAAGTACCATCTAACTTCCTAAATCGTGCTTGGCACTCAGGCACATTGCGAAGTGTCATGGCTATCTCGAGAACACCGTGTGACAAGYACATTGGGGTCACTGCCTCGGAAGAGGCTGAAGTGATGAAAACTCGCTGGAGGGCTGCAGATAGAGAGAAGCGCTGGGAAGGAAGCCAACACCTCAGGCACTGGAAAGCTGGAGGCTGTCCAAGTGACGTGTACGGTGAGAGCCAGCGGGTGTCCTGTTCATGGGGCTATTTGTCACACTAAACTAGATTATCAGAAAATAAAAGTSCAGCCTACATGTTTGTAAATCCTTCCACACCTCAGCCACAGGGCTCTGGATGTGATGCACAGGTAGCTGGCAGTGAGGTTTCCGATTCATGAAAAACCAGGCTCTAGCCATTCCCCATCCAGAGGAGGGCAAGTAGTTTGGGGATTGAACTCTCCTTGCCGCTGAGTTCTCCCTTACACATTCCCCCCTCCGCCTCTTCTCAGCCAAGCCGTGTTCATCTTCTTGGCTGCAGTGTTTCACATACATGAACGGTGAACCTGCAGAAGTCAGGGTTGTCCATCTCTGCCAGTGAGCCTTCCTCCCACTGCAGGCACTGCCACACACATAGGCAAATCTTCATTGCTRTTATCAGCTGCTGTTGTTAGCATTAAGAACAGCTAAACGGGCTGCACAGAATATAATCATCATCAATTGATGCTGAATTTGAAGTTTCCAGTGTTAAATCAGCATAGAAACATCCAATTCAGTTTTAGATTCTGTTTTCATTTGCACAGTGAAAATCTGAAGTTGGTATGGAGAGGGCCAGGTAATTCTGGTAGTCTGGTGCTCCGGAGTTACTTCTGTGAGCCTGAGACCCTCAGCTGAGGATGTCCTTCTGCAGRTGTCTCTGGGGAGCACTCTAAGGACCCAAAGCAGAGACAACCCTGCAAGGCCAAGCCATTTTTGTGGCTGTGGTTCTGCTTCTCAGRTAAAACTAGGACTGGGAGAAAAATATAGGCACAGCCAGGAAAAAACAGAAAAATTGTCATAATTCAGGGCAAAACACTGGTTGCTGCTGGGTGGTGGCTCTGCTCTTGTTCCTGTGTCCCAGGTGCCTCTTGCACCTGCTGAAAACTAACTAAAACTTAAATTTTGCGTAACATCCAACTTAGTTCTGCCAGACCTCCCCGAATGGGAAGTGACAGGTTGGTATGAGCAGAGGCACTGCGCATCTTGAGTAATGAACTCAATTCATTACTCTGCAATATAGCCACCAGAGTCACATGGGGATAGAAAACACAGTGATGAATCAGGCCTAGCATTTGCTGCAAATTTAGACTGCTGTCTGGTTGGCAAATAGCTCTGAAACCAGTCCCAGTGCTGTGTAAGTAGCTTCATTACTCTTAAGTGCTATATTTACTCAATAATTTGGACCGATCGTTTTCAGGTTCGTTAGTCCCAATTGTTCACTTTTCACGTGGTTTGATCGGTTTCTCGAACCACGTGGTTTTGGTTTTTCTCCAAAACTGAGAGTAATGGGTAGAAAAGTGCTAATAACAAGTAAGGCGCCTTCTGGAAAGTTGGTTTGTTTATTCTTTTTTAACCAAATAATGACTGAAACAAGAGCTCATTAAGCTCTATGGGTTTGGGAACATCATCTGGATGCACTGGAGCTCTCTGAGTATTTGGGGAAAGCAAAACTAGAAACCCAAGTTAAACTGAAGATAATTCATTCTCTCAGGACCACTTCAGATTATATTTAGCAGTGTTGAACCGTGACCCTCAGCTGCGCTTGACAAACATGGATGCAGATGACTCCTGAGGCTGTGCTCTTGTCCTCCAGGCTAGTGGCCCTCTTCTGCGGATAGCCTGGYTCCAGGATAGCTGCACCTGCACAGATACCATGGAGCGGCTGGGGTTGGTCTGAGCCCACGTGTCCTGGGCGTCAGCAGCAGTCGCTGATCTCCCTGTTACACAAACTTGCACTTCAAAGCTGGCCAAGAACAAAACCATGCCAAGACTTGCAATTTTACAATATGAGGTTAAAACCTCCATTCTAAACCACGATTTCTCCAGCTAACTCCTTAGAGGATCAGTCACCCAATCTGCTTCTTCATTTACTCCTCCGTCCATTCTCTTCCTCACCCCTTTGCCTCACTCATTTGCATCTCTCCATTGGGACTGTTCTTCCATTCCGTTTTTGTTTTAGGTCTAGCACCTAAATGATAAAAAATGGCATGCAGCAAATAAGTGCTTTATCCAGAGGCTAGAGGATAGTTAAAGTCTAAATGAAAACAATTTGTAATAAAAGCTCCAAATCTACTGCCATTTAACAAAAAGTTGAAACAAATGATCCCCATAAATCATGCTAAGATTTATTAAGAATTTTCAAGCCACATATATTGCTTAATTACAGAACAATAGTATGCAAGGAAAATGCTGATGATAATTTTTCAAAATATATTCTTGAATGTCACACCAGACTTCTCGGGGGTAGTTTCAATCACCTATGTATTTCCATACAATGAAGAGGAGATAAAAATCAGCCATGTGGTTAAGGAAAATAGTTCTCAGCACAAACTGCAGGTTAAAATAATGTATTGAACCAATAACACAATATCATGAGCGTACCAATATCAGAACCATTAGCTTCGCAAACTAAGCAATGGTAAGTCAGAGATTTTAAAGCCTTGAAAGGGACTATAAAGCTGATTGTCCATATAACCCTGGCCAGAGATACTACACAGACATCTATGTATAAAGTCCATCTTATTCACACCCTGCAGCAGGAGACACCTAATGGTCTCTGAGGAGGGCAAGTAGTTCAGAGTAGGGGGAGCAGAGGTGGGACTCAAAGTGAGCTCCCAATAAAGGTACAAAGAGTTTAGGGCCTTCTGTTTCAAAAGCCAGAGCCTGGTTTGTAAAGGAAGGCAAAGTCCGCCAGTAATGAGGAAACCCTAATATTCCTACCACGAGCAGCAATGACTGAGCACGATGTGGCAACTTGTATGAGTTTGATCTGGGGAGGGGTTGTGAATTCATACAGAGCCCCCCAGAAGTGAGTCAAGCAGGCTGTTCTCTCAAAGCAATGGTACATCTTTGTCCTCAGTGCAAATGGAGTTGGCTGGGAAGTTTCACTGCTTTGACTGCAGATCTCTTGCTTGTCTAGGGTTGGTTTGGGGTGTTTTTTCTTAAGTTGTTTTTCTACCTGCTACATCTGGGTTTGGAGCTTGGGAAAGGCTTATAGTAAAACCAGACTTATTTTCTTTAAGRCATCAACACAAGTTTTTTACCCAATGTTAGAGTAGTATTGGACAGAGACTGTTGAAAGCTTGCATTGCAAAGGACTGTATTATTCCTGAGCTGGCAAGAGGACTTCCATTTTCAGGAGTGCTACACTAAATTGAACTTCTCCCAACCCCAAGTCCTCCTGAAATCAGGAAAGAAATAAACAAATTAGCTAATGTGATGATTTATCTTCTAGCATTTGGAATTTGCCCCCTTGAGCAAGCAAATTCGTCAGCCAAATCTCAGTGGTGAAGGGTAAGGCTTAAGGGTTGCTACAAATCTTCTGCTTCAGCACACCCAGAATGAACCTTCAGGCTTCCAACACTCTGTGAAATAATCCCAGAAAAGCCAGCTGACCTGTCAGAGGCTGTGCAGATAACACTGAAATACATGATATTAATGAAGTAGTGGAACTGTCACAAATAGTAGGGATCGTTGTAAAAATAAGCAGCGAGGAACTGATCCATTGCATTACAGTTGCTGTGAAAGTAGCTGGATTTCACTCCTACCCTTTAATTTCTTCATCTTAATCAGAGTCTGTCAAAGTTTCCATCCCAGCTATGAAGCAGAGGAAGTCTAGGGAGCCACCTCCACTACTTGATGTAACGGTGTAACAGCCCTGAAGTGGCAGATGTGAAAACCAGGAGAGGCAGACAAATCTGATAACACAAGTTTGTACAGCCTGGAGTGTCTGGAGGAATCAGCTCCACAGACCAGACAAGGAGGCAGAGAAGTGAAGTTTTAGGTTCTCGCTTGGCTTGCAACATTGCAAAGCAAACTGTCCTCAAGTCCTCTGGAGGGACTTTCTATGCTACAATTATCCAGCAGTTAGTGTCTGCAACAGGATTAGTGCACGTGAACCTAGCAAGGTTCAGAGAAGCATTCAAAAGTTCTGTCATTCAAGACTTCAAAATATGATTCTGCAATTGCCAGAGACCAGCTATCATCCACTCCCTTTCCAGCTGCAGAAAACACGCTTCATATCCCACTCCAATCCCAGGGTCCTGGAATTGCGTTGCACTGGCTCATCTCAGAAGCTGGCCTAATTTGGGTTTATTTCATTGTCACAGAGATACACCAAGGCACTTAATCTCAGTTAATCCTCAGCACAAACAAGTTTTCACAGAAAATGTTGGCTGGTGGCACCTGCTGTGCTCAAGRCTGCAGCCCTGAAGATGACCTCTCTCACATGCCCCTCTTATTTCAAAACGACACCTAGCTGATAGAAAAACACCATTTCTCCTCCCATTCCCAGAGTACCATGAGCCCATTAAGAACTGTTCAAGTGTCCGGTGGTCCCTGGGCAGTCAGAGGACACTGCTCTCCCAGGTGGGCACACCTGAGATGGTACCCGGCACCACCGGAGCAATGCACCCACAGTCCTGCAGGGACTGTGGTGGCTTTTGACAACACTWGCCCTATAAGAGTCACTCCTTTCCACACCTTGAGGTCTTCTGCTTGGCCTCTGAGCCAAAAGTGAAGGCAGCTCCTCTCATGACCCCCACAAAACTGCCTCCCAGTGCAACCCTGGCACTGTTTTCCCATATTTCATTCTGCTAGGTTCACTTCCAAACCCTGACTCCTGGCTTGCGGCATCACGGATAGTTTGATGAAGGCAAGGGAGAACCAAGATGGAATGGTACCTGTTCAGAGTGGTAAAGAGGGTAGAAAATTATCAGAAGGAAGAAAAGATTGAAATGAAGCTTCCAATGATGCAGTTTCCATGGCAACTACCCTTCCATTTACAGTTTTAATCCACTTTTTCAGGCAGCCATTCCAGGAAGTGCAGGGAACCACACAACAGCTGCACATACCCTATTTCTAACACATCTCCTGATTAAAATAATTATTCCRTATATAGAGATTGCCCTGCATGGCAGTGGCTGAAGGTTTTGGGTAGCCTGGGGGAGGTGTTTTCTCACAGTGCTAGATGCTTTCTGAAATAACACAGGCAGATGCAAATCCTAGCATTTGCTGGAGGTAGAGTGAAAGCAGCATATCCCAAAGCTATTGCAATGGGATATGTCCCGTTTTCCCTACAGGACATATGCCACTATGTCCTGTGTATGGCACCCTGTCRTGGATGTATTCAAAACTAATCTTGTCTGTGCCACAGCCTCTAAGCTGCAGGTTACTGAGACCTTATTTTATCAGAAGTAGCAGGGACCAGGTTTAAAGCCAGAGCACACGACTTGCTGTCACACTCCATGTTCAACCTTCGTAAAGGTCTATGACAGCCCCAGAGCTACCCTGTTCAAATCGTCATCTTAGGAGCRCTAACTGATGAAGCGTTTTGTAGGTGAATCATTTCTGCAATCCTAGTGGGACCACATGATGAYTGCAACACTTTGGTTCTCTGTGGGGATTATGTGGACTGAAATCAGAAGACAGGGAATCACCTTTGTAGTCCTGAGGATGTTATTTCCCATTGTCATTGTTGTTATTGTTATCTCTACTCTAGTAGAGAGTCTGCTAAATAACATGACAGGATGAGACGGAGACTATATCTAAGAGCTTGTAACTTACACCAACATGGTAGAAAAAGAGTAGAAGGGAAGTAAAATTCTTGACAGGTAGAGAACTAAGGAATAGGGAGATTAAATGGTTTTCTTAAGGTCACACACTGAGTTTGTGGCCAGAGCCGAGTGCAGATCCCTGGGGTCCTACCCACGTCTTTTATCAGCATGATGGCTCTTCCTTTCCTGCTCTCCCAGGCTGTCAGTCTCATTTGTCCTATAGAAATATTGAGATAGCTCTGGCAGATGCATTACCTAAAGAGGAAAACGTCTGAAATTATCCTTTCTTCACTCCGAGGAGTGCCAGGGGAAATCTACATTTCTACACAGTAACTATGTTAACCACTTAATTCCAAAGGAAGCAGATAGCAGGAAGATATTAGTGTGGGAATGAGCAAGTAAATAAAAGAATATTTCTCCCCAATAAACCTCAATTCTCTGGGAATTATTTTTAAAGTCTACAAAGTTAAATTACAAAGAAGTCTGCCAGAACAGGTAATGACTATACTTAAGGGAGAGGCAATTGTCCTAGAAAACTTTATGCACTGTCGTTACAGTGCTGGAAACAAGAATTTAGCCAATACAGGGGAATCTCTAAGTAACAGCATCTCCACCGAGGACTGATTCAGGACCAACTCTGGTACTCCTTAGCATTTAATATCTAAACAGTGAGGGCTAGATTATGAGTTCTTGATTTTTTTTGGCTTAGCACGTACTCACACAAGTAGTTCTAGTGTCTCCAAGAGGGACTGAGTGACCACTGGTGAGGAAGGGCTGAAAAATCTGACTCTAAATCCTAGTTGAAYGATGTTGAAATTTAATGTTAATAGAGAGAAACCATCTCCCTTTCTCCAAGATCATTTAGGTTGATACCCAGTGTTTAGCAATAGTGGAAATTAGAACAACTGTATGTTTTCAGCAGAGTTGGTCCATGTTCGCRAGACTTTCTGGCTTCACAGGGATGGGCAAGGCGGTGTGAGGAGTGTCATGTTTGGCTGAAATGAGTAATGAGCAAGAAGAGGCTTGTGGGTAGGGGATGCCAGAGATAGGATGGTGGCTATTGTAAGGTCATAGATARAGGAAATTTTGGGTTCATTTTTGTTTAGCAGCAGTTCAGCTGTGTCTGAGACAGAGGTGTGCAGGACGACTGCTGGGTGAACGTGAYTCCATGGAGTGTTATTTGCCAAGTGCAATGCACAGAGAATGAAAACTTATCTTCCAGTGTCCCCATTTCATAAATATGATACATTAGTATTCATTATACCATATGCATTATCATTTTGGAAGGAGATTACTGGGGATTCACTATTTTCTTTCCATCATATTTTCCAATTAGGATCCCCTCCTTTGCAAATAATAAGCTTTTTGTTGCCAGAGGCTTTGCAGCAAAGTTCCAGTCAGGACTTTGGAGCTCTGTTCAGCCTCCATTTAAGAAAGAAGTRCAAATAGAAGAACAATTATATTTTTAATGACAGGTTAATCTTGCTGTACTAAATATGATTAGAGAATAGCCTGGCTAGTGTCGGAGAATACAACAGCTTTTAGTTGTTGTTCCCAAAAACCTCCAGGGGTATGGGAAAGGATGAATCCTTACAAATGCGCCAATGAGTTAACAGAGGTTGCTGAGATAAACTGACAGAGACTTTGGGGTTCTTGGGGGACATGAACAAGTCTTTTGCCTCTGTGGTTTGCTCACATGAAAAAAAAACATTCAAGCCTGTTCTCATTTAGCACTAGCAAGAAAGGTGCTTGGGAATGGGTTTGATGTACACTGCTGACCTGTGCCAGGCAGGGGAAGACCAAGACATCAATTTTGGGGAGTTGCCTCGGGTTCCTCTGTACCTGAAGTCCTTTCCTTAGGCTCCTTTGTGCAGAAGAGGACGATTCAAGCACTGTCCTTCTTCAAAGGGGGAAGAAATGATAAGATGCAATAAATACTCTTGGATGCTTAAACTTCAGAAGCCTGGACACTAGATAATGCTGGAGATAAACACTG
Source organism: Oceanodroma leucorhoa (assembly GCA_030449065.1). Taxonomy (NCBI): domain Eukaryota; kingdom Metazoa; phylum Chordata; class Aves; order Procellariiformes; genus Oceanodroma; species Oceanodroma leucorhoa. Next base: position 1,835,059 of record JASVER010000034.1, read on the forward strand.
AGATCCCAGTTAAGGCCACTGCGTGCCTACGTACGCAGCCAGCAATGCATCGCGCTTCTAGAGATTGCATTACAAGCAAAGGGAAAGAGGAAAGAATGGAAATGCTGTTCAAAATGCACAGGAATGCCAGCAAACCCTTTCCCTTCCCGGTCCCCCACTGCCTCTCCTCTCTGTCCAATCACTGCAAGGTTTTTTGCCTTATTTGTGTGTGTTAGAAAGAGGTGTCTCCAAGTGAACCTGCCCTATAGCTTTGAAGGCAAGCAGGCACTTGATACCTCCAGTCCTTCATGCCCATGCAGACCAGATGCAAAGTGCTCTAACCTCGTTGACTGTAATTAGCTGGGCTCTGGATTTCTCTTTCAATTACCACAAATTTGTAAAGAAAAAAAAACAAAAACCAAAAACAAATCCCACAAAAAAAAACACCAAACCAAAACACAAGAAATACAAATTTACAGTCAGCCCTTTGAGAGGCTAACTATTCCCCACACACACATACACGTGCTAGTAAAACAGCCCTTTAAGGTTGTTGGCGTTGTCAGTTACAAGAGCAGCATTTAACATTTAATGGTTGTTTTTGGTCAGAGCTGTTACTTTTCATTGTTTGTTAGATTTGTTCCTTAAATTTGCTTGGCTCTGTGCCATGCACTTCCTCTAGTTTTGCTTTATATTGTGCTTGGGGTTGAAGGATTTTTTKTTATTATTTTTTTCCCCTTTGAAGACATATTATGAAATGATTTTCATTTTTCTTGCCCAGTGCATTGTCTTGTCAGGTCTGATATTTATCTAGAGGGCACAGATGTCCCCTTACAAGCCCTCTAAAGCTACCAACTTGTTCTCAGTCTCCTCCTAGTGTAAAGTCACCAATTGTAGCAGTCACTAGGATCCCTAAGAAAGTTGTTGGGTTAATTAGATTGGTCAGAAGACTGCAGAAAATATGGTACCTGGTCTGCCAATGCTGTGCTGTAGCTCTTATAGAGAGCAGAGATACAAAGAWGATGATGCAAATAAGTGTTTTGCCTCTACTTATTTTCCATTATAAAAGGCTGGATTARCTGTTCAATTAAAACAAATGCAAAGCAAGGAAATCTTGCTGTGCATCTTGACCTTTTTTATAAACTGGCACTCATTCCTGTGAATTGACCCATKATTTGCCAGGTCTGTTTTAACGGAAAATTCAGGCAGTGAGAGGTTTTCGCAAATGATTGCCAGAGACCCTCTACAATCTGGAAAGTGTGATCAGTCACCGAAGCCACATGGTCCTGTTGTCCCCAAGGTCCTTATTCCTGATGTGGGTGATCAAAATCTTTATGGYAAGATTTTAAAGGTAGGGCAAGATGATCTACTTGTTAGGGTTCATTTCCAGCTGAGAAGGTGCACAACGCAGTTCCATGAGGGCCCCCAGCACAGTGCTGCAGTGGGCACCCAGAGAACTGACCCTGCAGACATTGAGGCCACAAACTTCACCTTTCCRTATATTGAGTGTCTTTTCTCTACCTAGCCAGATATGTCCTCAGCTAAACGCTATTGACCTATAGGTTTTTGAGTTCAATTTCCACTCCTATTACATGTTTCCTGGCATGTTCATGGTCCTTCTAATTAATTATTTGTCATTGCCTGTGTTTCCCCCCCTTTTTTGTGCCTTTGTTTCTTGTTTCTCTCCCAGCCTTGGTAACAAGATGTTGCACCTCTTGAGGCTACGAGGGTAAAAGCCTATTAATAAATAATTAAGTGGTGAGGCTCCGGCAGTGTGGAGTCACGTCTTGCCATCACATGGCTGTAGTCTCCATGGCGACTCACCCGTGTGGACTGAAATGATCTCTTTGGGAGGAGGCGAGAGGAGGTTATGCAGGGCAAAAATGTGTGAAGTTAAATTATATTTTAAAAAATTAAAGGTGCTGTTACACTGGCTAGTTCCCTAAATTATCTGGAAAGGTGGAAAACTCCTATTAGCCCCGTTCCACCAGCATCCCTCACTTCTGTCTGCCAGTGCCCTGTGGTTTTGTGCTGGTCCAGAGCCTCCAGCATTGAGGCTTTTCCACCCTGTAGATGTTCCTYTCTGCCAAGCAGCATTTTCCCTGTATCCAGTGCCCTCCGACCTTCCCGATCTGCAGCAACCCTGCCGCTGAACTGTGCAGCCTCCGTCCCGATGAAGAGGGTGACTGATCTCCGAGAACAGCRAGCATGGAATAGTTTGTCATGTGTCACCAAATTAAATCTTAAGGCCTGGAGCCAGACGTTCCCATGTCTCTGTTCCTCTGTGTTCTCATTCCCTACCACAATAATATGTCGCCTTTCCCCCGGAGTCGCCCCGCAACCTACGTTTGCGCAAAATTCACACCTGCTCCTCATTAGAGMCAGATTTTGAGAAACTTTTGCTGTGCTTTTCTCCTTTTCTGGCAATACTYGGAGGCAGTTTCATGTGCTGGCACATGAAGTAGCCCTTCTATTTTTTCCCCTCGCATAATCCACCTCTAAGTATAGCAAAGACATTTCTTGCCCATTCAAAGCAGTAGTTTTCCAATGAAAAGCAGTTAGCTCAGCAGTTCCAGCATCTGTAAAAGTATGTCCTTGTGCGGCAGCGTGATCTGAAACCCCCTTAGCCTKTTATCAGCTTTCCATCTGCGTTAGCAGCTACACTATTCACAAGCACCCTGATCGATGTATTTCAGCCAATATAATTTTCCCAGACCCCCACCTCTCCAATAATGTTTCATGGGAACACAAAAAATTTTAAGCTCCTTGTAATGCCAAGGATGTAAATCATACTGATTGACTCCYAGATTTCAGAAACATCCTGGGCTTTCATTTCCTCTGCAAACTTCTGGAGCATTTACGTTAACTTTTGGCAGGTAAATGGTAGGGGGCCCAAACCGTCCATCACGTAAAACTGCATTGAAAACACATCAAGTTAGGAGTCATCACAGGTAGACAGGTCTCTGCTCTGAGGGTATGAAGGTTTTGATATCATGGCTCCCTTCTCCTCACGGAAGAACATGACGTGCAAGCCCAGGAACCTTGCTCTTTCCAAACCACTGCCAGGGACCACCATTTGCTGGCTGCTCAGTGTCCACAGCCCCACGTGGAAGCTACGCCCAGTAGTAAGACTATCATCAGCTTCATGTTACTATCAGTTTTCTTTAAGCTTCTGGGACGGCATCTGCTTGACAAAGGGTGGTTCTGGCCTTGCAGAACTGAAATCTGCTGCAAATTGGATCTTCATTAAGTGTACAGCCCCAAGTTCAGCCCGGGAATGGGTCCGTTCCTTTTTGTTACCACCAAGTTTCTGGGAAAGAGTGGGAAATAGAAAAATCTCTCCCATCCCTCTTCACTGGCCTGTTTTCCCCCTTTCCTTTTGTAGTAGAACCTAAAAAGGAGGTGAAAGGCGGTTTSAGTGAGGTTATCACAGGGATAAAACAATACTTCAAGGAGTTTCAGAACTGTTTTCATGCTGTTCTCCTGTAGCTACTGYGCAGGTTTTCAGAAATTGTTTCCCTGCCCTTTTCACCTTCAYACTCCTCTCCTCCCAACAGACTGAGGCCAGAGCAGAAGAGGAAAGTGGATTAATAATTTTTTTCTTCAGCAATCTGGCATCCTGTCTTTGCTTCACACTTTTGATATTCACTAGCACCAGTGGAAAAAAAGCAAGCAATCTGAAATTCAGGGCTTGTTAGGTAAAACAAAGAATAACTATGTCAATTATGCTGATTCTGAGGATAAATGTTTGCCTTTTTTTTTTTAAGACTGCCTATGGATTCTAACGCTGACTTGGGATTTAAAAATAGTTCATCTATTTTTAAGTGATGTTGGCAACCTAATTTTGACTCAATAGTTCCATGATGCTGAAGGAAAAACTGAAAAAGAATAATTGCAAAACAGAAAATAAGCAGAAATGGTTTCAGTGAGGTGTTTTGATCACCCCTGTGAGCTGTTTTCTTGCTGTGTTGTGCGTGACTGAAAATCAGAAAGTGAATCTGCCTATTAACAAATGGGAAGCTGACCAAATCAGTTTCATCAGACTGCAGTAAAAATAGAGATCAAGGGAAAAATAAACTTAGGTGATTAGAATTATTTCCATTCTGACAAAGAGACTTCATGAATGATATAGGAAAGGCTTCCTGATAAAGAAATTAAAAATTCAAATTCCTTGAATGGGGAAAAGTTAAGCAGATTCCCACGGGTGGTGTCACGGACGGCCAGTGAACGAATGGCCTTTGGATCTGCTCCCAGGGCAGTCCCCGAGAAGGGACTCCATCCCTCCCCTGAACCATAATCTGGTCTCTCTGTATGCTGCTGCTTGCTTCTGGAGTAAATTGCAAACCTGCACAAGGAGTTGAATAAACAAATTACTGCCTGCGCATGTGTGTTCATTAGAAAAAAACATGCTGATTACTTGGCAGCCTGGCATTTCATAATACCACAAAGGGTTTTGAGAGATGAACAGCTACAGCAAACCCTCCGTGGAAACCAATATCTCCACCTGTGGGAAATGCAAAGATAACAGGCAATTGTGACTAAAAATGCAATTACTACAAGAGAAAAAGATTCACTTTCCTCCATGTGCATAGAAATCATGAAAAGATGTTTTCATCCTAAGCCAAGAAGGCCTGAAGCTGGGTTTTATTCTGCACTTAGAACCAGTAATAATCATCTCTTTCACCTACTATGCATCTCTCCAAAAAAAAGTATTCTTCTCYATCTCACCTAGAAGGGTCTCCACTTCTAGGCAATTATTTTATGAGTTGCAGAGRAATAAGATAGAGAAAGCAAATATTTGACTTTGAGCATTTAAAATTCCTGTTCTCTCTTTCTTCTTTCTGTCTTTCAAGATGAGATTTCTATTGCAACATGAGTGTGGACAAGACAGAGATTTCCAAGTTTTAAAACAAACCATCCTACCTTTCAACCACAAGCAAAATTTAAGAGAAGCACAAGACCACCCAGTGCAGAAAATAGGGAAGGCACATCCTGCACATTGGGAGATGGACGGAGCTGGTAAAGCCCTACATAAACCTCAGCAAAATACCTTGTCTGTCACACTGCATTTGCTGTTGCGTCCCTTGACCTGGCAACTGATTGCTCGTGCTTCAGGAGAGAAGCTCAACTTCCTGTAAGAGGGTAAATTTTCTGATTTTTCCCAACCAGAGACCAAAATATTCACATGCAGGACCCACACACCTGGGGTCAGCTGGAAGGCAGGGGAGCTTCAGGAGCGATGTGCAACGATTGCTGCTCTGCTGGGCTCCTCTGCTGCAGGATGAGGGGCTGCCTCTCTGAAAGAGGCCGTGGAATATAGATCTGCTCGTGACCCACACGCAACTGAAGGGCCACAGTGTGGCTGTTGCCACTTTAACAGAACAGTTTCTCCTGTGTGTTACCTATTTGACTTCAACCTTTCACTAGTAGCTCCAAACCCATGGACTGCATTTAGGCTCGTTTGCAGCAAATCCAAATTAATTGCTGCTTCACCCAATGTCCGTTTGCAGCCGATATTTGGAAATGCAAAAGGTGTCCTTTGGAAACAAACCCAGACCACAGAGATGATTCAAAGCAGCAGGGGGAAGAGGAGTCAAATTTCGGGGTTATGTGCTCATTTGGGGTTTGTGACCGTACAAAGCATGTATATAAATCCCAAAGTTTTGCAGTCAGACCCCTGTAGATAGATTCTCTACGTCATACACATTTTCAGTGGTTTAGAGGGAAATCGCACAGGAACGAGGAGCCATCTTCATGGCCCTAGGTCTAGCATGGAAGCCTGAGGGCTCTCTTGCATTGTCTTTTTGCTGCAGTTCCTCTGAATTCAACGTGCTGATCTCCAAATACAATGTGCTGGCCTTCTGTCTGCAAGTCAGCGTACGATGTTGACCTCCCGTGACTGTTCTGTGAGTGGGGTCAGCTAAGGAACACCTCCTTAAGGTTAAGTGGATAGAGGCCCATGATTTGGCAGAAGGCACAAGGACTCAGTGTAGCACACGCATTCTTGTCGCACAGAGCGTTGCTCCTGCACAAGACAGAGAGTGTGCTTCAGCATTCCTGAAAAGCCTTTTTGTTAAGAAGAAAACGGCTTAAGAATTGAAACTGTTGCCCGAATCTGTCACTAACTCAAATACAGAGAATGAAACTATTGAAAAATAGATTACTTCTTTCACCTGAGTCTTTCAGTGTGAAGCTGAGCTCCACCAAAGGTGAGGAGCATCRCCAGGGTGTGAAGCGGCTGGCGGCTGGGAACGGCTCCCCAAGGTTTCCTCAGGCTGCTTTCGGGGTCAGCAATGGCCACAGCAGAGAGGACAGAGAGATCACGGCATGGCAGGTGAATTAAAAGAAGAACCACTTTCCAGTCTATTTTTAAGATATTATATTAGCTTGGGCAGTAGGTACAGCTCAGCAAAACCCTGTGACCACCTCTGGTGGACTGTGAATAACAGATTATCGTCATTTTACAACAGCTACAAATCATGGCTGTGCCATTACATCTAGTGGGAAAACACAGCTGCTTTCTGAGCAAATAACAGTCCATTGATAGGCAGCTCTCCGACTTAGAAGAGGTTTGATAGTGTATAAAGCCTTTCAGCAAGGAAACCGCTGTAAATCTTTCTCAGGCAGGCTGAAGTATCTGAAGAAATACTTATACCTCACTGATCACCAAGCCTTAGATTTGTGATAAGACAGAAATCATTGCCATCTGATCTGCTAGCCTGTGAGATATGAATCAGAGAGTCTGTGCCCTGTCCAGAGTGGACAAGATATGTCAACGTAACAAAAAACATTATCGGTCTGACATCYCTTCTGGAAGCCTTGGGAGAAAACAGAAAGGGTGACGCAGTCCAGGCTGCCCTCCGGTTCCTCCAGGGCAAAGCTGAACCTTGCCAGCAAGGTGGGAAATCCCTGCTAGTGGTGATACTCTGCTGAACTGGAGGTCTTTAATGACAGTGCACCAAAAAAAAMCCCAAATATGTATATATACCTACCTGATTTTAGTAGCATCATCCCCATCAGATAAGTGCTTTGCACAAAATCAGGCACAGTGCCTTTGGTACCATCAGCCCCAGCTGGTGGGGTTATAAAGTTTGAGTGAAGAAACCCTAATTTTATACTCTCAATAAACAATACAGAACCACTTTCCCAGGACAAGATCTTTAAGTACATGGCAACTTTCAGTTCACCTTTCACACCTGAAACAGTGCATGCAACTATACAAAGCAAACACAGCCCTTTCTGGTGTGTTTTGAAATAAATTGTCATCCACACTTAAACATATTGCATCGTACTACATTTCCCCGGGGCCCCTGATGTTGTTACTACCCTGACAGACACAGCCGCCTCCCAAATTACAGTTATTCTGACCTTATACACACTGACACAGAAACGCCTTTAAGACAATGTTTTATCTCAGAGGAATGTTTTATCTCAGAGGTGCTGCACATTCACACATGAACACATACACACAAAATTATGTCAGCCATTTAAGTAATCCTTGCTCAGCTGTCTTTTAAAATGCCTCTTTCGTCTTTCTATAACCAAGGGCTTTAATATTCAGATGTTCATGAGCACCAGCTTTATTAAAATTAGGGCTTGGGGAAATGGTTTCGAAAAGGAGAAACGAATATAACCCAACCATTTAAAAGACGCTAATTAATGGAGTTCTAAAGCCCAGGGAGGCCATTTGACGGAGCAGAGATTCTTCTACTAGACAGATTTGTAACTTAGAGGTTCGGGTGGCAGAGGCGGAAATAAGAGACGAGTAAAATAAAATGCAAGTAGGTTAAGAAGAACAATCCTCCAGGTCTTACAAGGACTCCAGAGTTTTGTTCTGTGCCAACGATCTGAGTTGTCTGCCTACGAGCTCTATGCATGAAGATTTTTTCCTAGCCCTGACGCAAAACAGGGTTTGTGTCTCTTCCCTGCTGGATCTGCCTTATGTTGGGAAGAAGAAAGCGTAACCCACTCGGCGATCAGCCACGGCCAGCCGAGAGCGGCGGCTGCCAGCTGAGATTGTGCTGCAGGAGTCACCGGGGGATTTATTTTAAGATAAATCTAATCTCGAGGGTACATGGGCATATCCATACACACGTGCACAAGGAAAGAGCTTTGCACTGGGAGTAGCAGAGACACACCAGAATGGTCAGACCTTTCCATGTAGGCTTTTTTATTATTATTTCACCCAGGTGTGTAAAATCAGGGGAACCTCAGCAGCCCTCCACCGTCATACTCCCCTGGATCCTGCCTATCACTTCTACTCTCAGCAGAATAACTGAATTCATATTTATATCTGTACCACTGAGCATAGGTACCAGTGTCCTAATTTTTTCTGTCTCCTGCTCCCCCCCTCCTTTCCTGTTCTTCTCTCTGTGCACAGATATAACCCCAGGTCAAGAACTGAAAATACGCCAGGGACTAGAGGAATAGATTCTTTTCGTGGGCCTATGTACATACACATCTACTCCAGCTCTGTAGTAGAAAAGACATCTCTGAAGTCTGACAGTGATTTGTAGCTGGAATTTCAGTCAGCGGATCTTTTTTACTGATGCCAGGTCAGTTGCTGTAAAAAAGCCAGGGTGGACTGGTGATGTGAAATCCATGATCAAAGAAGGAAACTGAGAAAGGAAAGATAGCAAGAGGGATGGATGCTGGGAAAAGCCTCCTCTCCAGCCTACCCCAGCACACAGGGTGTCTTGGGAGGAAGCAGGATTGCATCCTAGAAGCTCAACAGCACTCCACAGCTGTTGCTGAACTGAGCGATGAATTTTACAGGAAGAGTTTGCTGACCCTGTTCTGCTGCATTTAATCCATCACTAGGGCTTCAGAGCTCCAAGATGTGCCAATGCAGCAAGTAGATAAGGGAAGTTACCTGTATTCTGTTTCTTGCAGGTGGGAGCTCTGTCCTTGTCCTCCTTGCCTACTTCTTTCCTCCCATGAACCCGCTTGCTGAACCAGGCAGGTCACATTGCAGGTGGCTGTCCCCCACCTCCTGGTAGTTGTGTGCCAGGAGGTGCTGCAGAGAGCAACACCTTTGTATGCCATTCACCAGGCAACTTTAGAAGAAAAAGACAATTTATCATCCAGATATAATCCCAGCGTGGAGAAAATAATATGAAGGAACAGAACAAATGAGGGAATCAATAAGGAGCCAACTAGATGTTCCCGTGCGTGCCTGCCTTGTTCTTTCATTTGCTATTCTATAAATAATACAGAGAGCAAATATCAGCCCTTGCCCACCCAGTTCCACCATCTTCCCATTGCCAGGTGGCAATTTAAGTGGCCATCCCTGTTCCCCCCAACCTATATTAGCCCAGGGCAATCTGTCTGCATTACATTAGTCTGCATAGGGGGTGGTGTGCCACAGCTGTCTTTCCCTGATCAGCCTTGGCTAAAGAATCCTCTTTGGCTGATGTGGTAAAACCTTGAGATATTTGAAGCAAGAAGATCTAAGGGTTTGGATAAAACATCAGGTCATGGAGGCTTAATATGTTATTGTACAAAAGCAGTGCGAACGTACCTGTCCATACATATGCTCTGTGCCTGGAGCTAATTCAAAATAATATGATGTAGCTTCGCTTTGTTTCACTGTCAGCTAAGTTAAATTGCATTATTATATCTTTGTCACAAGCCAAGAATGTGTGCCCAGAGTGCTACCTCAGCTCTTCTGATGTTTGGTAACTTGTTAAGTTGCTCTCGCTTGATCATGTGTCAGAGCCTGGAGTCCTTCACAGCTGTCATGAAGTCCTTGGGAGTCCTCGTTTTGTTACCCTGGGATGTACTCCTATTTGCAAAGACTTGTGGCTGCATATAGCATGGATTTATATGGGGTGTGACAGATTGGATGCTTTTTATTGATCAGAAAAGCCAGTGTACACCTCCGAAGAGACCAGCACTTTCTGATTCAAGCCCTTCCAAGTTCTTTTACAAGAATTAAAAATAAAAAAATAAAAACTGAAAAGGCATTTTAAAGAAGAAAATGGTTCTGTCAAATCTCTGATATCTGCAAAGCTATAAATAGAGAGGTACTTTTTAAGTTCATAGAACTTCATCGTTTTCGGAGAGCTATTGGGAGGAACAGCATGAAAAAATGGTGTCTGTTTCTCTAGTAAAATATAGATTGACCTTCCTAAATGAAGTCAGTTGGCAAGAATGATATGATCCGAGACAGAAAAACAGCAAAAATTCAGAGTTTATATAAATTTATCTTTTTAACTTATGTCTCAACTCCAGCGGCCTGCCATAAAGAAAATGAAATGCAAACTGGAAACACAGGCTTGTTCTAATAAATGCAGGGGGAAGAATAAAACTAATAAATATATTTGTTTCCCTACTAATCCCTCTTCATTATAGGACATAGCTGTTTTGCTTAATGGTCACAAATGAATCCAATATGAACTCAAACAAAGGGAGGTTTCTTTTCTGTTTGTAGATTAAATCATTTGTAAAAATATTTCAAGTGCAGTCAGCATCAGCAAAGTCAAATAAAACCTCTGTCCCACACAAGCAAAAATTTACCACAGCGAGTATCTTTCTATGACAACTGGTAAGAGGTAATTTTTTCCCTGGAGCCAACTTCCATTGGATCAGTAATGCTCCAGTCTATAGCGGAGAGAGTTTGCGTTAAGATCTGTGTACCAGCGCGCATAATAATGAATCTCACCCTACATTGATTTAGTAAACCAATAGGTTTTATTAACTCAACAATGAGATTAAAATGGATTAAAACAGGAGAGGGGCTCTATCATTGCACTAGTAATTTACCCCTGATTCTACAGCAAGTGCAATTCACTTTGTTTTTAATACCTGATTAGACTCCTCTCAGTACTGCTGAAATGTTTTCTCCAGGGGGGAAAGTGTAGCGGATATAGGCGAGCCCTATACCCACATSCAGCTACAGAGAGGGCGAGCAAACAAGCCAACTTTAATCAGAGTTGGGACTTTTCAGTGTTAGCCCAGACAAAGAAGTCAATGATTTTTCTTGGCAGGGAGTTCTGAMGCCTCCCGTGCTAAGACACGTAGAAAAGGTCCCCAGGACTGCGGGGAAAGCCTTGGCTCAGCCCTGGTGCTCGGTGTGCCCGCACCGCCCTCCGCACCCCGAGAGCCGGGCGGCCGGGGTAGCTGGGCGCAAGCTGCCTTTAAACTCCACTTTAAACGGTGCCGCGGTACTGAGCAGCGGCACAGAGCTGTAAGATCTGCCTCAGAATAAAGTAAATTAGGTCAAGCAGAGCTGCGTTGCTACAGGTACCCAAGTGAGCAGTTTTAAAGCCACGAATGCTTCTCCACTCCGTTATCTCTAGCTGAGGTTTGTGCCTGCCCCATTAGTTTCAGCACGTTCAGGATGCTACACCACCCTTCTGCAGGACWTCTTTGGGAGGCCTTTGGTGCAAACCAGTGGTTTTCAACCCACTGGCCCAAGGATGCCTGGGAGTCTGTGGGTTATTTCTGAAGGATTTGCAGTGGGCAGCTATAAATCTTGCAAAACTGTAAAGCTATTGGTGGTAGGCTCAGAATTGTTGGATAGGGCTTACATGTGGAAAGCAAGTAGGTTTTAGAGGCCAGCAAATTGAAAAAGGTTGAAAAACACTTGCATACAACTTGTCCTAGAGTCTAGGGAGAGTCCAGGAGAGCTTCCCATTTTGCCTGGCTGAACCATCTACCCAAATGCTCTTTGGACTCAAAATGGATCTTAATGGAGATTTCTGTTACTGCCCAGGTGGCTCTGAGTCCAGCCCAGTAAAGGCCAGTTTTGTAAGGATTGGTTTATGGGATGTGGAATCATAGAAGACGGGGCTGGAGGAGACCCTAAGGAAGTATCGGGTCCTCCTCCTAGCCAGAAAAATAACGTAATGAGTATTTAATTGCTTTAGCATGATTTTTGTATAAACTGTGTGTAATCATCGAGTTATGCCATACATATGCAATAAAATTAAGCAAATATTCAATGTGTCTTCACAGATAAAGCTAAAATAAATCTAACTCTCCCTTCCTGAGTTAATCCACCATGAACAACTCGATCAATAACCATCCTTCTAAGCCATCATCCACCCACCTCACTCCTTCCCACCTCCTCCTGTTTTCTGGGAAAGGTTTGATTTAAATTGCCAATAACTATCCTCACRATCACTGTAATTATGACATTCATTATTATTGCTATTTGTTATTAGATCAGTAAAGGAAATGTTTTTTCTGTCTGTAGGAATTTGCAAGATTTTGAAATTATTTTCCCCRTTCTGGATTCATCAGTGTTTGTGAACCAATAATCTGAAAAAAAGTACAGATCAGATCAATGCACAATTYATTTAGATATCTTGAAAATATTTCATTTAGATGGTGGTTAGCTTTCTGAAATAAAAACATAATTAACTTAGCTGTTGAAAATTAGGAAATAGGATGTTTTTGCCATTTAAAAAAATTATGGTTTCTTCAAATGGGGAAATTCATTTAAACTGAGCTCCTCTACAAACAGTTTGTATTGGCCTACTGACATTTACCAACAGAAAAAACATTTAATCTGAAAATTGTCAGCTTGCCATTTACTATTCAAAGTTTATATAACACATATAAAGTTGTATAAAAAGTTATCGCTGGTGTTCTCAACAGGAAAAAGAATGGCTTAAAGGAGTTAGGCACAATCAGGGAATTAGAGTCTGAAACTTCTTAGATATTTTTGATACCATCTCAGCCTTCAGGTCACACAGAAATGACGTCTAATTCTGCAGCTCTAAGAGAGCTTTTCAGAGCTCTCAGAATTTTATTCCAGGATATATAAATTTATTTTTGTACAATTACCAAATAGTCACCAAACCCTTATCCATCCTTTTAACAATTAAAATACTCTCTGAAGGTGTTCATTTGGAATTAATCTTATCTTATTACCTTTACCCCAGTTTTGTCAGTTTTAGCCAAATGCTGTTCATCTCAGATATTTCACATCCAGCCTCTCAAGCACGGGCAGCTGATACAGACTTGACTTGTCACAGAGTTCAATCTGTGAACTTGGCAATTGCATGAGCAAGTGACTCATGCCCCAGTTCGTGTTTGTCTCTTAGCTCAGACACATTTGTCTCGAGAAGAGCTGTGGAAATAATTGTTTTTCAGGGGTTGGTAGCAATTTTGATTGTATAAAAATACTATAAATCACATTCAAAACCTGATGCCAGCTTCCTTTACCATCCTGCTTTAGAAAGGTTACATCTAAAGAGGTTTTCTGCTCATTTCTGGCATCTTGAACTTCTCTGACCCTTTGTCTTTGCCTCTTCACCCTAAAACCTTGGGGCATGTAAGGTCTTTATGCCATTCTTCCACGAATGCCCCGTCCATGTTACCTTTGCCTGGTCTAGCTCCAGCCAGATGATTTTGTCTGTACAAAGCAGTGATGCTGAGGCTCAGCAACAGCAGCAGCCCTGGGAGGAGAGCCTGCAGATCACTTGTTTAACCACCTATGGAGGTATTTAGAGATGGCTGCAGCAGCAGCTCCAAGAGGCAGCAAAAAGTCTGAGTTTTTATGAGCTCTGGAGACTTAAGGATGCCTGTGGCAAATTGCCTCAGTTCCTGCCTTTGTAAAAAGGGGGTGATCCACTAAACTCCACCAGAGAAAGAGGGTGGCAATCAGCTAATATGTTTTGCTGGAGGTGCTGGGGACTGTCAGTACGACATGACTGGCTCCGGCACATAACAGAGTTGGGCAGGGTGCAGCAAGCTCCCTGCAACTGTGAGAAATCCAGTAGCACACAGGACATCTCCTTGCCTGATGAAGGAAGGAGTGGGACTGAAAATAGTATAATGCAAGGAAAAGCTATGTAATTCAAAGCGAGATAAAAAGAAACTCATAAAGTAGGGTTCCCAAAGGAATGACATAAGCTGAGAAAAGAAAAATTACGTGAAACTCCAGCCTGACCATTTCCTTACCCTGGTAACCTGCTGCCATGTTAACATGGGTGTTCAACACAGCACTCTGTGGGAGCATTTGCCTCAGGTGAAGAACAGCAATTAGAGTATTTCCAATGTACCATCTATTCTCCTTAAGCTATCTGAATTGTCCTCTGTTGAATAAAAAAGGCCAATCACATAAAAAGGTCTTTAACCCTGCCGCAAGCGATAGGAGGAGAGGGGAATATTTCTGAACATACCCGCAAAGTTTGTGGGAACAGCCTGGGGAAAATCGGTCCAACAAATCTCTGGTTCATAGCTAGGTTCTCCAGATGGCATCAATATATCATGAAGAGTCAAAGAGAGCCTTTCTGAATGCAAATTACTATTCACATTTTACCTAATTTATGCAAATTAGCTCATTCAGTCTTCCACCTAATCCTCTCTGGAGTTACTCCAAGGTTTGAAAGGAAAGATATTCTTTTTGCAAAATATATATAATCCATATTAATTGCTTCTGATGGAGATGAGTGGGATGGACAGCTATTCCAGCAGTTAATACTTTAATCACTTCACCTCAGCAGCAGCCCTGCCTCAGGTGAACAGACCCTGACTATCTGTCCCCATTGCTAATGTAAACCRTAAATGGCTGCGTATGGGGATGCTCCCAGTGGGGGCTGTCAGGCAGGCAGATTTTGGGAAGGAACTGAACGGATTGAGCAGGGTTGAGGAGAGAGCTGGTAYGTGGGCAGATCCAATAGGCAGCAGTCCCAGTCGTCTTGGCTACCCCAGCTGGGAAGAGGGCTGCAGGAGGGGGAYGAGGCTCAGTGATGGAGCTGCATGGCTTGCCCCGGGGTTGCTGGGCTTTGTACAGGGATGCGGTGGCAGAGCTGTGAGGGGAGGACAGRCTGAACTATGAAATGCACCTTCTCACCCTTCAGCAGAGTGGCAGCAATGGCAGAGGAGARAGGAAGGGGTCAGCACAGCCTCTCTATCAGGCTAAGCCAGAGGCATGGGAATACACTGGGACCCATCTAATCCATGACCTCCAATGCATCCTGAGCCCAGCTATAGCATCAGCAAGAGGCACTGGTGTGCTCCAACACCTTCTCCCCACTCCATCCTGAATCAGGAGAGGATTTGTAGAAGAATGAATGGAAAAAGCTGAAGACAATTGAGTTAGAAAGTCTCTCAAAATTATCCACTTATTAAGAAGCAATTAAAATATGTTTGGGCATATTGACTTCAGTCTGTCCTTGTTTTAATCTTTGTGTGTTATCTTGAATAGCCATTCTTTAACCACACGYTGGTACTTATGGATTTCTTATCCCTGTCCCTTGTGTCTGGATGGCTGTCATCAGATACAGAGATAAAATAGAAAGACTTTAATTCTGAAATCAATGAATTAGAGATTTAATACATTGATATTTCATCACTTATCTCTGTAGAGAGAAGAGATTAATATGCAAGCAGTAAAATGTACTGTGCCACTTTGCTGTACCTGAGAGACCTCGGAATAACTCACTCACAGATTGAGTTTTGTCAGGATCAGCTGAGAGCGTGTGGCAACCTGTTACACCTGTACCAAAACCCACTCAAATCTGCGTGGCTAAAGCATATGTTAGGTGCAACAGGTGAGAATTGGGCCTGGATTAGATTTACTTTACCCATATCAACCGAGCCTGTAATATGCTTGGCCCAATGGTGGGCCTGCATCAAATCAAATAATCCTTTTGCATTATCTCCTTCCCAGACCAGGGCAAGGGTATTGGCCGATGTTCTTCAGCAGACATTTTTTCCCTATAGCACTGTCAGTAGTGAGTCTCCTTTTGCCAGTCAGGAAAACCTGTCTCTGAAACATTTTGAATTGACATTTCAAATACATTTTTTGTGTAAGGTCTGCAAGAAAACTCTGAAATGATTGGTGACTTTCAAGAAATATATATTTTTTCCTCCTCTGTAGGGAAGACATGGGGKTTTCCGACAACCCCTAGGGACAGGTATATCACTGCACTACACTCTATAGCTTTATTTATATAACCTGACTGATGTCACCTGCTACTTTTCAGAGGGATTCGTAAGGTTACAAAGTGTAAGAAGGTGGGAAGAACCTTCTTTGCCCTCCAACTACGCATAATGGTGTGTTTTTTTTAATGTAAGTAATACTAGAGCAGAGTACATTACCGTAATTTCCAGGTTATATCACCTGAAATGGAGCTTTGATCACAATAGGTTGATCACTTTGATGTAAAAAAAATGGCTATAAAGTATGTAATTTGTATAAAACCTCAGAAAGTTGACTTTGCTTGTTCAGACCTCCTCTTCGGCAAGGTGATTACTTACGGGTGTCCAGGGACAAATATCACACTTCTTAGCACAAGCTGTTACACTTTGCAGATGCCTACAGGAGCTCAGCAAATCATTCATGAACTGAGCTTGGCCAGTCAGAGCAAGCCCCACTCTTAAACTGCTGGGTGAGCACYTCTCATCGAATTAGCTTTAAGGTAACTTAAAAAGGAGCCTTGAAAGGAAGATGCTTAAGTGGATCTTCATCAATTTCTAAACTGATTTACTTGAATCAATACAACTTTTGACAGCCGCCAAGCCACACTTCTTTAAAAGCTGTGGACACTTTCACAAACCAGATCTCAGCACCTCCTCTTTCCAGGGCTTAGGACTCCGTCCAACAAATCACTTAAGCTTGGGCTTAACTTTAAGTACATGAATACTTCATTAACATCAAGGAGACTACGTTAACTAAAGAATATGTGTAAAGTGCTTTGCTGGATTGGGGCTGTAGATACTGCAGTCATCGTTGCTAGGTAGAAATATAAGCCAGACAAAGTGTTACAGCAAGAGGATAGCATGATCTTGAGAATTGCTCAACAACAGCAAACTGTGAGAGCAGGAAGATGATTGACTGATTATTTTTCCAATTCATGGGAACCCATGGGAGCATCTAAATCAACTCTTTCTGAATGCTGCAGGGTGACTTCAGACCAGCGATTAGAGCTGAGTGAAATGTTTTGATTGAAAATAAATTAATTCAAAAGTACTGTTTTGGCTAAATGGAAGTCTTTTCYTGACCTATTTTGATTTCCTCTAATTTTCCATTTCCAAAGAAAAATCCCAAATAAAATTTTTTAAGCTTTATGGATGTTTTTAGTCTAATGTGTATTTCCTTTTTTTGTTGTTGTTGTTGTTGTTGTGGGAAAAGAATCCTATTAAATGAAAACATTGTGGCAAAAAATCCAGACAGAAGAAAACATGCTTTCATTTTTAGCAATATCCCACTTGGAAAAAAAAGATTTTAAAAAATATGTTTTTTTACTAAAAGATCTGTGTATTTTTTTTCTCTTGGAAAATACAAAGACTCTTTTTTAAAAAAAAAAARGTTTTTTTAAATGTAGCTAGTTTTCATCAAGAAAAAAAAAAAGACTGAGTGAAATGAAGGGCAAAGTACCTCTGTTCTACATCTACACAAAATAAACTTTTTTATTCCCCACTAGCTCTCACACTTATGTAAAGCTATTGAACTGGGAACTCTCACCTTCAAAGAACAGCAAGGAGACAACAATTTGCAAATGAAGGGTTTCTTTCTGTCCCATATCGAAAGGGAGTTTTTTTCATAGATTCAAATAGTTTTATGATCAAACTTCTTTTTTTTTTCAAAATCATAGGATAACCAGTTCCTGTTATCAGGGCATGATTATATTTTATGCTGCAAAGAAATAAGAAAATAACATATAGGTCAACATCGCTGCAAGCATGTCTTAGGGAGACTCTTTCCTTTCAGGCACTATTTCCCCACAAAGTCAATGAACCAAACAGTGGTCTTACCGCACAGTACTCCTGTTTTAAGATGGACTGTAGCAATATTCCCCTCGCTTGCCTTGTGTTCATATTCATGTAAGAAGTCGCTGCTCATGGTGACACCCACATTTCCTAGGGATGGAGTTCATCCTCACCGCAGTGGCCTTGCTTAGCTCCAAATACCCCAGCACTATTCAGTCAACTGCGATTGTACCTTGTTGCCTGTAATTGAATCATATTGATTTTCAATGAGTTTAATTGATTGTGATTGTCTCAGGGGCTGCACTGACAGCTTTTGTCAGAGGCTTGATTGTGTTGTAGAGTCGGAGGGCACATAAGGGGTGAAAGGCTACACAAGTTAATGGGGAACTGGAAAACTAAAGGGAGACCTAGAATGAATACCTATAGAAGAAGCCAGTGATGAATAAAGGCAAACAATTTATTTGACTTGAAACAGGGTATAAAGGACAATAATTGTTTTAAATAGAAAGCTGTTGAATTATAATTGGAAGTAAATGAAACTCACCAAAATATTGAATAAAACATTAGATATTTTAAATGGTGTTATCTTTAGAATTATCTTTGGAAATAATTACAGTGAAGCCCATGAACTGTTGTGAGAGGAAGAGAGTCACCCAGGGCCCATTGTCTTCTGCAGTCATTACACAGAGTGTTTAATGGGGAGGTATTTATAAATAAGTACCAGCATTTGTTTCTGATCGGCATTTCACGAGTGAATGCCAGTCCTACTAAGGGTGAGAAGGCGAGGTAAGCAAGGAGCAAGAAGAAAGCATCTGCTGTTTTCAGAGCCATTGCTTTAGAAATTAGTCAAGAAGATGCACCTTCCTGGAAGTCTTCCTGCCTTGTATATTGAATTTGGGGATTTAAAGACACATTTTCATGGGCGTGCATTGTCATTCTGAAATGTTTTTCTGAATATTTTCAGCATGTACACATTATCCTTTTTCAACTAGCAGAGCTGCTTGAAAACAAGGAACACTTTTCAGCGAAAAAATAGTGTTCATTCGTCACAGCACTCAAGGGTTGTCACATCAACATATGTATCTATTTTTGGTTCAGTGTCAAAAGTTGTAACTGCCATAACTTGCTAGCTTCAAATACAGTCGTTTCATAATGAATTCATGGAAGACAGGTTACACAACTTCTCAGCCCTGACCTGAAACTCTGCCCAGGTATGGCTATGTACTGTCCTCTCTGGAGGGGGAAGGTTTGAATAATCATTTTGTGGCAGACTATGGCTTCATGATGTGTGACATCCTGCCAGAGTTTCAGGGTGATTAATCTAATTATTACACTGGGCTTGATGAATTTTGAGACAGCAACCGTGATAGGAGCAAAGCAGTGTTTCACCTACAGAAACATTAGAACAGGTTCTAATCCGCTCATACACAAAAATTAGTTTGTCAAGTTCTCTTCCTAATCGCCAAATTTTCCCAAGTGGACACAAAGCAGGCAAGGAATTGAATTGCAATGATTTCAGGTTATTTTTGCTCCCATGGAAATAAACCATCTTCCCTCCCCTTGGTATAGAACTGGATATTAGATATTAGTCTATTAATGCTACATTTCCTATGGACTAAACTGGGGAAAGAGGAGGAGTATCATTGAAACATCAGTTGGGGAAAATTGCTGAAATAGAGTGGCAGTTGAAGAGGATCTGAATGATGGCTTTATCTATAAAAAGAGAAGGGTGAATACAGAACATATACGGAGAAAAAAGCAGCTGAGCTTCAAGAGACTAACATAAGCTATAGCAGTCTGCTAATATTCCTGAAGGATCTATTAACAATGGGATGATTTCTTCACAGATGATCATCTGTTCTGTCTTAGACTAATATCTACAGAAGTCATATGCTGGGCATCTGGCTTCTTTGTGCTTCTTCTCTTGAAGGACAAATTAGAAGGGGGATTTTGCTTTCTAATACCACTTACAAGACCTTTCATGCTCTGCATGAGCAGAGGCAGAAACGAGTTAGCTGAAAGGGAAAGAATTGATCCTGTGATACCCTGAGCCATGCCTGTGCTCCACGGCGTGGTGTAAGAGGAGCTGAGCAGACTGCCAGTGAAGGTGTGGGGAAGGTTGGGCATAGCTGGACAACTCCAGGAGCTCTTTTAGGGTGCAGCGAAATGTCAGAATTCCTGGTTGTAAGCTTGAACTCGGTGCTCTGCATAACACTCTGACGCGATACCTCCTAGGGGGGTCAAAGGCCGAGGTGAGGGCCAGCAGATCTCCTTTCTGTTACAAGCTCTTCCAATGATGGGCCTGTGCAATTTTCACAGCTCTATGTCTACAGGTGGYTCTCTTCCCACAATCCCACCTTGACTATTTAGTCTATGGCATGTGGYCCTTTCATTATTAGTAACAAACACCCACATTCACAAGATGTGATGGCTTCTCTGAAAGAAGTATACTTTCCTCATCATTGGAGCTCTTTCACTGTGACAGACAAATAACAGCAAGCGGGCAATGAGTTGATACCATTTATTTGGATCTGCAGCGATTCTGCAGTGAAAGGTCTGTGGTTTATCTTCCTTGGGAGACTGGGAGGCAAGGATCGGAGTCTGAAGCAAGGAGCCCTTGCTGAAACAAGTGATGCAAAACTGGTGCAAGGATCCGTCAGTAACTGGAGAAGCTGGGACATCATGGCTGATCATTATGATGCAATTTCCAAACTCCTCCAGGCTTGTCTTTGTTCTTTTTTTGAGCGTGAAGTGCTGTGTGATGTATCTATCTGGAGATTGTGCAGGGTGAATGGGGGGAGCATGCAAATGTAAATTATAAGCACTAGTAGGAAAGGAAAGAAGCACTTGCTCAAGATGTCTAGACACCACAAAGAGCAATTAGCCAGGTTTAAAATTCTGCCAGCAAGTATACACGGCAGGAAACACAAACATCAGGAGAGCAAGAACCACCAGGCTTCACTTGGCTCCTGCCACTTCATCAGGGCTAATTAAAGTGTTCCTCCCTGAGTCCTTAAAGAGATCGACTATGACAGCAAACAATTTCAAGTGAGATGCACTAGCCTAAAGTGAGGGGGGGCGGAAAGCAATCTGCATTGTCAGTTCCCATCCTGATCTGATCAGCAGAGAACATTCAAAGCTAGGTGAAGCAAGGCCAAAGACAAGGCAAATGGGTGCTCTCAAGTTAGTTTGTTTTGCCATACCATTTGCCACATCTGAGGCGGAAAGGTCTCAACTGTCTGCAGGGTCCAGCCGTGCTCCTCACGCACGTGTCRCTGCTCAAACACGCTGGAGTTTTACAGCCACATGATGCAATCATGAATTGTATTTGCCACAGGTTTCTCAGCGAGTCTGGATGTAAGAAGGTGCATGTACGCAGGCACCGCGGCCAGGCAAGCGAGGTGGTAGCAAAGTTTTTAAGTAAGCATGTGCACATCTGTTGAGGCACTGAAGGTGGAGGCTTCTTCTCAAGTCATTTCCATTGCCCTGTCCATCTTTCCATCATTTCCATAGCGAAGTTGCCCTGCCTCCCAGCGCTTTGGGAGAAGGATCACAGGACTTTGGTGATTTGGAAGTTACAGTTGCTATCATGTCATGAAATACGATCTACAATTCCAGGTACATAAAAAAGGCAAATGAATTTTGCGCAGACAATCCTACACTTTCTGAAGTTTCAACTTTGCAGCCAAAAAATGTAAATGTGCATGTGTGTAATATAGATACATCAAAACTAAAGTCACAGGTTGGGCCAAAATCAGGTTGGCAGCTTCCCTTTAAACAGTTTTATGGATCATTAAGTACCCCACAGGAGGGTGCCTACATCAACTACATTTTATTGATAGTCGAGAGTTTCTAGCCTGAAACAAAACAATTATTCATGTTAACTAGRGGYTGGAATAAACTGGCCCAGACCAATGTCCCCTCAGAAGACAGGCAGAGTCAAAATCTGGGCTCAGATTTATATCTTGATGTATTTTTCTGTTCATCCAGGATTATAATATCCTGGTGGATGCTTTCTTTAAACAGGTTAGCACAACTGTTTTCCTGGGAAGGTCTTTGGCAGGCAAATAGACAGGATTTTTCACATGTGCTCCAACAAAATGTCAGCRTATTCATATAAGTAATACATATTCCTCTAACAAAATCAATGAAAATGAGCTTATCTTGCGAGCAGAGCCAGCCTTTACGGTCCTGAGTGTCACACTTTCACATGAAGTTCTACATTCAGGAGCAAGGTGAATGGTGCGTGGTATTTCTATTTACTGCCTTCCGTCTCAGATAACGAATACACCAGTGAAACTTTGGAGATTCAATGCTACAAATGCAATGCTTTCAAGGGACGCAAATGAGAGCTGGTGTACGTMAAAAGTGTTAATTCACTCAGTATTTAGCTCATCACTGAACACTTCACCATCATCTTGCACAAGACCCACCACTCCTAGGCTGCTGGGCAATCCTATTTATCCCTATTTCACAGATGAGGTACAACATGATGAAGGACCAATGGTTTTCCAAAGAGCCCAATATCCTCAGTCAATACTAGCTTCCCAGAAAACAGCAGCCTTTTGGATGCAGAAACAAACTGGAAAATCTGCCTTTAAGTGCTGCAGTGGGAGCTAAKCTCTTTTGAATGTGGTTCTCATGTGCAGGACCTCTCACAGTCCTGCTAGACTTGTCCAGTATTGCACAGGAAAGCGAGGTAGCTGCACAGCAGAGGAGGTAGCTGAACCTGGGTCTGCCAAAATCATGAGCTGATCATTACACCAGCAGATGAGCAAATAATTTTAACACTCACCGCAGYAGCAGTTCATTTTCAAATTCGGATCTTGTCATTCAGCCAATTCTAATCTGCTACCACCAAAATGAAAACAGTCATCCAGCCCTAAAAGTTCACTTATTGCTTGCAGTTTGTTGTTCCAATGAAATTTGTGTGGGACTTATTGCATCACTACCACTTTCCTCACAAACCCAAGGCAAAATCAGAAAAAATCCTGGACAGGTAAGTTAAGTGYACACAGCTCCCCTCAACTCAGCCATATCCTAATATTTTTCTCTTGGTATGGAAGTCTTCACATAAAGAAGCTACATCTGGGAAGCTCCTGAAGTGATAAATCAGCTATGAAATGGGAACCTCCATTACAGACTGTCTACTTAATTATTTGACAAGTTAATTAATCTCCTAAACAACTGCAGAACTGCTGTTTCTTTGGTAAGTGATGGAAACAAACTTTGGCAGATCCCATAGGTCTTGGCACTATAGTATCAATAAGACTCTAGAAAGTTATGGATAACAGACACTAAATGAGGTCAAACTGCCTCTATAGGAGTACCTGAAATTGCTTCTTGCTTGAAGGTGTTTATGTTTCTAATTATTTTGCTGCAGTTAATTATGGTTTGCCTGTTCAGTTGAGGCGAAGTTTTCAACAGTTGCCTTTATTCCCCTCAGAAAGATATTGAATCGTGATAGGAAAGGACAGAGCCTCCTGCTTTGTTAGAACAATGCCATTGCCTGCCTCTTCTCAACAGACAACACAATTACAGCTGACACAATAATTGATGCTGAAGTTTTCCAGTGAGAAAGATGGACACACATTATTATCCCATCAGTCTTGTTCCACATGGTGTCTTGTATCTCTGGCTTTTCCTACTGTGGCAGCAAATTGACTGAAGCACGCCGAACAGTCTGTTTGCGTTCCCAAGGGTAACCCGTGATGGACTGACTGAGGGCATCTTACAGGGCACGAGGAGGAAGGCTGAGCCCAGAGAAAAGATCACTCAGTGTGAATTGAAGCCAAACTTACTTCCAACACCTTCTTTACCTGCTCGTGTCTCCATTACATAGTATTCATATTTCAAAGGAAACATGAGAATGTCCAATATCTACTTATTTCACGTGCATTGCGTTACACTGAGCAACTGTTTGACCATTTACAGCAACCGTCCCTCATTCATACCCAATTCCATTGAGTTTAAACACAGACTCCAGTGAGATATCTGCRAGGTCTGTAAGTACATGGAAACCCCAATGTGAGTGAGATATGTATCTATTGGACAACTTTCCAGTCTTCTAATCTAAGCTTCAGTTTTGCCCAATTTATAATAACATTTGGCAGCTGTTTATGTGTCTTTATTACATTTCATGTGCTTCATAATCTCTACATCCAAATAATGGAGTCAAGCTTAGTCCAAACCCTACATCTACTGTTCTATATCTCTTCTTAAAAACAATTTCTGTTCATATCTGAAAGATGCCTGCTTTTCCCAACAGCTGAGCAGAAAATTATTTTCCTCAGTTAATGACAATAATACAATTAGTCTACAAATATAATCTCATATTCAGTTTAAAAAAAAAAATAAAGCCACTAAAATACAGTGTTTGGCACAGTTGTATTATTCCTGTAATGCATAATTACTAAAGATATTATTGTGGATGCAGTTACCATGTGGCAATGTGAATAAAACGCTTTAGATGGAAAATTGTACTTCAAGAAAATGTATGCAACGGTACAAATGTATTACTGCCCATTAATATGTATTAATTCAATGAAAAATGCCTGACTGAGCTGGTTTACATAGATTAGGATGGCAAGCAGTGAAAGGAAGCACTTGGACTTGGTTAAATGGGCTGTGAAGATAGGAGGAACTCTAATCCAAAGCACAGAAGCAAACCACCAAGATAGGCTGTCCAGTTACGCTGGTGTGGTTTGTTCCTTCTCTTATTCATATCAGTGGTTTTATTATGATGAAAAATCAGCATTCAGTACTCCTGATGCATTAGCTTTACGCAGCCCTATTGAATCTGTATTTAAAAGCTTTCTATTTAAAAATAATAAAAATAAGACAATTCTCCCAAGGCAGCTACTTAGCAGGAATCATCTCATTTGCTTTAGTGTCTGCAGGATGCAGAATCTGAGCTCCTGACATGCTTGTCATTGTCAAGACAAGCTTACCCGTGCCTAAAATACTCAAGTAATTCACTCATTACTCTAACTTCCGTGCATGACATGCAAGGTTTGTTCCAGCTGCCCAAACTGCACCAAGTGGGGTATTCCCACAGCCTTGAAGGGGAGCTTTCATTGCAAGCCGTCAGTGTTTTGAATTATGCCAAATGCACCCTTCTGTCCAAGCATGGTTAGTTACACATATAAAAAACAACAATTTCGCTCTCCCTTCTGGCTAACAATCTTGTTATGAGACAAACTATTATGCTAGTCATATGCTCAGCATAAGATACAGTTTTTCCTGTTTATTTAAGAACACACAGTACAATTCAAAAAATAATCCACCGATTTGGGGGCTCTCTCAGCCCCACTGCCTGCACAAAGTCCCACTTTTGGTGTGGGGCTGGCTGACACCTTCACTCTCCTCTGCCTGTGCAAAAGGGGAGGTAATGTTGGAGAAGGTTTAGGTGAGGAAAGGCAGAATACTCACTCCACAGGTAGCCTTGGTTGGAGGACAAGGTGGCCTGGTGTGGATTCCTAGAGTCACCAGGAATGGGGTGTGAGGAAGGAAGAAGAACCAAAAGAATTTGGGTGTCTCTGGACTCAGGATTACTGGAGTATTAACAAACGGCAGGTGTTTGGAGACAAAATAAGGACATGACAGGTTTTGAGGACACAGGGATGTATCCTGCCATGCACATGTATTTTTTTGTACTGCTCAGGGTACAGGGTATCAGGGTACAGATGAGTTACTACCGGGAATGTCCCTTGGAGATTTTTTACTAGCAAAGTAAGAAACATTCCAAACAAAAACAAAACTCCTCTGTAAAATGCCCATGTCCAAAGCAGGATCAGATCAGGATTGGGTGAGAACCTAGAAGCAAAACAGGTCAATCTCTTGCATGCATGATAGCTACTAAATCTGCACAAACAAGGCTGGTGAARTTACAAAATACGAAACAGCTCTGCCTTGGAACAGCGCCATGTGTGATCTTCATTGAACCCATTTTGTATGTAAAGTCCTCCAGATATGACCAGTAAAAGATCTGATATTTCACCAGCCTTGACTTGCATAAAGCAACTTAATTTTGACACTCAGAACTTGTTCCATAGCACTTTCATATTTGGGCATCAGGATATAAGCATACCTGAAAGATAGAAAGACAAAAAGGAAGGTCTTATGTTTAGAAAACATATATATATATATWTTTATATGACATTGCTAGGACACAAAGGTTATCCAAACCAGTGAAAAATTATATTCTAAATGACTACAAAAGGTTTACTATCTTCTTTGCCCAAACAGCCTCATAAATTGTATGTCTAATCCCCAGTCTTGCCCATATGCTCATCCAATTTCATCTGYCTTGCATAAAACTTAGTAACCTCTCAACAAACGCAGCTGACCAACATGAGAGCAGAGTGGGTCCCTGTAGTATGTTAAATCCCTTCCCTCCAATAAAATCCAATGGGATCTTTAATGACCACTTCTTACCTAGGAATTTTTGAAATAATGGAGCTTGGATCATTCTTTCTACCTATGTTTTTATGCACWTGGTTCCCAGGGTTCTAGTGACAGTCTAATAAGTGTATTGAATTTTGAGCTATTCAAGGGCTTTTGTATATTATTTATGAGAATGGATTGATTTGTCTCTCATGTGAAGGAATATATGTAAAATTGAGTTTTGTTGTGGTTGTTTCTTCGCTCAATGTCTCTGATATGATCACRGCTTCATAACAATTTCAGTATATTATTGCCAGAGGTATTATAAAATAGGGAGACGTTATCCTTCATGTCATAATTCTTTCTCTGCTGAATAAACTCAAAAGGGTTTTKTTTGTTTGTTTGTTTATTGATCATTACTTCGGAGCGTAGTAAATTAAATGAATGCTGTTAAACAAGAGGCCAAATTCCCTTGTAGTTTCACAAAAATGGACTTCAATTAGCTATGCTTCTATGACTATGCTATGATGCTATTCATAGGCAGGTTATCACATTGTCAACAAATCAGTGAAACTTAAACTCCCATTATTATCATCTTGAGTGAAAAAATATAGATTTCTTGTGCATATGCCTTGTTCCCTACATAATGTGATCTTCAGCCAATGTGGTCAGAAATAGTGGTGACATGGAACATCTGCAAGTTACACCGGCATTGTAAGAAAGATCAGTCTCAAAATAAGTCTGGGAAAAGGAGGGAAGAGTAAAAAGCAGAAAATACAGGGTCTTTGAGATGTCCTAATTTCTGCCATCCCATTGTTCCAGCTGTGCAGCAAAGGGATGTTTATTACCCACTATCTGACATGTCCTCAAAGCCAGAGTCTGTTGTGGCCAAAATTAAATACTAATGGACACACAAGGAGATTGTTTCCTTCTGTTGTTATTTCACTGTAGAAAATATAAACAGGGAATTATSATTTTGTTGATGGCAAGTTCAAAACATACATCAGGAGATCACTCTGCACACAATACGTTGTTGAACTCCTTGCCAGGGGATGTTGTGGATGCTAAATCTTTATATGGGTTCAAAAAGTGGCTGGAAAATAATGAGAGAAAATTCTGTAAGGGATTCTTAAATATAAGGATATCAYCTCTTGTTTAAGAAGTCCCTGACCTGCAATCAGTCTTTCAGAACGAAAGGTGCTCTGACACTRTTCAAAGCCAATTTGAATATGGCCAAGCTTAAAGAGTGCTTGATAGAAATAACATCTCAGCTAATCTTTAAATGACATCTAAGTTCCTAATAGCAGGGACTGTGAGTAGAGAAGTTTACGCCTTCCCTGATGAAAGGCTGAAGTTGCTCCAAAATGCAGCTGTGTTGACATTACAGCAGTGTCTTGMTCTGTTGATGTATACAGCAGGGACAGAGCCCTACAGGGCTGTGCAATGTATAATTGCTGTCACAGTCGTGCTGTTTGTAAGCTCACAGCAGACCATCCTGATTTAACTCTACTTGGTTTTACTCTATTTTTGCATTTACACTGCTCGCTTTGCATTATCCTCATGTCTACTAAATGCATTCCCAGTCCAGGGTGTCGAATTGATGTTTTATGGATTAGTATAGAGCATGAATTCTCCAACTCCACCCTACATAGTCATCCCTATCTATCTTGCTGATGCCAATCTCACCTCTTGTCCCCTATCACTCAACAAACATGCTCTTTAAAGTTTTTTATCCTATTTTGAAATATTTTGTTGCTATTCAAAGGTTATTCCTTTGTCTTGTCTTTTTTTCTTCTTCAACTGATGGCTAAACAGCTGCATCAGCATGCAACCCCTGAGCTTCCTGCTGCTGTTCTCAAAAACGAAAGAAACGAAACCAATTTGCTTGTAAAGTCCTGCTTCCCTGCCTCCAGCCTGCTAAACTGTTCATGCCCATCATGTCAATCTGTTTTTCCAATGCAGAGATCACTCTATCAGTGCCAAGTAACCCACTACAAACTAAGGCTGCAGGCTATGCCTAGGAAGAAACAATAATGTCTCTGACCTCATCAGCTAACTACATTTTATTGGAGCAACACAATTTAGATTGACCACTGAGGTCTGCATGAAAGGCAAGGTCATTTTAAAAGGTGAATAATACGTCCCTGTCATTGGGGTGCAGGGTTTACCTCTGGAATCCATATTAAAGGGAATCTCACGGCTGTCAGGGAGTTGTGAATATCGTATTTCAGTCTGAGCTCAATGTACCTAACTGCAATGCCAAAATATGTGCTAGAAATCAACTGGAACTGGTAAGATATGAGACACTGAGAATGAACACAAATAATTCTAAGCCAAGGCACCAGCAGGGGACTGATAGAACGTATAACCAGGAGACTCGCTGTTTGTTCCCTTATTCATACTGGTTTATGATTTCATTTCTCTGTACTGATTAAAAAGGGACTAAAAAACAGTGCCGGAGACTGAATATTTTGGGCATGCGCTGTTCAAGTCTCCCCAAAACAGCTCTGCCGCAACCAATCCCTTTCCATCTTTAAATTATCAGGCTTTTTAAAAACCATTTCTCCTAACAGGCGTTCATTACTCTGGTGGAATGAGATCGTCCTCTGAAATCTAAGCTGAGTGTGTTTAGGAATGTCTTTTACTAACACATATCTTCTTCTACCAGTCTTGTCCTTTAGATTAAAGTGCTTTTGCCCTCTCCTGGTGTTTACAGCACTACATGGTTATCTCAGTCTTCATTTTTTAGGCTGTACAAGCCGGGTCTTCCTAATTCTTCTGGTAGGACTAGCTCTCCATTCTGTTAGTCACGTTGTCCTGTTCCACAACCGTTCCACTTTGAATCAACCCCTCTTGACCATCGGTCACCCGATCAGGAGATCTGCCCTTGCACAATAGCAGTAGTATTTTTCTGTTTCAAGTAGTATTACACCAGCTGCTATACTCAAACCCCACATTGACTTTTTAATGGTGACCTCACATTGGTGGGTCGTAGCTATCTTGTCATCAATTGTTACACCTATGTTTTCTCCTTTTATGTCATTTCCAGGTGACAGATCCACAGATCATAGTAAAAAATATTGCTACTGTTACCCAAATACATGACATACTATACTAGTACATGACAGTCTATACTAGTAGATCCCATCCTGTTTCTGTTATTCCAACTCTCAAAATCATCTAACTCTTCTTACAATATTGCAACCCTTCTTCCCATTTGCAACGTCTTCCAGGTTTGTACCCACAGGTACAAATGTTATACACACTTTTTATACACAGAGTATTCATGAAAGTTTACGCCATATTAGACTCCAGGAAGCCCCTTCAGGACTCCCATTACTACCCTTCTTTCCACCTGACGCTTCTCCAGTTAAAACCTCTTGTTGTTTCCCCTTCAGCTGTTTCCTTGTTTGCCTTACAATTCCTGTGCTAAACTCCATATTCGCCAACAAAACTAATAATTTCTCATGCAGCACCGTATCGAATGCTTTACTGAAATCCAGATAGATTAGATTTACTGCATTTCCTTTGTCTAGAAAATCAATTATCTTATCAAAGAAGGATATCGAGTTAGTCTGGCACTCTCTGTGTCTTTGGTAAATCTATCTAACATTTTATCCCATTTTTTGTTTACTTCCATGTCTCTAATTATTCTGTCTTAAAGAATTTACTCTAAAGTCTTTGTGTAGTCATCTCTATTTGTGATCCAAGTTGCTTTGACCTTGATTTGCAGGGACCCTACACAATGTGGTTCATTGTTCAGATTCAAGATTTAGATGCAAATGCCYGTACAGCATCATGGTGTGCGCTCAGAAGTACCTGTGCACGGGGAGTGCAACAGGAGAACTAGAGCAATGAAGGGCTAAAACCATCAGGAATTCAGGAAGATGTCAATAAAGTGTCATAAACCCTTGCCCTATTCTTATGCTCTTTTTTAGACTCCGTGCTGAGACAGCTGCCCCTGTGCAGCTATTTTAATGGTCTTCTGATGAGGATGTCCTGAGTTTACCCTGCTTGCACCAAAGTGTACATTGCACTAACAGAAGAGGGTTCTGGCACAAATAAGCATCTGCAAATCTACTGAGACTGACTGAATTATGTCCCTTCATCTGTTCTGCCTTTGGTGTCCCAACCAAGTCCCAAAGGGAAATTCAGGTGTGACAAAAGCATCTTCTGCACCATTGCTTGATATTTTGCTAGCCACTTCACATCCTTCAAAAGAACAGGACCGGTAATTGGTTTTGCTGGGGGAACACCTGAGAGATAAATATTGTTCTTTTCTTTTTCTCTTTTCTCTTGTCGCTCTTTTCTGTCCCATGAAATTTACTATCCTCATCCTACTGAAGCTGCTATAAATGAAAGTCTGTCAGTGCTGCCATTATAAGCCCTATTTTTAAACAGTTTATCATTCAAAGGCAAAGATTCATTTTCTTTCCTCACCACAATTGATGCTGGGTGAAAAAGGTCAGGCACAGGCTACTGTCTAAAATATAGTTCCTCTGAATTTTTAAACATAACCATAAGCATTGTTGAGCAGAGATGGGCCAACAAGACTCCAATATAAAGAGACACCAGCCTTTCACCCTATGAAGCCAGGTGCAATCTGGAGTGGAAACCTGAGTTTRAAATAATGACTATTGCAATTATCCTTTATCCTGCAAACAAGCTTAACTGSATTCTCACAGTCAGGCTCCTTCAGAGTTTGGGAGATACATGAACCAGATCTGTTTTTGTAATCTGTTCTCATAGAAAAAGAAATTATCTCAGCTCTTTCTAAAGCAGGCAGAAATAGCAGAATTTCCAGGAACCACAGGGAGACAAAGAGCAGAACACAGTGTCAATAACTCCACATAAATTTAAACCTCTGCATAAGCTTTTGGATTCTATTGGGGTGAACAGGGAAGAGAGCGCGATCCAGGAATGAAAAAAAGAAATCTGACCTGCATTGTAGATGGATGATCTGTTAGTAAAAGAGTAAATGTAGGATAGCCCAATGGCAGTTAACCTCCCTATGTCCAGATTTCTCATCCATAAAATGATAATAATACTTGCCTTTGTGAAGTACTTTGAGATCTGTGGTGGAAAAGTGATGTATAAAGACAGACATTGTTATTTCAAAGGGACAGAGAATAGCAGGTGTCATAGATCTGGAATTATACAATAGACAAATATTGCAGGGAGAACAGTGGGAGTCAGCAGTATCCTATAGTTTGTTGTAGCTTTAATAATGTTGGTGGATTTTCTACTCAAGTGCAATATTTCAGGTAATTACCGCTTTGCTCAATTATCAGAGTGGGGATGAGAAACAGTTCATTTTGCTGGAGGGACATAATTGGAGACAAAAAAATAACCTGGTGTGGAACAATTAGCAAATTTACTAAATCTATGCAGTTTTCCTAGAGAAATTCCCAAACACTTTTGTTCATTTGGAGGATTCACCAGTTTTCTCAGCCGTCAGTGACTTTCTGTAACACCAACACAAGTTGCCCTTTGGGGAAAACACTTTTCTTTCCCMAAAAAATCTACACATTTCCCTCTTGAGGATGGCACCTTTCATTTGATTCCTTATCAGGCTGAGTGTTTGTACCCATATCTACCTCTCACACATCACTCCCAGCCTGTCCCAGGATACAGTCTTGGGGTAGCCACAGCCCCATCCTCACTGAGCCCCAGCCGCTGCCAGGGGTCATGTCTGACTTTGCATCCTTTCATCTTCCTCTGTGCTCCAGCCCARTGCTTGCTGAAGGAAATCAGAGTGGAATACAGCAGAGCAGATTAATATCCATCGTGAAGGGATGTGGGGAATATGCAGTGACACAGCCTGGATGCTTGGCAGCTCCATGTGCAACAGGAGAGGAAAATCAAAGTGAAAAGTGCGTGCATCAGAGGGACAGCAGCCGGGGCCCTTTGATTAGTCTATACAGAAAAAAACAGAGGGGATTCTTGTCCCAACAGTGGCACTAAGGTCAGGCCACAGCTCACACCAGCACCAACCGCAGGCAGAGCACATCACTCATGCATCAGCTGAGCAAAGCTCGTGGAAGCTGCCAGACTGGTGGCCCCACGTACAAACACACCTCGCTGCAGACTGCATAAGGGAGGAAAAATCAGTGCAGTGTATTCAGTGCAATGATGTAAGTCCAGAATAACTTCACCGGTGGTAAYACACAGTCCTCTTTATATTCCTGACTTCATGGCTCAAAAAACATTTCAAATGGTTAGGCTTCTAAAACTAGGCAAAGATTTCAACCTCCAAAGCTCTTGAGTTCATCCACAAAGAGATAAATTATCTCCTGTATCAAATGTATTCAGACAGGGCTAGAGGAAAGAGTTTAGCGACCCTGCTTTGTCACAGGCTGTTCTCCAGTGCAGAAGAGAGAAAACCCAGGGAAAGACAGCGAGAAGGCAAAGGAGGAGCATGCACACACACACACCCCTCACCTGCCCAAGGCGAGCTGTCGTCTCTGCTGGTCGCCTGCTGTCCTGCCGACTGCAACACGGGGCCCCAGCCGGCAAATTGCCACCTAACGCGTGCACAATCGCCGGCATTTCAAGTAGCTTTCCAAATCCCTGTCTGGATAATGATGGAGCGGGCGCGTCAGGCCAGGCCGTCCAGCTGAGCTAAGTACATGTCTGAAGAACAGTGTTGAGGATGATGAGGCAGCTGAGAAAAGCAGTTCTGCTGGCATTGCTCGATCGCCTGCGGATCGGCCAGCTCGGATCAGGCAGCAGCTCCTTCCCTCCATGCACTTTCAAATCCCGACCCAGGCAAGGCAATGTCAGGTGTCCGTGATGATGCACGAGTTAGAGGATACTGAGAGACTGGCTTTTTTCTGTGTGTACCAATAGATCAGCTGAAGTCTCCRTCTCCAGGCTTTTCTCGGCCATACTCACCTGCTGGTGTATTACACACCCAGGAAAAGGTTGGCTGCTGACTGATGGCCAGTGGTGCTCCCTCCACCCTGCAGACTGGGAGACCAACATTTGCCATGGCTTTCTAACTCATCCCCAGTGCTCCTCTGCAAAATCCATGTGGCTTCTCCATTTGCACAATTATACTAGTCTGGGAAACCACTATTTCCCCCCACGCCCTGTCTTTCACTCATATTTTGCATAAAGAAGAAAGAAACACTTTTAGGATAAAATACAAAACATTCCCGTAAAATTTGTATCACTCCCTTCAGGCCCTTCTCCCCAGATTGAAACTAAATATAGCAAAAGCCAGTCTGCTAGTTGGAACAAATGCAAATAACTTAAAGAAAGGTATGACAAATCAAGCCCAGGTTGCTGTCATACTGCCGTCTGGATGAGGTGGCTATCTTCCATCTATGATGGCACTAGCAAGACATTTTTATGTACCAAATTACAAGGGATTCGTGATCACTGAACAGAGACATTACTGTAAAGCCTAGGGGTGACTTGCTGAAACTTTAGCTAAAAGAGCTCTGCACTGTGTCCAAGAAACAGCTGCCTGATCTCTTGCATTTGTGGAATCATTTTTAGATCAGAAAAACATTTTGGGATTATTTTCTTTCAGTGGGCAATGCAGATTTGGTAACAGCAACTTTTTGCAAATTTATATTTGCTTCACTGAATCCTTCTCAGAGGCTGGAGGGGGAATTTAGAAACTTCATTTTGACATTTAATTTGTTATTCAAATCTAAGTGTTTCATTTTGCCACTTTCAAACAAAATACTTTGATCTTTCTTTTGTAAATTTAGTTTGGTTAGAAATTGCCTTCCATTTTATTTTGAGGTGTGCTCAAAACCCAGCTGTTACCTCTTATAAAGGGACAAAAGAAATGTTTTGCTCAAACCAAGATGGTTTTTTTTCCCTTTACTTTCGGCTTGAAAATAACCGGTCAAAAACACAGAAAAGATGTGTTCTTGCTAGTGAACCGAAAATTCAATTATCTGAAAAGCTCTTATTCWCATCTCAGTATAAGGTCTTGTCTACAGAGGGAGGTGAGTGTGCAGTGCACTCCAGTAAGCATTTACTACCCAACCTGTTGCATAAAACCTCCCCCAGATGGATGTCCTCCATTAAGGACAAAGTTAGACCATTAGAAGATAAGTTTTCCCAATCAAAGGCAGAATGAAGCTTGGATTCAACCCAACTCCCTAAGGTCTGAATTGCCATCTGGACATGCCTGTTTCTCTTCACTGGGTTCCCAGTGGTCAACTCTGGGCCAACCTGATGCCAGGTTGACACCTTGGTGAAGAAGCTAGAAAGGAGGAATCCTGGCCTTTGGTGCCCATGAAGAATATTCCCCCAGGGTTGGGTGACTACMTGACTACATTTTGGCCCAATTATTAAAGCATCAGTGACCCTACAAAAAACAAAAMCAAAAAAAAATCAGCACATTTTTACACAACACCCTTCCCATGAGGGAG
The DNA here is from genome assembly GCA_030449065.1 of Oceanodroma leucorhoa. Taxonomy (NCBI): domain Eukaryota; kingdom Metazoa; phylum Chordata; class Aves; order Procellariiformes; genus Oceanodroma; species Oceanodroma leucorhoa. The sequence goes on from JASVER010000034.1 coordinate 1,869,480, forward strand.
GCTGCCTCAGGAAGGATATGGAAATCTAGGGTATAGTTTCTGATGAACTCCTCCTCGGACGCTTCTACCAAACCTGGAGTGATGCAGAATGCAGAGAAGGTTCAAACAAATATCCTCTACCTGAGCTGGGCATGGACTTGCTCTGTTGCTGCAGGCTGAGAATAACCTCTTAGGAAGATGCCCCTGATTCAAAGGCTGCTATCATGACCAAGGTAATTCTGTGAGCCCAAGGAATGATCCTAGACTTGCCRTTGGGGTCTGAGTAGCGTCTTCTGCAGTAGGAAAAACGTAATATTGCACCTCAGATTTTAAGAGTCCCAGAAAATGAGGTTTTTTTAATTTCTTAATCCATTTCACTGTTTGTRCCTGAAACCTTCCTGCCTCTGACTCGTCTCCTTTCATGCTCCACCTTGTCCATGGAATGAAACCTTAGACCCATCAACTCTTGTCATCCAGAATGTAGTCTGACAGTGTCTACAAACCTCCCTGGGGAGATTGTGAGTGCAAGCAGCTGCTAAAGCTGCACAAATGGGACTSTCTGGCAGTCCACAGATCTGGCCTGAACACTGTCGACATATCACCCTTTCAAACACACAAGCGATGCTCTTTTGTTGGCCTGGCTGACGCACCACCACTGCCCATCTCCAGCAGAGTTCCACGTGTAGAGGAATGCAGGGAGGCAACTGCAGAGCTGTTTTGCTCATGGACACTGCCCTATCCAGATCCTGTTTTCCCATCAAGAGCAGTCTGCAGGAGGCAAGACTGGAGASTCTTCTGTGGAGTGTTATGCCACTGCATCGTCCCCATCAGGCTCAGATGTCAGCGAGCCACAAGYGATCGGCACTTTGGCTACTGTGATAGGAGTGTGACCTTTGTTTCTCCAGTAGCTCATTCTGCTTTATCCARGGAAATCACGGCAAGTGCACTGTGCCAAGTCCTGATCCCACTGTAGTCAGTGACACAGCTCCAGCTGACCYCAGTGGGACCGGGATTTAGGTAGCACCATGTAATTCCTATAGGCTTCTTGTGCAGTTTATGAAACATATGTGCTCGCTCTTTCTGCACGCTTATTTGACTTTCACACTCTTGATGGAAATGTGTCTTTATAAATTTACAAATAGCACAGCAGCTGTGTGTTTATATAACCTCATTTGAGGGCCACATGTATTCTCACCCTTGTGCTATTAATATTTATACTGTCACAACCACATACACGCAAATACCTCACACAAATATACGTGCATGCTGTGGAACAATAACAAAAAAATRGATTAAAAACCCTTCTGAATCAGTCATGCCTTAAAAAAATCCATGGAAAGGCAGATCTATGTAACTGAAAGACATTATGAAGGAACTTTTCACTAGATCCTGGTGACTTGGTGCAAACTTCTATGATTTTGCACCCTTAGTTTCTGCACAGCAACACCTCTCCCTGATTTGAAATGACCTGAGTCCAAAATGTCGTGCAGAGCAAAGTCAGATATTTCAGCCAGTCTGGAGATAGACAATTTATAAGGCAGCCAAGACTTCAAGCGCTGCAAGCTATTGATGGCAGGGCAAGCGACCCCAGCTGCTGCTGCTGCTGCTCCCCAGCCAGTGCAACAAGCATTGTTCAGAAGGCCACAATGGAGCTGGGTAACAGCTCTTGGTGGATATTATTTATTTTTTTYAGTAAAAATGCAGAATCAGGCTGCTTTAGTCAATCTGCAAATTGCTCAACTTGCTTCAAATGCAAACAGGGAAAAAAAMCTGCAAAACATAGAGCCTAGAGGTTTTATTTTGACAAATCAGATGAAACATTTTGATTTCCTCATGCTGAAAAGCTTTGCATTCTTGAATTTGCCTCCATATAATTTTCTCTGTTCCAAAAGACAAAAACTATTTGTCCCATCCTAAATATTAATTATTTTTTAATTTTCTGCTTTGCTAGAGAAATTGGCTTAAATGATCATTTAAGGTTGGCCAAGTGCAATTTCTTCTCTTCCTTCTCTCCACACTGATTTTCCAGCTCAGTCAACGAACCAGCTCCCTATAAGGAGCCCAGTCCAGCCTTTTTTTCCAAGGTCCTGAGACCAAAGAACAAACATGTGAAGGTCTGAGTAGGACGGACTTTGTGCACCCATTTGCACAGTATGCACGAGGCAGAGAGCAAGCAGCCTTGCTAAGTCTCCTCCTTTCCTTTTACAAGCAAACTTTGCTGTGAGACCACATGGCTGTTCTGATGCCAGCAAGTTCCCTGCAGATGGAGAGAGCAAATAAAAATGTGCATATTTACATTATACATGCAGATTAGATAGTGTGCATTCCTCACAGCCTGTCCCTGAAACACCCTCCAAAAGGAGCGTGGGGGAGAATGCAAAGAAGTTGAGTCCAACTCTGTTCTCTTATTGTCTCACTCCCACACTCCTGCTCTTAAACAATATGTACCCCTGGCTGATTAACCCTTTCTAGTGCTATGCATCATGGATAAAACTCTCAGTGCCTGGCAATCTCCACCTTAGTGCAAAAAGTGGAAATATTTGCTTTCAGAGTACTGCTAAATTCAACAGCCAGCAGAAGCATCTGCAGGATGGCAGTGGTAATGACAGGAAAATTAATTACCGCATTTCTTAACCTTTGCATTATCTGGTGAAAGAAGAGAGTGGGGGTGTGGGTACATGTGTGTGCATGTAAGGGGTTACCCTGGCACAGAGCTAAAGCATTGCAATGGTGAGCCGAAGCCCTGCTGTATTTACAAAGAGCTTTTGCAACCAGGCTGACTTCCACAGACCACCTCATCCCTGAAGTTCTCTCTCCAAACATCCCTCCTCAGCACCCACAAGCCTGCTCCCTCCCATAGCTAGTTTCAGCCTCTCTTTGTTTGCCTCCCTCCAGTACCTGTCCCTCCTCCCTGTGCCATCCCTTCCATCCCATGGAAGTCCTACTGTGAGCTCAGTTTTGGGAGAAGTGGGTTCTGGTGGGAGTAAGTAGCAAGCCAATGGGCCACCCAAAGTCTGCTCCTGGGGAAGGTCAAATATAGCTTCTCTGAAAGCAGTAGGAGTACAGAAAGGAGAGCAGTATCAGACCCACCTCTCCACATACTACACTGGATGATGTTTGGTCTCAAAAGCTCTTGCCTTCTGCTGAGCCAGGTCCTGGATACCTGCCTGTGGACTGGACTGCTCAGCCCCATCTGCAGCGAGACTACAGAGACAAGAGCTTGGAGCCACCGTGAAACCATCAGCTTGCTCCAGGTGCCCCCTTCTTAAAAGGCCTGGAGTTAGACCTCTGCACATGCAAAAMAAAATTGCAAGGAAAGTCTGGGATCATGCTTCACTGACAGAGCCAGGGTACCAAGGGAACTCAGGGCAATGAGAGAGCGTTGCTTGGGCCATGAGTGATCACCATKCTGGGCACACATGCTCCCGCACTCATCCCTACCTCCTCTCTCACCCTGCAGCTCTCGTGTCTGCCGTCCCAAATGAGGTTCCTCAGGGCACTTATTCTTCTGGCTCTTCATTGAGCGAGCGACACGCTCGCTCACACATGCTCCCCTCACCCTCCCACGCAGCTCTCTATTAGGAAGTTATGCCCCATTTCTCTCCAGAAAATCCTTGCCGGGCTCTACCAACTGCCACCTCACTGACAGATGTTCTGCTCAGGCACACTCTATCCTTTTTACATAGTGGCAGCCTGGTTAAATATTTCACGCCTCGTACCAAACTTTTAGTGCTCCCAGTCGGAGGGAATGGTGTAGCCAAGTCCAGCCCGGTCCMTGCATGACTTTGAGGCGCTGATCCCTGAACTTTTCATGGTCTTCCCTGCAGGTGGGTCACAAGGCTGTGCTTGGGAAGAAGCTTTCCTTTGAAGTGAGGTTGACTCCAGCCTTTTGAGCTGCAAGGAAAACTGCCTGCACAGTACCGGCTGCAGGAAAGAGCTTGTCCGAATATAAGATATGGAGGAATGAGAGATTCATGGCATCTCCCAGGCAGATGAATAAATTATACTTTTTGATATATTTTAAAGGTGCAGTTTTCCAATTTATATCCATGAAGTATAAATACCTTTGACTTTTTCCATATAGAGAAATCAACAGAAAAGCAAGAGGTTGTTAAGCAGTGCAGAGTGAGATAGGTGAGGTGAATGGCAAAAACCTGAGTGCTGGATTCTGGGATAGAGCACAAAGGGTGGTGTGATTTCTTGGGGTACTGTGGGTTTTAGGGATTATGAAAAGTGAGTCTTCAGCTGTTGTGGTATAAGAAGCTTTCTCAGCCCCTTCTGCCACGTTTTATAATGTTCTTACTGCTGTGATAGCAATGATAGCAGAGCAAATGAAATACGGCTTAAAATCATAAGGAAGCTAAAACAATTTCCGTGTTTCATGTTGCACATTTATAGTCTCTTCTTCAAAGACCTTGCACATCATAGCTATTTTATTCTGTTCTAAATTGGCTTTCACACCACTTCCATCAGCATTATAGCTGGGTGCTTCCAGTATTACACCAAGGAATGTGACTAATATCTCTTACAGGTAGTTTGTGATGGCTCTTCTTTCTCATGAAGGATATTACAGGCTGGACTAACGTAGCGGTTTCTGACACTGATTAGCTCACATGGCTGTGTGAGATTAAAGTTGTAGTTAAAAAAAAAAAAAAAAAGCGCCTGTTTAAGGTCCCAAATCAACCCCTAAATATATGTGCAGACTTAAAACCAGAAAATTGCTTTTGCATTTTTAAAGAAGTTGTTTGAACATCCAGCCCTCATTCACTTAGCATACACAATATTGCCCATTCAGAGCCTTGGAGCCCAGTTTACTTTAGTGTTACATCAATTTTGCTTTCAGGCACTGTACCTCTCCGGTAGGTCAATGCCAATCCTGTTGTGTTCTTTTAAGGCGCAGTGTATCAGTTCCCAGAATGGCAAGCACAGAGTTAACCAATTAGTCCACTGCTGTCCTAGAGCACAGGAAAATGTAATGATGACCCCAGATTTTACTGCAGAAAGGGAGACCCTAATGCACTACCTAAACGAGGCTGACAGATCATCACATTTACAGCWTCTTAAATGTAGGTCTGGAGTCATTTTGTTTAAAATTGGAGGAAAATAGTAAAGTCAATGTGGCACAAAGTATCATGCAAGTATTGTGAATAAAAGCTTCAAAGAGTACTAAAGTGCCATTGATTACCTTTGAGAGGATCTTTAAGATCTAACCTCCAAGATAAAGAACTTACACATACACTGTAATGTTAAACCAYCATCTCTACATTTCTAATAATCACCTCTTCTCCAGTAGATGAATCCAGCCATTAGCATCCTGTCAGGGGATTCTCACTAAAGATACACAAGGAAATCACAGCAAGTTAGATTCTTGTTAAGTTCAACAGTATTATGCCCTTCAAAAGCCACCAGTGGTCACCTCTGCTTTGACAGCTAAGATTTCAAGAGGGATTAACATGCCTATTCTTAATGATGGCTTAATATCTTGCATATCTGGAGAGCCAGTCAGAATTCAGAAGTGGCAGTAAGATGCCTCATCACCTTTCTCTGTATTTTTATTGTATCTCATACCATGGCTTGTTTTGTAGAAATAGAATCTAATAAACTAAGATCATACACTTTTGGGGAGAGGAGAGGAGAGGAGAGGAGGAGAAAATTACACGTTTGGTTGATAATGATAACAAGATTGCTGTATGAAGCATTTGAATAGATACTGTCATTTTGAGGAGGAATTTAGAACAATACAGGATGAGCATGGCATGGGTGAAGTGGATTTAAAACTGACAGAGTGCAAAATGGAGACAGGGAATGAAAAGCRAAATCACTCAGAGTGTTTCCATGTGTAACCTCAAAGGACTGACATTTCTAGCTCTCTTGGAAAGCAGTGACCCCAGAAATACATGTCCATGGGTGATTTCAGACTGGAACGTGTGTGTTCAGTGTCCTCTGAGGTACGGGCTGCAGACAAAGAGAAGGCGGAGTAGGAGAAGTGAGCTGGTATTAACTACAGGCAGGTATCCGCACTGGAAAGCCGGGCCATGGGCTGGTCTTCACAGTTCAGAAAAGCTGTTGGCAAACAAAAGGGTCTTCAGAAAAAAAGCCGCAGTAATTGTTTCAAAGACAAGAAATGTCATCTTAGACTCAAATCTCCAACCAAGTACCTTACCAAAGACCAGCTGATTGGCTGACTTGGACACAATTTGGAAACTCTTACATGAGGAACATTGTGCCAATAAGCTCAGCCTGGAAGACAGAAACAACCAATTACAGTTGCTTGAAATAAGAGCTAGACAATGCATTTTAGTGCATTTAGCATAAAGCATCCTTCCATCATTACTGCTTATCTCATCCTTCTTCAGTAGTACCTTTGTTGTTGTTTCAAGCCTTGAGCAGTTTCTCTCATCTGTTTTGACACTCTGGGCTTGTCCTAAGCCTGCTGAGTGATGATGCTCCCCAGTTGCTTTTCAGGCAGGTAGAGTGAGAYGGAATGACAGCAAGGCATGTTCTGGGAGCACCACCCTCTGCTTGCAAGACACCCATGAGCATTTTTAGGGTCAGACTACCTTCCGAGGAAGGAAGCCATCACCAGAGCCCCACTGTCTCCGTCTGTGTGGTCAGTACCGCTCTGCTGTTAACACATAGGCAGCATGCACTCCGACAGGGAGCAGCTTGTGTTTGCAGGGACCTCCAAGGAGAACAGCCTGGAAATGTCAGAATTCCTTTCCTTTACAGGCTCGYTCTTGGGAAGCGAGGGAAGAAGCTCAGTCCGGCCACAGACTGCKGTAAGGAGGGTGCTGTCATGCAGAAAATCTTGGCAGAAGCCTTCAGCTTCTGAACCCTCTCCCAGCACCACACAACCAACCCAGCCAAGCGAGCGACAGCTACTAACAGGCCATCTCCCAGCCTGGCCCAAATCCGACTCGCTGTCTGAGCCAATGCTTGCTATCGCTGTGTTGCTTTACCTAGACGGAGCCGGACAGGTGGCATTGGCAAGAAACCGAGGAAAAGCAGTTCATTCCTGGGGAGTATTCTTCCATCCGAGATGGCACATGATAGGAGATGCGGTGTGTATTGGCAGCAAAATCAGATGTGCCTTATAACAGTTTCCGAAGCTTTGGAACTAGCTCAGACTTGAAATTCAGAGGAATTTGGTTAACTTGTTCTGTTTTGTCTGAACAGCACTTTTGTTTTTTGCATGCAGCTTCTGGCTTCAGCTCCTGTTGGGAGTGCTGAAATTCCATCACAAAAGCTGCATCATCACTTAGCTTTTTATTAGAGTCTTTCAGCACTACACGACTGCTAGTGAATCTCCAGCCATGCTGGAAATGGGAAAAAAACAACAAACAGCTCTTTAGATAATGCAAAAAGACCATGTCTTTCTGCCAGCACCCACCCCCATTTGCATTTCCCCTCTCCTCCATCAACTGATGCTGCAGCAAAATGGGATTAACTGGAGGTCCCCTTTAMCTTCAGGAAGATTATTTGCAGTGGGAGGTATTTTTCAGCGTGAGTGACAGCACTGTGGTGGGAGGGAGAGAGATCCCTTGAGGGGTCTCTAATGCCCCTCCTTGCATTTCCCATTCCTTAGTAATCTCTTGTCTGCAGGCCTGTCCTACCCGAGCCTGCTTAGCTAGTAATTGCTGAAGGAATCAAAATACAAGGTATGGCAGCTGCAGGCATCCAGTGGAAAAAAATACCCAAATGCACATGCACAAGTCTAAAAGAGAGAGAGAAGGAGAGAAAGCACATTAAAGGAAAGACAACATTTGCAGCAGGCTGGTGTGTCCTTGACCAAAGGAGACATCAAAGACAGCTTCAGTGATTTACTCTTTGACAGGCTGGCATCTCTGTGATTCACAGAGCTAATCAATTAGGTGATACATTCCCCCTCCCTGCCACCCCTTTATTTTTAACAGCTTCTTGCCAAGAATGGAAATGCTCCAGAACTGAATGGGTACCGACATCCAGACCACGCTGCAAGAGCTGACAAATACCATCCCAGTGGGTCTGAAAGGGGGTCAGGACACTGCTCGAGGGGATTTGTCACAGGGGCAAGGCCAGTTTAGCCCCCATTGGCAGTGGATGCCACGTATTCGGGGGTCGTAAGACACAGTCGATGTTGCACAGTTGCACAGTTGCACAACCACATTTAATTGGACTTAGGTCTATCCCTGCCTCATTCCTTCTGTGCCACATGCAGGCTTTACAAGTCRTCCAGCACTTCAGTCCTTCAGCCATATGCAAACAGAGCCTTGGCCTTCATAAGCACACTTCCCTCTGAACATATATATCTACTCCTACAGGCAGTAATAGTGACTTTTTCTTAGACCCAAAGTGACTCTTCATAATTCCTCCCCGCTATATTCAGGTGCACAGATATATACATACACACAAATAAAAGATGCCCACAAAAACGTAAAGGCACTTCAGGCACCCACATGCACACAGATACATCCCTTGATCATGGGCATATTGATGTTCAGTCGCCTGATCCACGCTTTAGGCACTGTACACACGCAAGCACTCACCCTTATTTCACACACTCTGTGGCATGTATGCACCGACCCCAATGTATGCACCAACTTTCTGCCAGTGGCTGCTCTGATAACCGCTAATGGGGAAAAAATTAGTAAAAAGCAGCATTGTCATTGTCAGCTTCATCTAACTCATTCCAGGTGGGATGCAGGAAAGCAGAGCATGGKTTTACATCCCAAACCAACCACATCTGCAACAACAAAACCCTTCAGAACTGTTCAGTTTTAAATCCTTGACATCTAATGATCAAAAATAAAACACAGCAATTCTGGATTTTCCAAAGACTGCATCGAGGGACAGCGCACTCCTCTTCATGTGAAAACATCATGTTGGCTGTCCTATTGCAAAATGAGATACACTGTCACAGTAGAGCAATTCTTAGTGAGGAGCGAGTCCCGGGAGGCACGGAGGCTGGGAAATGCACCACAACAGGCTTCGGGGACTGAGAGCTGCAGCTGGCCCATTCTGTGGAAAGCAGCCTGCATTTAATGTTCATGCTTCCTCTCTCCTAATGAGAAGCTACAGAAATCTGGCCACAGTTTAGAACAGTCAGGGAGATGAGAGCAGTTGTTGGGGTTCAGGGAATAAATCCCTCCACACATGGGATTTTCTGAAGCCCATGGTCATCCCAGGGCAGAAATCTTCTGAGAGACACACATAGGGACTAAACCATCTTGAGTCATAGCCAGAGTCTGAATGAGCCAGTCGGCACTGGGATGATCAGCCAGCCATATCAGTATTTGCAGTGTTTAAAATTTCATTGAAGATAATATCGGAAATCTCTAGTCTTTATGGCTGAAAGACTTATCTTCTAACCATGGCCACTGCAGCCCTCCMTACATGAATATGTTTATGCACAGCTCAAAGCAGCAGGCATGAGTCTGAGCAGGTACAAAGCAGGAGAAAGCAATAGCGTAGCCCTGATGTAAATCCAGGTTCAGAAAAGAGCCCCAGTTACTCCTGAAAGAATGGGGATTTTTCCCTATTTGTCTCAAGACCAACTACTCCTGAAAGAATGGGGATTTTTCCCTATTTGTCTCAAGACCAATGACCTGTCCTGGTGCTTGCCAGGAACTATTTCAGGGTCACTCTTAGTGCATGTTTCACTACTGATCTTTCTAGGAGAAACAAAATGCTAACAAAGATGAGATGACAGTATTGTGCACAGGCAGARCACCATCAGACAGAGATTTGTTGAGAAGGTGGGAACTCACACAGGTTTTACCCCTGCTTCTTAGCATAGTTGCATGGTGAAGAAATCCTCCCCTCTGGGTTCAGACTGGAGATCTCTCACTCTGGCACATTAGGTTCAGAGAATGCAGGCAAAAAAAAATGACAGTCTTACCCTGYTCTCTCCCCTTCAAAGCACAGACTGCCTTGAGCATCCTGGGGTCCACCCAGCTGAGCTCTGGCTCCTGGCTCCCTCTCGGTGCTCAGAAGAGTCTCCTATAAAAACAGAGACATTGTTGAATATTCTCTGATTTGATCTGGATGAAATCTCTCATCAGATCCTGCTGCTCTTCATGGCAAAATACCCACAGGCAACAGAGTCCAATTTTTACCCGTTCAGCTTCAGGCATAAATTTGCAGTTTTCAAAGTGGAGACAGCATCAGATGGCAGAGCGAAGGAGAAAAAAAAAAAAAAAAAGTCCTTCACCAGCTGTGAAAACTGCCCTTTTAATTTTCATGAAAAGATATGAGACAAGAACAAAAGAAATGTTCTGCTGGATGTTCCATTCCTCATTGGTGTTGTCGACAGAACGTTTCCTCTCACCATTCAACTCTTAGATGTCATTAGCTGCTAGATCTCTTTTCAGCTTCCCTCTTCTCCCCTTGGTGAAAATTATGCCCTTCTAGGTATGACCTCTCGAATACAAATCGATTTGGGGGGACAAGTTTTATCTGTTCTGCCTATGACATGAAAATGGTTGTTTCCTCTTCTCCTACCCAGGTTTTTCTGTTGAGGTAAATCCTCTACCTGTTTCTGTTACTCCACTTTGAGGTCTTTCTTCAGATGTTAGTCTTTCTGTTTTACATCTACACTGTATCTCATTAAAACTGTGCATCAGTCCAGATTTCTCCTCATTACAACAGGCAGAGCTTATGGGAACACAGTTATAATGAGGCTCAAAAASAACTTCGAATAGCTTATTAGCAAAAAAGACGAGTCAGACACCGCTGTTGTTTCCTTATTCTTTTCAAAGATCTGAGAGCCATCCCCTTCCTAGCCCATGGAGGTTAGCAACGTTTAGTCTTCAAAATCAAGTTTAGTCTTCTTCACTGAGGACTGTCTCACAGCCTTAGAAGTGTCCTGAACTCCTGTGTCTTGTGATAATATCTGCAGATTTTCATGAGTCACTTAATGTGGTTGCTCAGTGCTCATTTATCACCTTCTCCATACTCCTACTACACCTGGGAAACAGCGAGGGGACCCAGCACTACACGTTGGCAACCCAACTGCTGATGCTCTTTCCTCCCCTATTTCAAGGTAGATCCAGTCCTTCCTGATATTGTCTCTCTGATATTCTGCTTCTGCTCACTCATAGTTGCTTGGGTTTTTATGTCAGCCTGACCCAAATTTGGAGTACAGGTACAATTCCAAATATTTGCCAGAATCTTGGTGGTGGGATTCTAGTCTGGGCTGGTGATGTATTGCACACATGGAGARTGTCAGAGTTTCACTTTTTGGTATGAAAAATAGACAAAACCAGAGGGAGGTGTTCAAGCTTGCAAATAAGCTTTAAAAGAGCCCACCTTGTCTTTTGTCTTCTTCCCCTTCTGGGTAACATCCCGCAGGCGCTGCTATATACTTGGTCCTTTCAACTGTAAAGGAGCAGAACTAAAGTCATTGCCTAGGCTTTACCCTGCCCTTTCTCAGGCAAGGTGGCTAAACACTACTTAAAAACTGTGAAAACCAAGCAAAGACCTTAGAATTTATGTGCTCAAATTGTTACATTGCTGAGACATCTCTCRGGATGAAGTAATTTACATTGTAAAATATCACTGCAGTAAAAAGCTTAGGAGGAGCTTCATTGCATTGACAGCCTGGCTCATGTATTCTTATCAGCTACTCACAGTACCTACCAAAGAAAAAGGCTATCATCGGTGATATTTAATGATGAACTTTTGGCTCCATTCAGTGCAGGCTCAAAACATAACATTTTGACGGTCCCACAAGATGCTATGACACCTTTTAATGGGAAGCTGACATGAAGGGTGCGTCTTCTGAATGGGTGATGTCTGGCCTTCAAAGGACTGAAGAGAGATGATGCCACAACTGGAGAGTGTCCCATCCTTGGGAAKAGTGTGGCTGGTGTCATCTAGCAGGCTCAAAGTCCTGCGCTGCAGCTGCAGGGCAATTAGGGAGCTGCTTGCTTCAGGGCCCTGYATGTGGCTGGCAGTGCTGCCCAGTTGAGATAGGAAGGTATCACCTCCCCTGGAGGAATATGCTCCTCGGTCAGAAGTAGGAACACAACTATATTTAAAAGCATTTTTATTTTTAGCTTATCATTCATAATTTCACTTGTGTACATCACGGTGACTCATGTTTTGTTCCTCCTTCCTTGAGCGAGTGCTTGTGGAGACAATGTGATTCTTTGTTTAATGCATGGTCTCTCTGCTTGAGGGCTTGTTGTTGCAGTGAGGTTTGGCAGTAACAAGGGCTTCTTCTCAACCAAACACTTTTTTGCTGTGAGAGTTTGGATACATGTCTTCYTTTTTCCCTAAGAAACGTGGTTTTGGTAAAATGCTGATGTGGTAAATGCATATGCACTGGTCACATCTGTCTGAAACAGAAAAGTCTTCCAAATGGAAAAGGAGCTATTAACACAATGGAGGAGAGACCATCCCATGCATCAAATCCTGTTTCTCACATCACTGCCAACCCCTTAGCAGATATTCAGTCCAGATGATTCCCCAGAACATYTGTGCCATATCCTCTACCTGCTGCAAGCCACAAAACACCTCCCTGCAAGACCTCGCGACAAAGACCTCTTCAGACCCTGTGTAGAAAAGACAAAACGTTCAAAACTGCAGTGTATTACAGAGAGAAATGGGAGAGATCAAAGGCAAAGAAAGGTGTAAAGAGCTCCTAATAGTTACCTCATGCTTTCTACATGCACCGGTACTGCTTTTCCTAATGTAAAGCCGTGGCACTGTGCTAACAACTAGCACTTTTTGTTACCCTAAAGCTCACGGCTCACCTAAGCTTTCTCTGATCCCTCCAGTGAGCCATTAGAGCACCAACTGTTGTGAGGTTGTTTTAGCAACAGTTTGAAAAGTGATTTTTTATGAGCTGTTTATTACCTTCTCAGATTTATTATGTTCCATTCAGACCGATTATGTGGGGAAAAAAAAAAACTCTAACAAAAATATGAACTAAAACAAACAAACAAAAAATTATTCATCCTTCCATCCTTCCTTCCTTTTTTCTTTCCCCTACACTTTTGGAATAAATGTCAGAATGGATTTAAGTCAACAATGTCAAAGGCAATCATTGGTCTTGAATATTTCAAGCTTTGAGTATCTAAATGAAGGTTCTTCTGAGTGAACTTAGTTGCAGGACGTGATTTGTGGAWCCATTCCTGGTGACTGCAAGGTGATTATCTGCTTCTTCCTCTCTTAGGAAGCTGGCTGTCTCTGGCTGGACATGTAGAAGGCGATATACCTTACAGAGCAAAACATTTTCAAACTTTCAAACATTTTCAGAGCTTGATGGTGCTGATGGGAACTTCTCCACAGTCCAGACCTGAAGCACTGCCAGGTGTTGCACCAAGCAGAGGTGGTGGGAAGGATTTCCTCTCCAAGAATATGGGGCTATGCAAACTAACATCAAACCGATCTGGTGAGAAGCATCTCAGCTAGATGGTGAAGGGGAGTTCTTCTGCCACCAGCACTGGTCTCTGTGGTTGCACTCTGAATAAAAGCTGGTCCGTTGACAAATTAGGTTGATTTTTTTTCTCATTTACCCTGTATTTTCCTCTAGTGGTCCCAGTTGGAGATCAAAGCCACAAATTTTCAGTCAATTTCCAGTTTTTGCTGTGCTTTGGGAATGATTGTTCAGGCAAATACGTGTGCAAAGAAGGTAACCAGCCAGCCAGTCCCCCAACACGGCTGCAACAAGCAGCATCCCTCCATCCCAGCCTCAGCAATGAGGGAGTTASCCCAATCCCCTCAATGCCAGTGGGAGCCAGTCTGCAATAAAGCTCTGGGAATTGCAAGATGAGGTCCTAGGAAATCCAGTGAGACTGAAAAGTTGGACACCTGAATGTTTTCACTTTCCCCTGACAGTTAATGAGATAAAAGCCCAGGAGGATTCTCTGACAATTACGGCGTATGATGGGAATAAGGTTCCTGTGCAGTGATGAACGGAGCTCATGGGAGCAGCCTCCTGCAGCGAGGAGGCAGCAAGTCTTCACAGGAGTAAATATATCCCCTGGCCGTGTGAGGCACCAACGTGTCCCTAACACATCACTCCTCACGGGTTTTTTCCTTTTTTCTGCTCTGTCCATTGACTGAAGAGGCCACAGAGAGCAAACTCTCCTTCAGCCCTAAAAAACGGATTCTCTCAAGTCTAGCTGTGGCATCAAGATAGAGATAAAGATCTTCAGTCTCCACAGTAATTAATACCCATYCATCAGCTTTAAAATCACCTGTGTATAATAAATGCAAGAAGCTAAACACCTTGCTGCTGAGCTTCCGCTAGTTGTCATCCAGGCAAGGCAATTTATGACACCTTTCCCGAGCAGCCTGTCGAGGGCTCGTTCACGTAGTTCCTCTAAAGGCCAGATGCAGCCTTGAGAATGTAAGAATTCAGAGATTTGCCCTGCTGCTTTGTTAGCCTGCGTGATCATTTCTGATAAGTGTTCTTGTTTAATCATCTCCCTGCATAAAGCCCAGGGTTCTCTTGTGTTTGTCTGTGTCATATTAATAAAGGTCCATTTGGGAGGACGCTGGGGGTGGAAATGATTTGACCGAGGTTAAGTAACAATTGTACAAAATTGTTTTGACATTATGTTAATGTCTGCTCGTGTATTATCCCCAATTTAAAGTTAATCACCAAAATTACCGTTGCAGTTCCCAAAATCTAATGAAATAAGATTTGTTGAGGTGTGAATAATACAGAAATTGAGAAAGGCAGTCACTATAAAGAAAAAAAAAAAAACAGAATAAACTGCTAGCTTTAACTCTCTGAGTGCTCACATAGACTGAGGTGAGTTCACAAATTAAATCACACCTTTAACAGTTTGAAATCGTGCYGGTGACTGAGCGGGGTCTGGAGCGAAGTGTCCTTCTTGTGTGTGCACAGGGCTCAGGGCAGCGGGGTCCCRCTCCCTGTCCCAGCTGCCGGGGCACGGCCAGACATTTCGAGCTAATAAATATGAACTGGGGCTTTAATGGTCAATGGGTATGATCATGACTTGGCTGTGCTAGGATGAACATATCTGATCTGGGAAGATAAAGACAGACCACCACTATCATGAAAAAGCATTTGAAAAAAGTGATTACTATAAATTCAAATCAAAAAGCTGTGGATAAATGCTAGCACAAGGAACCAAAAAGAGATGAAGGATTCTGTTTGCCTCTCATGTTACACCTGAATGAATACAGAAAAAATGGAGGAGGAGAAAGGAGGAAACATCAGGGCTGCATTTGGCCCAAGAGCCCAGTCCACAGCCCACTGTTAGCTGATTTAAAACAAAAAAAGAAATCAGAATTTTTTTTCAAAAGTCAGCTAAATTCATTCCCGCTCAGAAGCTTGGTACAGGAATAATTCAAAGTGAAGGAATTCACAGTATATGCTACTGGGAAGAGGATTTTAATAGCTTTTTCTGTAGAAACTGGAAAATRGGAAATGATGTTGAATTTGAACCAGTGTTTCAACCACAGCAAGAAAATACATAGTAGTTAGGTCTGGGAAAGGGCGTCCAAACAGCAGASCTAAAGCCTTGTTGCACTTAGATATGTGGGTGGGGTATAATGGGAAGAGTAGGAGAGCTGCTAGGCTGCAGGCTTGGCTGAGAAGGAAGGAAGTCAGAGACACAGCTTTGATCAAGGCTGGGTGGCTCAAGGTGAGTTTGCGGGGGGAGTGATGCYCTCTGCTTCAGCTGTGCCATTTCAGGTCTGGGAAGCAGGCACAGAAAGTAGGAAATAAGTAACGTGTGGCTGTGGCAATGGTGCACAAAGCAACACACGTGGATCCAGCTGCCCAAAGAAAAGAAGAGAAAGAGAAATGAAAAGGACCCAAGAAAGAATGGAGGAGAAATCCAGCTCAGACAATTGCAGCAGCTTTCCTTCAGAATTGCCCCAGGCATAACTAAAAGTTGCCATGAATTACAGAGCTAGTAACATATTCTCATGTCCAAACTGAAGTACAAGAAAGACAATAAAGACTCACTTGAGGTGCTTATGCAATCAATACTAGAAGCAGCTATAGATGATCCATTTATTGATCCTCACTTCACACTCTAAACTGGCTGACATACTGGGTGAGGCAGTAAAGATCAATTTTTTTGATAGAAAATTCAAATTTTCACATGCAAAATGAAACAGTCTGCAGTTGCATCTAGTTTTCCTGAGGCTGAGTGTGCAAAGATATAGTCAGTCACAACCCAACCTGTTCTGGCACAATAATTGCAGCCAGTTTTGTGAATTACAAGTGCAATTTCAAGTGCGGAAACAAGCTTGAAAAAGGCTGAAGACTTGATCCTCTGTATGCCTCAAAAAGCTACAGAACAGCTGCATTGTTGGCTTTAATAAATTCCCCATGGATATTTCATATCCTCTCTAAAGTGGTTCCACAAAATCCTGTTTTCAGCTTCTTCACCTACCAATATCTCTAAAATGACCCTTGTTCTTCCGGCCACTTTGGTGCTGGGACTTTTGCTGTGACATCCAAAGGAGGATGTTTTSATTCACAGAGGTGAAGAATTAAAGATGCTTTTCCCTTGAATTTTTTAATGATTTTTAATAATATGATGGAGCCAAATATCTATCAGGACAAAACTGATAGCAGCTCCCAGATATGAGAGAAAATGCCCCAGGAATAATACACTTCATGGGTGGACTGTAGCTGTATTTCAAAAGGAAAAATAATAGACTGATTTATTCCATTAGTTATTGGAGTTTGAAATAAATCCATTGCTACRATGGTTAGGAAGGAGGTAAATTTTAGAAGTGCTGGTAAAACAGGGATCCTTCCTCCCTGAACTTTCAAGTTCAGGATGAAAAATCTGTGGCCTTTGTAGACTTTGTCTAATTTCTCTTGCCTTATGAGTACCATGAGAAAACTGAGATAGGGAACATCTCTTCTTCTGGTTAAAATGGCATTAATGATGAGCTCTGTGTGACAATGTCACCCTCTTGTAGCTAGCAAAATAGATGCAAGTGCAAGCCTTATAGTGCACAACCACCTATGGTCACATCAGACTGCCTGCAGTCAGTCCAGATCTTGGAAGACAAATAAAAAAAAAAATCTTTGGATCCCATTGCTGTTACCGCTTTGACAGTAGGCAGGGATCAAAAGGAAAGGAGCCCATAGTGCTTAGTAGAGATTGTGAATTACCTAAGGGACTGGATGTGTTGGAGGAAGCAGCTTCAGCAAAATAAAAGTCAAAACTGTTCTGGTCACCTTAATCCAAACATGACACCACAAACAGACATCAAGTGTAGTCTAGCAGATTTATTATTTAAACTCCCCTCATTTTCTGCATCACACCATAACTATCCCAATGCAACCGAATATGTTTCATGGGCTGACACCTAATTCCTCTGGGTAAGAGCTAGGCTCTTCCAAACTGAACTACTAGTCCAGTTAAGTCTTTCTATTACATGATCTCTTGGAATAACTTCCATTTCTAATACATTTTTGTTAACATAGGGTGTTCCAAACTCATCCAAATCAAAACACTCACTGGTTCTTAGCAATTGCTAATTAGACAAGATTTAATACCTTGGGAACCCTTTGCTTTATCCTTGACATGACCATTTTGCTTTTAGTTGGAGAAGGCTTTGTGAACAGACTGGTGCCTGCTCAGCCATAATTTTTTGTCCTTCTCTGATTAACAATCTCAGCACCATCTGCATTAACAAGTGTTCAAAGTTCATTGGCACTTTTGTTTTCTTGCAGAGGCTTCTGAGAGGTTACTAAGAAACTTAGCATTTCTGCAAGGCTGTGTTACRATAGTCTCCAACATACACAAGATTATTTAATCCATTAAATTTATTTAGTATGCTTATAACTAAAATTACAAGCTGTACCTTCCATGTACAGTTGATTGCTTTTAAAGATTGTCAACAGCCAGTTACAGCATTTGTCTGAGCAATCCCAAACTTCTCATGACTTCAGGCACAGAGAGCCTGCTTCAGCTTTACCTTCCCTTTAGCTCAGCAACCAGCCTTGAGGTTGTGTGGGTGAGTTTGGCTAGCCTCTTCCCACAGAAAACAAATCATCTGCAAACTGGAATTCAGGCCAGCCTTGCTGAATGGTTCACAAAATGTTCACTTAGCCTGAAGCTGGGATTTGTGTTGCCTGAGTCAAATTTCAGAGAGGCAGCAAGGGTTTCTAGTGTTGGGTGAATGCCAGGCAGGTTATGGAAGTTATGAGCAAGTGTTGAGGCCTGTTTCAGACCCAGTTTTCGGAGATGCAGGCTTAGCAAAGTGGAAGCCCTGAGAACTCAAATTCTCATGTAGACTCCAAAGAACTGAAATTACAGCTCTCACTGCTTTTTCATCTGGGAYCTGGCTGTCAGCTGGGGCCCATTTGCACATAACCTCAGGTCTGCAGATACCTCCTAGACTTCCGAGACAGAAGTCATTTCATTTCAGTTTGCGATGATGATGCTTTAGAAACCACAGGGAGAAACTCCTGCTCACAGGTCTCCTTAGCCATCTCTCCAAGTTACTTTCCAAGCTTTATGGCTTCTCCAGAGACAGTGGGCTGCTTTACTAATAGTGTCCATCAGCAGCCAGCCTGAGAGCTGCCTGAACCACTGTCCAGTCCCTCGCACGCAAGGATTAAATGGTGCATTAAAGCTCTGGACTCTGCTGTGTTTGCTCTGCCCAAGCACTGCAGTGCTCTCTTGGGCTCTGTTCTCTCTTCTCCACCATGTCCTGGACCCTCCTTGGAGTTGCTTATGTTTTGTCTGCTGGATCAAGGTCCTTCTGAATCTGAAATCATGAGGCATTGAGCACCTTAAAACCATGGGAACACGCAGGCCGGGGGAATTTACAGGTTCAGCCCCTACACAATGAGCCAGAGACTTTGTGGAAGAGACTGGCGAGTAGGATGGAAGGAGGGAGCTTGGAAACACTGTAAGAAGCGATAGGACAAGAGGAGAGGTTTAGATTGGATATTAGGAAAAATTTCTTCACCAAAAGGATTGTCAAGCATTGGAACAGGCTGCCCAGGGAAGTGGTGGAGTTACCATCCCTGGATGGTGTAGATGTGGTGCTTAAGGACATGGTTTAGTGGTGGACTTGGCAGTGCTGGGTGAATGGTTGGACTCGATGATCTTAAAGATCCTTTCCAACTTAAATGATTCTATGATTCTATGACTGTTAGTCTTAAGGTGAACCCTGCTTTGCGTTATTGGCCTACTACTCTGCTCGGGGGAAAAAACAGATTATTCCCGATACAAATCTAGGATCAACAGTAAAAGACTCCTCATGTTGGATTTATTAATYCATTTTCCCTCGGTCCCCTTGCTCCAGGCTTTCTAAGCAAGAGAGCTGCGTTGCTTGGCTGGCTGTGAGGGAAAGAGGTTAATACTGAAGACTACACAAGATTCTGCAATTAGACAATTTCTTTGTAGCATAATGTAGGCGCCAAGATGACCTCAGAGGCCTTTTTTGCTGTTGCAGAAACATATTGGACAAGTTTTCTCAGCAGCTGTGCATTAGTGTTCCGTATTAAATGGGTTGATTATAAATTACAACAGCTACACTAAGATCTTCCCATCACTTTGGATTTTTTCACGGCAACTTTCTTTCTTTCCTTCTTTTCCCTTGCCTCCAAGGGCTGCTTTGCAAATATATGCCATCCGGTGGGAAAGCAGATGGGGGGATAATAAAAGTTATGTTTTATGGATTCGTATGAAGATTGCTCTGTCCCTTTTCTCAAAAAAAAAGGGCTTGACTCATATTTCTTTTCAGGAAAAGAAGTTTTAGGCTAGCAGTGCAGGACTGATAGCCATGGGAAAGATGGAGGTGTGCATATACGACAGTATCTGAAGAGAGAGAGGAGAGATTTTTCAGAGCTCATGATACAGGTGGATTTTTATTATTATTGTTTTCTGCACCTTAGGCTTTTTATTTATATTCTGGTTAATCCATCCACCTGTACTGTCTCCCTCCACACAAAAGCAAGTTCAATGTATGGTGTATTTTTGCCTGCTGGAGTAAAGAGCTCATGGAAGAAATTTGGGGAGAAGGGGCTTATCACAGTCCTCTTGGCTGCCAGGGTGAGGGCACACATCTGCTCAGCTGAGTGCAGGGACTTCCAGACTAGCAAAGTGGCCCAGCTGCTGGGCATCAGTTAGTCATTGGCCCCAATTTCCTCTGCACACTGAAAAGACCCATGCAGGAGGGGCTGTGTTTCAGAGTTGCTGGGGTCAGGAGAGGGGGCCTTTTTGATTGGGGTTTTTGGGTAGAATTTCCCCCMAAACTCTAGCTGACTTTAGCTGTAAGATGTGTTGCTGGCTTTGATCCCCTTTAAATAACTGTTTATTCTGTGTTGCCTGTGATGTTTTGCTTTAGTGTTATTTCTGGGGAAGTTGTGTGTGAGGGCTCTCGGTCTGGTGTGAGCAGCTAGCAAAAGCTACATTCTGATTAGATACATTTATTTTTCCAATTGTTTTCTGAGGATAGCTGGAGTGTCCATGGTTTCCTACCTGAGGTGTGATTTTTCACTGAGAAGCAGATGCTCTTTGTTATGGCCGAAAAGCAGCACAAGCTCCTCTTCAGCTGTGGTGTTGTACCCRTGTCCTGTAAACAATGGGTCTTATCCCCACTTGCAATGTGGGCCTCAAAAATTTTTGAGTGGCATGATTGTCTTGCAAGAATTTATGGCTCTATTTGCTCTTTTAACTACCTGTTATGAACTCTTAAAAGTGGTCTGTGGATCCCRGGAGTCCAATCAAGCTGCAGATTGAAAACATGGTTTGCAATTGTTTGTGAGCTAAGCTCAGGGCCTAAATATTTTGGCTGACTTCTGAGCATTGTCTTTCTCTTTTCTTCCCTTCTCCCCAAAGCATGCATCCATCTCAAGGGACCTGCAGATTCCCAGCCTAATTTTAAGCAGCTAAATCAAACTGAATGTTTTCACAATGGTGTCGCAGGCTTTTTGGAGCCTGAAACACAGCAGGAGGTATAGGCTAATACAAACCAAAAGCACATTTGCTAACCTGGCCTTCATGCTTAATGTGAGCAAAAGAGCTGTTAGGATGAGGTCAGTAGCACGTAGCACCTCTGAGCTGGCTGAGATACAAGGGTGTGAAAGCAGCCACCTGATCTTAGGGACAGGCATGGGAATGGGGCTCTCCAAGCAGAAAAACATTGAAAAGCCAAACTGCCCAGGCTGAGACTGATGATGAACCAGTATATTTTAGAGCTGCTGTATAGCTCTTACGTGTATTCTGCTCTAAAGCTGGCATACCACATAGATGGTAGGAGTAGCTTGTTCACCGTTCAGGGGAAAATACACAATACCGAATGTTAAGAGGTTTTCTAGACCAGGGAAGAAAGGGATGTAACAAGATCCAATGTCTGTGTTTGTCTAACATTGATTTCCAATTGGGAAACGAGGTGGATGTTTTTAACAACGGGATGATGAACCCGTGGAGYGGTTGCCTAAGGGATGCGGCAAGCTCTCTGTTGCTTAAATCCAATATATCAAGTTCAGAGCACTTTTCTGAAGGAGGMAATCCAGCTCAACTAGAAGTTCCTGAGCTCAGTAAAGGACCATCGGGTGAATTTTTACATCCACAGGTAAGTGGGAGGTCAGATTAGATGATCATAATAGTCTTTTTTACCTTCAGAGTTGAAATCCTTGAGCATGTACTTTATAAAAGTGAAATCAAAATGATGAGAAAGGTCTTAAAGCCAAATATTGCCTGCCAAATGCAATTATCAGGACTGCAGTTCAAAGYGATCTGTGCCCTTGCTGGGCCAGAAGCATTTGACCACTGATTATGGCAAAGGATGTAAGTGCTAGGAGAAGTGAGAGGGCTGCAAGAAAAGGGTTTCCAAATGCAGGAAACCTGCATTTTCCTCATGGAGAGAAAAGACTGGAGAGAAATGTGAATTGCCTTAGGCTAAGCTAGTGTCTGCATTTCAGAAGAGGACCTCCCAGAAGGGTGCAGGACCCAGTGTGTTCACAGTGTGGCTGCAGGGAACAGAAGAAGCGGGAACTGCAAGGAAGCCACAAGGATGGCTCTGAGCATGAGCGGGGATGAAGTGGGAGATGGGCAGCTAGTGCCAAAATTACGATGTGCCTCAAAGCCCCTGCTTCCTCTCCTACCAGAGCAGCCACCATGCAGCTGGGCAAGAAACAGGTAATCTCACACCTTCAGTGTTTCCCTGCAATCCCTTGTAAGACAGAGAGAAGAGCCCTTGCTTCCCAGTGCAGAAAGGAGGGAGCTGGCAGCTCCATTAATGAGCGTTTGCAGCCAAGCTTGTCTTGTATCCGATGCACTGCATGCATACAGGTTATGAATAATTTCTTCCCTAAGAAATGAGCCCAGGTTAAAAATAGCCTCTGCATTTAGCTGCTTGCTGCCTCCTTCCTGCTCGCTGAGGCCGGAGATCTGTTGAAGTGCTGGCAGTCATTTTTAACGTGGAAATGTTTAGAAGCCGAAATTGCCTGGCATCTCTTGCCAGTACGGGGAGCTCAGGGGACAGCTGTAGGGCAAACAGTGGAGTCTGGTTTTCTCCTTACCCTGGCCTGGAATTGGAGGGTAAGAAGTTCACTCTGGAGACAACTTCTCCATTGCCCTTTCCAGCCTTGACCCTCTGCTGAGGTTGTTAACAAAGGGCCAATTAGCACTAGGTAGTTTTGTAATGTGGTACCTGGGGTGGATTAAGACAAGACATTTTAAAGCTATTACACAGACAAACTGAGCTTGGTACTCTGCCTGGTGTATGGGACAGTCCCCTGCATGTAACACCAGCTCCCTGCTACTGTCTGTGGTGAACTTGTAGAACAAGGCATGTGTTTGGAGGGTATATGGTAGCACTTGGACTTGTCTGTCCCTGCTCCTCTTCTGTGGGATTATATCTGCAAGGAATGTGCAAAGCTGGAAGGGTTGCTAGGTTAAGACCTAAATTATGCTGATGCTTTCTCATTAATTCTCAGCTCAGGGTTTGCAGGAGTTTGTCACTGCATGAGAAGCAGGGGCACAGAAAGCTGGTAACACATGAGGATTCCCTCATCACCTGCTGACCTGAAGGACTGAGTAATAGCCTAGAATGGCACTGTAAGTAATGATATGTTCTAGTAGTTTGAAATGAAATAATTGGGATTAAGCCCAAAGGCATGATTAAAACTATACGGCTCACACTGTGCTGAAGAGGATGAAAACAATCAGGTATTTACTTACTGAACAGTTAATGCAGTGATTTTTACTCTGACTAATCAAAGCTCTTGGGTGGGCAGGATTTGGCAGATCTTGCCTGAAGAAGAGTTGGAGACTTCTGGTCTCTGTGCTAAGAAGGAGAGAAGGAAGGGGGAATGTAAGAATATAAAACATTTCCTGGCACCTCAGATATCAAAATCTCTGTGAGGGATGTCCTGTTTGAATTTCTGGCAGACAGATCCCCACACAGACAAGATCAGTCATTGACGGATGGTGCTAGGAGGGTGAGAAATTTGATTTAYGCTGGCTCCAGAAGGGCCTGATCTAGTTGCCAGTTACTGAGACAGTTTAATTGGAACCTGAAGGGAACTGAGAAGCTGTGACCCTCCATCCATATTATCAAGACCATGGCCACACAGTAAGGCAGGAGTTGTCACCAAGTAAACCCCTTCCTCTTCTTCCAGCACTTTGGAAAGATGCCATGGTTGTCTTGGTTTTGGACCTTTTGAGTCCGAAGTTTGTCCCCCCCCGCCCCCCCCAGCGCAAACCTGAATGGCTCCCTGCTCATCAAATGCAGCTATGCCTTTGCTGTGGTGGCATCCTGGAGCACCCCTTCCGTGGGTGCTCTCAAGTCCTGTCGCTCCTTCCCTCCCTCAGCTGCCAGAGCAGTGCGTGCCCTCAGGTCTCACTCAGCCCTTCTCCCTTGTTTTGTGGCTACACCTTGTCTGCTCCCAGCCTCAGAGATGCATTATAAAAAATGATCCAGTTTTCAGAAATCACAAGGTTCTGTGTCTTCCACTTAATTATTGTTTTATTTTAATAAGCAATTATGTTTTGAAGGCACCTCAGGCTCCAGGCGTTAACCACTTATCACCTGCTGAGTAATTTAAAACTAGTGAAGCGCATCCCATTTGCAGGTTGGAATAAGGCCTGAATCCTGTCAGCAGACAAATGAGTTCGGAAATACTCCATGTTTGTAACTCATTGCTAATGGTTTCATCTCCTGGTCCTCAGAGAGGGGACAGTTATGTGCTGGAGGGATGTCTGTTCCCTTGCTGTTCTGATAAGAAGCAAAGGGCTCATTAAAGGCTGTGAAAGGGAGGAGACTATCTGTTGGCTGTTCTGTACTATTTACTTTGCCAAGTATCTTCCACAAGTCTCTCTCCACTACAGACCACAAAACTGTAGCTGCTAAATCAACCCACAGCTCAGGAATCCCTTGTGTGAGAGATGCAAATCACCTCCAGGGTGAGATTATTGTAGGGGCGGGAAGCCAGTGAGTCTCAGCTCGAGAACTGATATGGAAAAATATACAGTCCCACAGGGCTGAGATATTAGGTAGTTATTGGTTTATCTTCAGGACTTGTTATTCCCTACCAAGAGGCTATTTGTTGAGCCTACTCCAAGAGCATGAAACTTACTGGCTGTAGTAATTTGCAGGAATAAACCCTGAGCACTTCCATAGATTGCAGAGTGCTCTGAGCACTGCCACCTTGGACAACAGAGACCTGGGTTATCAAATGCTGGCTGGCTGCTCCTGGAGCTTTTATGAACTAATGGTTTCGGTTTTGTCCTCCCACATCTCCTCGACTTCCAGGTGGCACAGTTGGAAGCCCATTTGAAAACATAAATCCATTACATCTTCTCTATGTTTATGTCATGCATTAAAAATATGACACAGCAGCCAGGCCTGCACTGAACTCCTCAGCTGGAAGGCTGAGCAGCCCAGCTCGTGGGTGCTGTAGAGCATTATTATTGGCATTATCTACAGTGTTAGTCAGCACATGTGCCATATGCTCCAAGGTGTATGCCCTCCACGTATTGACTGAGTCATTTTATGTTTTTCCATATGGGGTCTGTCCCGGAGGTTCCACACAGACTCTGAGGCATTGGGATAATAATGAGAAAGATAATAAGAGTAATAAGAGAATAAGAGGGCTGAACCTTGCAGGCAGCCCCTGAGCAGCAGGAATAGGAGGCTTCTTAGCTCATTTCTTCCTCTTGAGTTCGGAGATAGGGCTGGAAGGAGAGGTGGGAATGAGGTGAGGTGAAAGGGAGGGTGGTGTCCTTACTGCAGGGAACTGTTTCCTTCCCACTTGCTGCCTGATGTGTCCTTTGGGGGTAGTAAACTCAAAAGAATCCTTTTCCGTGCTGAAGATGCTTATTTAGAACTGTAGTTGCTCTGAATTAATTAGGGGGTAGAAGTCCCTGGTGAAGTGTGCTGTTGCCCACAAACGTGTCCCCCGAGGTGACCTGAGCTGTTTTGCTGTTGTTCCAAAGCTCCCAGCTCTGGGCCCATGAAGGTAATGCCTCCTGACCACTTTCTTCTCCACACTGCCCTTTTTCCAGCCAGACAGAAATGAGGACAGCAGCTTTCTTTTTGGAGAAACRCAGCCATTTCTAAGCAACAGCCAGCCTGAATTACATGTCAGAGCAGCCCTTGTCATGTTCCCACCTGTGCATCATCAGAATGGGCCCAATAAAAAGCCCCGTTTCTCTTTATTTCCTTGTGATTTTATCTCCCCTGTCCATTTGACCTTCCATTGTCATCCTCTATTTCTTYCTGGCCCTACGTCTGCTGTGATTTAGGGACYGAYRGTTCCAGCATACCTCTCGACATAGMGAGTGGGACACAYAGGAGAGTCTGTGCGTCAGCACCCAGAARTGTGGCGTTTGCAGGGGCTGTTCCAGCCCTCCTGCCCCGTGCCAGGCCTGGGTAGTACTTGCTCTGTGCCTGTCTCAYCCCTTTCCAGCCTCAGGCTCCCTGGAGCCAGCTGGGCTAGGATGCCTCAGCTCTTTTCCACAGCCCTTTGGTGTTTTCAGCTTGGATTTGGGGCACAGCTCGGCGATGTTTACTTGTCACATCCCCACTAGGCTGGGCACAGCAATGCTAATATTGCAACAAATTTAGCAGAGCTCAGTGGTAGGATTTGACCCAAATTGCAGAGGGAAGAAGAAGCAGCTCTGTAAAAACTAAAATTCCTCTGGATAATAAATTCTATTAGAAGCAAATAAATAAAAAAGCCAGGTATGAAAGGGGCACATTCTGATTTTTCTCTTGTCTTAGTGTGATTTGAACATAATTTGATGGGGCTCAGCTAAGCAAGCAATGCAGAGACCCTGAGGAATGGGGCTATGTTTGCTGAGAAGTCCACATCATGCTTCCACAGCGGTAGGAGATGTGTAAATGAGATTGCATAGAATCAGATCCCTTTCTCTCTGTTAGAGGCTTAAAGAGATTGGAAATGCACTTGAAACCAAATAGACATAGCTGGACTTGCAGACTGTGTGGGCATCTTGATTTTTCTTGCCCTTCCCAAGGGCAGAACTCAATGAAAAGAGCGATGAAGATGCCCTGGGACTGACCCGTGAAGATAGGACCAGGCTATAAACCAGTGTGCAGACCTGCCAGGGGAGATGGTTTGGGGTAAAATGAAGGTAAGAAAATAGCAGACAAACTCAGTTAAAGTTGAGAAGTACCAAGAGTTTCTTGGGTGAAGATATCCAGCTGCTTATTACCAATACTTAGCATATGATGTATCAATATTTATGGAAACATCCCTGCTTGATGTAGGGTCTATGYATTCCCTCCAGTCTAGTTATTCTGTTTCCCTGCAACTAGAAAGGAAGGTTTCTCTGAAACAAGACATTTTTCAGACAGCTGAAGGGACTCCCTTGCTGCCCAGCACTCAGGGTGAGAGCGAAATATTTGCAATTCAATTGGACATGTTTTTAGGGCTGCATTAASGAGCAGCAACCACTATCTAAATATGAAGCAACTATATAGATGTCAGTTTATGCTTGAAGAGCCTGAACTTGCACATGTAAGCTAGACAGAGATATAGGGCTTGGCCTGACTAGTGGTGGCAAAAGATGCATGTCTGAGTTGCACCACAGCATAGTCCAAAGGCTATTGAAAGATGTGACCCTTTAGAGTTGTAAAATGCAGATATTATAACTGGAGGCAAATATTCATGAGCTCTTATGATGGTGAATCCTTCCTCCTTGTACTTGTCCTATGGAGGCAATATAAATATATTTCCTAGAACATTTCCTCAAGTGTTTTTTTTTCTGTTGCTGTTGAAGTGAGGTGATGTTTTTCMTATATAGTCTTGGTGGACGTGCCTGAGGCAGTGCTGAAACATAAGKTCTCCAGCTCATCTATCCCCATTGTTTCTCTACAAGGCTTGGACTGGGAGATGAGCAACTACTCAATAGTGTATCCAAGCCACAGGGGAACGGCTGGCGAAACAGGAAGGGACACCTTGACATAAGAGCCATTTGAAGGAATATTAATTATCAGGCAGCTAGTTCTGGACAATTGAATCTCAGCTCCAGATGTTTCCATTCTAAGTGCTCTAGCAAAATGYTTAATTGATTACTATCTTGTGAGCTCTGTGTGTGTGTGATAAAACCGAGGACTGCTGAGCTAGAGGGATTGTCTGTTGATAGCAACACAGTGCAGTGAGTGTTTCTTCACCTTTTTAAACTTATGCGCTTTTACCATAAGGAAACCAGGCCAGGTTTCAAAAATGTTCTTTAATTTATAATCTCTATTGTAGTGTCATGGTGCTGACTAAARTCACTAAAGGCCCAACTATACATGGATAAAATGAAATAAAGACACATCTGTGTTTGGCCTGAAAGGCCTCTGAGTCTTGTTTAATGAGGGACTGCAGATTTAAGGCCGCCTTGATTTCTATATGTCTATATAACAGGTGCAAGGACAAGGGGGCAGATTAAAGAAGAAATAGGCCATTGGGATAAGATGAAATCAACCTGAGCTTTTGCCCCAGGCTGTAATTGAACCAGAGCTGAAGTTCAAATAAGAAATTATTTTCCTTTTTCTTTTTTTTTTTTTCCTTGGTCTTTGAGCTCCAACCAAGCTCAGAAATGTCAAACAAGTATAAGGCTGTTCTAGCTGACATCTTGGGGGGGTGGGCTTTAAGCACCACAAGATAAGAGAAGATGTATAACAGGTAAATGATATTTTGCAATGAGATTTTAAGGTCCCAGAGATTTGACTTGTATTCCTGCAGCTGGATGGGAAGAGATTTTTGTTGCAGACCAGATCCAGCTTCTGGTGAAATCACAGATAACTTTTCATTTAAGTTCAGTGGAAGCTGGCATGATCCTAATGGAGGTGGTGCTCAGAAAAAGGTTCTTTTCATGGTGATTAGTGAGTTGATCCAATGTGGTTTCTCACTGGGGCAAAGACACTGATTTCAACTGAAATATCCCTGGCTTTTAGGTCTCATTCCTTTTCCATATCACAAAAGCTAAACTGAAAGTAGTAGAGAAAGAAGATCAGTTCCATGCTTCTGAAAATATGAATGTTTTTGCTAAGGGTATGGAAGATACTTAATGGACAAGAATTCTATACAAAACAGCCACATTGCTAGGTAATATTAGTGTGTTGTGCTGAGAGAGCAATTTTATGTTTTATTTTGCCTTTCCYCTCCAGATTTCCAGGGCATGAAATTCTGCTGTGTTTAAAAACTGCTATGAAGACCTCAGTGCTGCCCATGACCATTGGAAAAGGACAGATTTAACAAGGGAAAGGGATCTGAATTTGATTTGCTGAAATACCCAAATACTTATTCCTTGGTGTTTGGTTATGCTGAATGGTTTTGTTCCAGCTGGGATTGCTCATCTGTGAGCAACAAACTGATGGCACAAGTCTCTGCACACAGCCTTCACGCTTCTCCATCTGTGGCTTAAGAAGGTTCACAGCCCACTTAATTTGCAGGCACTGTCTGGATATGCCAGTCTCTGTCATCRCTGATGTGTGTGGAAACAGGTAAATGAAGGTGAAAAGCCAATTTGAGGGCAGCTGTAGAGACTTAATAGTTCTAATATGCAGAAATTTAGGAGTAATTAATTTGTTCTTTTAAAAAATAGCATCTATTTTTAGCTCTCAAAGGGGGTTGTTTTCTAGGGATTAGTGACAGGCTGTGCTGCCAAGGTGTGTAGGCTGATTTTGGAGAAGCATCCAGCCAGCTTTCATGGAGGCTGACTCTTKCAGACTCCTGAGAGCACACTGGCAACGGGAGACTTCCTATCAGACTTGGGCTGTAAAAACTATAGCTGAACTGTTCGTTTTTACAGAAAGTCCTAATCCAGCCAGCTCRAAGGGAGCAGCAGCTCTGGAGGAATCCAAGATGCCTTGGCTTCCCTTCTCGATGACAAACCGAGTATGCTTCCTTCTGAGAGCACTGCTGCAGACAAGGCAGGGCATCCTGGCATCAGGGCTTATGGGTCAGTGGCTATTTATGTACAAAACATAAGGAAGGTGGGATTTCTTTCATCTGCATGCAGCTACCTGACCCCATTTCAAATGCCATTGATCCTCAGCAGAAATTGTAACTTTCTAGGSCATGAACCCACTGGCAAGAGCTACGGTCTGTCATGGGACTACAGCTCACATGGGACTAGAATCCAAATACCCAGAATGTCACAGACTCAGATTTGGGCATCAAATCTGAGCCTCTGGCAAGGAGATGTCAAATCCTGGGCTGAAGCTCTTCTGGTTTGTTAGTTCCCGAGCTCAAAGTGACAGACGGCTCCTGCAGCTAACAAACTGCTGCTCCAAGAGAAGAGATCAGTGGGAGCAGTCGGGCATTGATGAGCAAAGGTTGAGWGTCTGCTCCACGACGTTTAGGGCTTTGTGATAATAATTAGATCTTAAAATGTGTCACTTCTGCATGAGACAAATCATCGGCAYAGACCAGGAGCACGTTTCCATGGGAGTGTGAGCGTGTGTGCATCTGTGTGATTTGCGCAAGCGCTAGCTAATGCARCTGTGATCCTGCATAACCATATCTCAGTTTGTAGACTACAGGAGTGGGATGGAAATGATGAGAGAAGGAGGGACTCTTGCTACCTCCTAATTTCCACTGCCTTAAACACTTCCAACTTTCATAAAACCTTCCCCCACAGAGCTGCAGCCAGCATTGCTGCTGTAAAGTCAGTGAGGAGCACAGCTGGGGTACAAGGGTATTCAAATAACAGCTTTCCCTTCCCATCAGAAAAGCTGTTGGCTGTAAATTGCCATTTGAGTGTTTTGAGAGAACAAAAATGTTACGGTTGTGTTGTTTCTGTTTCTGCCACTTCTCTTGTCTCAAAGGTTTTCGTGCTCTGAGGAGGGAGGAGGCTGTTCCTCCTAGGGAAGAGATGGTGCAGAGGTGACCAGGGAAGACCGTAGAAGCAGGGAAAGGAGAGATGATCACATGAAGCGGATTTGCTGGTCTGAACCATTGCAGTATGATGAAGTCATGTTTTCTCTGTGCATCCATGTCATACAGGGGCACCGTGACAAGCAGCCTCAGCTGGTCATACCTTGCTTCTGTAGACCAGTAATGGCTGGGGACATGTCCCAGGCTYGTCACCTCTGCCTTCTCTGGTCTGAATCAATCAAGAGCGTGAAGAGGAGGATTTGCCTACATCTCTGGTTCTTTCCAGGATCTATGGCAAAAAATTGCAGCTTGCTTTCAAGACAACCGTAATTTTACCTTCTAAACTCTTCCCTCTTTTCCCCTCCAGTCTTCTCAATATTGCCTACATGGAGTATCCAAAATCCTTTCAGTTGTTGCTCTTTTTGTTTCTTTTATGCTTGGTGAGAGCTGGTTTAGGATCCATTTCCTATCCCTTTGGGTTTAGGTCCTGGCCAGGTGTTTGTGAAAAAACTCATGCATCCCATTTGGAAACCWTTTCCTTTAGGATTTGGTGTAGGAGCTTACTGAAGATCTGGACATGAATTCTGCACTCTGCTCCTCTGAACGTGACCGCTGACATCTGCCAAATGGGTGGGATTATGCAGGGTCTGTTGCTGCTGGTTGTGAGACCAACATTGCCATCCTTGGGCCTGTCTCTTTTGAAGGGGTTGGCATGACTACCAATCTTTATCCCTCTTTTCTAAGCCCTTCATTTCAGGTCAACCCTTCAAAGGGAAGAGCAGTACAGGTGCTCTTGCACAGCCCCTGATCCACCAGCATGACCTCATTGAGAATTAGGTCAAAACTAATGCAAAATAGGTGAAACCTTGCAGAGCAGAGAATACCCAGGGGGACTCCAGACTCAGAGAGCAAAGTGCTTTGTCACCATATTAAATCACAGCCACAACACAGCTAGTTTATGGTAGCATGCAGGCTGCGGAGGCTTTGGAGGATGGGGGAGCTAGGTGAGAAAGGATCTGAGGAGCTATTAGCTTTATTTGTGTGCAGTAAGTATTTTTTTCTACCCCTCTAGAGAAAGACAAAATGCACATATCTTAAGGAGCCTGAGGTTGCTGAATTTCCCACGGATTTGAATGCCARCCTCATAACTGTGGCTTGGGAACTCATCAGTCCTCATAACAGAAGCAAATATGTTGATACTCAGTGTTGGAGAAGTCAACTGAGCAAATGAGCATCCCACAGAAACAATGGTTATAACTTACCTGACCACTGCCTCAGCAGTGCCAGAACCACCACTTCCACTCTGGAGTCCATGATGTATGGAGGGAACCTACCAAGCCAGTGAGGGGAAGATGTGTTTCCTTTCAGTGTCTTGGCTGGATTGCAAAGCAGATAATCTTGTTCTGTCATGCAAAATTCCCTCTTCATTTCTGTTATCTGAGGGGTACTGTCTTCTCCTCTTCTGGCATGTCAACTGCTTTGGGGGCTGTGCTGGTCTCTACAGACCACCAATTTCTAATATTGGAGAGGGCTGCATTTCAAGGATGAAGCTAAGCAATTCCTCTGTCAGCTTGTTGTGAAATGTCTGTGGCTAAAAGCCTGGGAAACAATTTTCTTATGACCTACTGTTTGATGATAGTGGACTGTTTTATGCTGCCACAGTCTCTCCCACATGCTTGGCTTTGACTGATAAAGCTCAGCTGAGAGAGAAAAAAACTGCTGATCTACATTGCTGCTGCTGGCAAAGGCCAGAACCCTGCACGGGGCCCCCGAAGAGGGACAAGAATCTATCTGTTGAGATTGAGCCTGATTTAATTCTTCTTATAAAGCATCTTGGCAGCTGTCTAGATCTGACAGGTTGATAATAAGACTTTCCCTCAATGCAAAAAGGAAAGTAATTTACATTGGCTTCACACCTCTGGCAAGCAGGAAAGATCCTGCCCTACGTTAGCGTGAATGGGGAGCAGACGTGAGAACGAGAGCAGCCAGCACCGGAGGGAAGGGAGGAAGGTTTGCTCCGTGCTTGAGCAAGCACAAGAAAATGCCATTTGGAAAATGCTGACGGGTGAGGAAGCTGGGCTTRGAATCAGCATTCTGTCCACGGCAGTGGTTCCGAGCAGCTTTCCAGCCAAATCCTGAAGGATCACTCTCTTACAAGGAGCAGCAGCGCTACCTGATTTCATTTTGCTCCATTTAGCCCAACACTTCTGCTGATACGCTGCTTGCTCTCCCTTGTTACAGGCACACAAGCACCAGCACCGAGCTGCCCTAAGATACCTTTTTTTTATCATTTGGTTGATAACCAGCTGATAGCTTCTAGGAAACAGCCGTTGCTCTCACTGTGTGGTGAAGGCCTCTCCAAGAGGTACAAGAATGCAAATGCCCAGTCTCTAACTCCCCCACYACCTGAGCAGACACAGCCATCCCCAAGATGACTGATAAGCCAAGTCCAAGTCTCAACCTGTATTATGTTCCACATTAAACCTGCTGTCAGGCTAGTTCTGGTTCTGAGYTTAGTGTCCTTTGTAAGCTGGGTACTCAGCAGCTTTCTGTTGGTCTCATCACTTCCAAGAGGAACAACTTGAGGAAAACTCTCCATGCTTCGTACATGGGCTGTACTACACCCATACCTCAGTGCAGTGCCAAGGGATGTAACAGTCCTGGGATGTGCTTTGAAATCCTCAGGTAAAAGCATGCCAGGACAGTGCCATGTCCTTCAGGGAAATGTAAATTAGAAGGCTTTGCTCTTTACAACCCACCAGCTTTAAAGGTCCCTGCCCTTCCTACCAAAATTGAGCTGTGAGGTGGTGGGGAGGGAGAACAAACAAAAGTGGTTTGGTGGTGGGTGGTGAAATCATTTAGTTTGCTTGTTCCCAAACCACTGGGGTTATGAAGAGGATTTGTTCTGCTAAAAAGCACTGGCTGGGGCACAGGGCTCTTTCTTTCAGATTGCCTTCTGTTACAGAGATGTTTTTTGGACACCTGGCTCTTGAGCATACTCAGCCAGGGACAGTACAGACTGGGAGACTCCTGAGAGCTTTGCGATGCCCTGGCCAACCTTTGTGGAGGTGGGAAGGAGGACACTCGGGTGCAGAGAGCTGCTGAAAGCTGCTTGGAAGCAGAGCAGAAGAGGACCTTGTGCTGCAAAGACACAATGACCAGAAGGTAAGTTTTTCTGACTCCTTATTTAATCTGTCCTTAAAAGAAACCTCTGTCAACGTTTATGTTAGTGTATTCCAGCTGTGGATAGGGTCATGTGGCTGCTTCAAGGAAAGTGGACGTCCCAMCTCAAGGCTGTGGCTGATTTTAGGGTGTTGGCAGGGGTGAGTAGGGCCCTAGAGTAGGGAGGAAGCATCATGTGGTGGATGGGAAGGTTTAGGTCATTGGGAAGAGATCTGAAAGGCAGATCTTGTGGAATGTCATTAGATGATGCTGTGGTAGAAGATTGCTCAGGAGAAGGTATGTGATCCCTTTCGGGGGAAATAGTCTCTAACAAACAAGACTATGAGAACTTTACCTGTATAGCAGTTGGAAGAAGCAATGTAACTAGGTGTGGAGATCGCATCTGTATCCTGGCTGAGCTGTGCTGGAGGGCAGCGTGCTTCTGTAGCGGGTACCTCATAACCTTGTTGTCTGGAGGTCTCAAACACCGTCTGCCATTGTGGCAGGTAAATATGGGACCATGCTAGAAAGGCTCAGCATTTACAATAATCTTTACAGATGAGAGATCTTGMCTGAAAGCAAAAGAGATGAAATTAAGAGAAGTGCAAAGCACTCCTCTTAGGCAGGCAAAGCAGAATACACAAACACAAAACAGGGAATACGCAATGAGGCAGCAGTATGGCAGGAGAGGACCAGGGTTGTGCTGGTTCACAAGTGGAATATGAATCAACCCTGCAACACTGCTACAAAACATCTCGTTGTATCTAATACTGTATTAACAACAGTGCTCTTTGCCAGATATGCGAGGCAATTATTACAACCTGCTTGGGGCTGGCAGAGCTTCAGCCAAGTGTGGGTGTCTGGAAGTGATGTGAAACYGTCTCACAAAATTAAGAAATTTGGAGGGAGAGTCCAGGGTGAAAAAAAAAACAAAACAAGTGAATGATAAGAGGTTAGGCAAACAAGTTCTATGAACAAAGATKGAAGGCACTGCATTTGTTCATTTTAGGAGAGAAATGATGGAAATGGAATGCAGTAAGTCTTCCTGCACATAAATAGTACTTATAAAAGGGCTGGTGATGAGCTGTTTTCCAGCGTCACTGGTGTAAGAAAAAGGAAGTACCTGAATTCATAATGAAGATGATTTAAGATGTTTATTAGGAAAACTCTTCTAATCCCTAGAGGGGTAAAACACTGAAGCAGGCTGTCTAGGAAAGATGTGGCATCCCCTTTCTTAGTGAATTTTAGGAATGGCCTAGACGAACAACTATTARGACAAATAATTATTTAAGTGTATTTGATCCTGCCTCTGATGATCCCATGAAATGCCTTTCTGCCATATACATCTGTAATCAAGCACAACGTGAAAACACAGCCTCTTCCTTGAGGGGTTAAAAACCCATCTATAATTAGATAAAGTCTTTAACTTTTAATGGTAAAACTAGGTTAAACATGCCTTATGTGTCAGCTCTGTTAATATATCATTGTGGAGCAAACATCAGGAGAAAAGGGAACTCTTTAAACTAAAGAACAGCACTGGTGTAACAACAYGAGTATAAAACTGGCCAGGCATAAATTAGGCAGGAAATTGAAAGAAAGTTTCAAACTGTCAGAACAGCGATATTCTGAAACAGCCTTTCATAATGGGAATGCTGGGGGCAAAAATCAGAACTTGTTTTTAAAATGGAGCTTGCTAACTGAATTCAAAGCATTATAGAGAACTACTGCCTGTCATAGCGGAGTCCAGGACTAGGAGATTCCTTTTGTTGCTGGATTTTAGGAGCTGAGGGGAAGAGAAGTATTTTTATGCCAGTGGGACTGTGTTCTGCTCTTTATTGACACAAAGGTACCTCTTTCATCCCTGTGCTTCTTCATGCATGAGGCAGTTACTGATATTCCTTTTAAGGTCTGAAGGTTACATCTCTGTTTATAATTGCATAATTGCACTGAGGTGGAGGAGGGAAATCCAAGTTTGGGAAGACTTTCTTGAAGGGGATTGCAAATCCTCAGGTGCTGGGTGTCCTCTTGACTTTTCCAAGGCTGCAAACACTTTGTGCTGATTGGAGTGAGTGTCGTTTGGGTTTAATGCAAGCAGCTGGAAGAACTGYCTTGGGGAACAGCTGAGCCACTGTAGTCTGCTAACTGGAGCCAAACCTTATGTCCCAGGCGGTCACTACTTGGCAGCTCTGGTGGGGGCAAGGTGAAGTGTCGAAGTGGGGCAAGAAACTGCTGCAAAGCAACGTAGTGTGCCAAACGTAGCTAATAGGACAGCACAGGCTCTGTGCCAGAAGAGGAACTTAATTTCTTTGCTGACAAATGAAACAAAGATGTGATTGGAAGTGCCACGCTTTGAAGGTATGAGCATTTTCCCTATAATCAATCATCCAAACCAAATTGTTTTCATTTCTTTGCATTATTTAGCAGTCATTTGATGGCAGACAATATGAGACGGATTTTGTTTTTCATCGGTTCCTTACACTGACGTGATTTGTGGGCTTTGGCAGTGGGATGCTGGGGTGAAGGAAGGCTGAACTGGACTTCTGTGTTCAAAAAAACTTGGCAAAGACCACGTCTGTGATTATCAGCTAATCATTCAGACATAGACGTTGTTTGTGTGCTCTTATTTTAAGTATTGTAAAGTATCTGGCTGTGCAAAGCTGACAGTGAAACACCTACAGGAGAGGATATCAGAAGCAAGAGGGAAGGAGTGAGGAGGTGATAAGGTAGAGGAGAGTTTGATAAGAGCTCCTGGCTCCTCCAGTAACTGCAAGAGTGGTGGGACTGATATTGTTAGACCTATCAGCTCTCCTGGGTATTCCCAGGAGAATGAAGCTATGGATGTGGATAGAGACCGAGGAGGGAGGGCTAGGTACAGCAGGAGGGCTGGTTCCTATATCCTGTGCTGAACCGTATTGAACAATTCCCTTTTTTTCCTAGGGGGAAGTATATCTCTGAGATCTCGAGGGATCCATTTTACCTTCCCTTGGACAATGTGTGTGATATGGGAGAGGAAGGAGGAGTTAGTGGAAAGCATATGTTAAGGTGACTCCAGTGACTGGTTTGTTTTCTAACATGAATTCTGCAGCTCAGACTTTTTTCCAGCATTTGCTGGTACTGGGTCAGGCTGAGGGAGAAGTGGTTGGTGTAAATGAAATAAAAGGGAAAGTTGTGGGGAGATATAGCAAGAATAATGTCTGCTACAGAGGGTGTGCTTTTCATCCTTTTAAGTCTGATGACTTTGGCCCCATTTCAAGTCATGGCCAAAGAGCCTGTTTGCACCACACAAGCCAGCTAGAGCCTGATTTACAGAAAGGCATCCTACAAGTGCCAAGTAACACCCCATGTCCTTAGATGAGACAAGGGCTTTTCCTTCAGGCAAGCTAAGCAGGACATTCTCGTGTATTGAATTCAAAGCTGCCTTTAAGCTGTTTTGTACCAGGGTATGTCTCTGCAGGCAGCACCCCACCTCTAGACAAGATGCAGATCTCAGTGTGTGACCTGTGATGCAGCAAATGTCCTGAACCCTCCCACTAATGGAGCTTGTCCCACTCTGTGGTGCTCCCCAAGGGATGCTTAGACTGGGATCGTGTGATCCCATGGCAGGGAGCTGCTAGGTGGCACTGCTGGAAAATCTCCACTTGGCACATCCCAGAACTACCCAGTTTTGTTGCCCATCAGGGCAGGATGCAAGAGCTATCTTTCAAAGAGAGCTTTAGGATGGACAAAATTGGAGATCAATTTAGGGATTCATTTCTGCTCTGACTCAAGGGCTTGAATATTTGTTTAAATATCATTGGCGTGTTTCAGCTTTCATTCAGCTGGCTTTCTAACAGTTACCAGCGGTGTGGCTTGCATGGTGGGAGCTGGGTTAGCTGCTTCTTGTCAAATCTGAACAAATAGAAGGCTGGGAGCCTGTGCAGTGAACACTGGGAATCACAAAGGCATCAGGACCTCCTAGCATGTGTAGGTAAACAAGAAAGGCATGTTGATTATATCACTGGCAGAGCAGATTAGCTCTAAGCACACACTCACCTCTCTGTGGCTCAGCTTCTTGTACAAAAAATAGGGATCATGATACTTCTCCTCCTGCCTTTGTCTGTCTTGTCCGTTTGGCTGGCTGCTCATGGAACAAGGAGTATTTCTTACTGAGTATTTGTACAGTTCTTTGTACAACAGACCCCTGATCGTGGCAGGGGGCTTTCAAGTGCCGCYGTGTTAGAGCGAGCACAGAGATGTCTGAACCCTGGTGGAAGCAGCAGCCTGGGTTGCACTAACGAAGGTTATAGATTAGGCATGTGCTTGTCAGACTGTAATGTAGTCGAATTTTGCTGTAGCAAATGCTGCTTGTAACAAACCACCTTTTACAGACATCTCAACAGTAAGAAACATTATTTTTTACGTTGCTAATTAGTTGCTGATAGGGCAAATGCTTACATGAAGTTGAATGGATATGAAGATCCTTGTTTTCCTGCTTTTCCCCCAGGTGTGCTGCATTTACCCCTAAGGGTACATCTTCCCTTCTCCTTCATGTCTTTATTTTCTTTTTAAAGTGCCATTTAAATGTTGAGCAGTGCAAAGCCTCGAAGTACAGGGTATTTATGGACAATTCAAATTGAGTGTTTTTCCTCATTATTCTGAGGTGGTGAATTGCCCTCTCCTTTTATAGTGACTATCAGGATATAATGAAAATTTAGTCTGGTCTCTTGATGGCCACTTTGTGCAATACCAAAGGCCTTTATCTCTTCTTTCACTTCCTCCATCCTCTTTCTCCTGATCTTTAGAAAAGAATAAATCCACCTCCTGATCATGATGGTTGATGCTTCTGAGTTCATTTAATTAAGCATGTTTTCCCTTCATTCTCCTCAACCCCAACTTACCACTTGTCTCTGAGGTCAGATTTGATGGAAGCAGAAGAAGCTTCAAACTTCAGAATTTATTCAGGTGAGACCAACAGAAGATACTGCCTCTTCAGAAAATAGCTTGTTTGCTTGGTGAGGAGTTGGAGGGTAGAAGGAAGAGCAAAAGCCTTTTAATTCAGCTAAGTAGAAGAAAAGTCAATCTTCCACAGGAAGACAAGGGATGAAACTAGCTAAATACTTAAATAATGTTGGAGGTAAGACAATGTGTTTGTCTGCCCGCTATTTAAACTCTGAGTACTACTCTGTTTGAGAAGTTAAATAAAATATAACGTTTCCCTTGAACACTGTTCTTTTCCTCGAACTGTCCTCTGCGTGTCGTTACTTAATGGCTCCAACCAAGAATCTGTCTCTGTTCCTGCCCTCAAAGCCATGGCTGCCCTAGTGATGAGGGCCGGTTTGGGGGAATACTCTGCAGTAATCGTGAAAGGAACCTTTCGCTTGTCTCTGAGCTATTGGTAAAGGCTGGCACTTGGGTGGAGGTAACAAACCAAGAAACAGCTCTTTTTGCTTTGCTGGGCTGGTGGAACAAGCCATGCTGTCYATGCTTTTACTAGCAAACCTTTTGTAGGATTACACAGTCAACAGGTCTTTAGTGTCATTGAGATGTGGAGAAGTTTAACCTGTTCTTTGGCTTAGAGTTCACTGATGTCCTGTTGCCTCAGTTCAGAGTTTACCTTCTTTTACTGGGAAGCACGTGCTATGGACTAGGAATGGGGTGGGGGTTTTGCTGTGTCTTGTCACTACCGGTGGCACATAGCAGCTGCTTCACAAGGGTTATTAACATCCAGAATGAAACCCTCTGTGCTGCAGCAACTGTTGAACCAGAGGAGGAAATGTGGTAGCAAAATTGTCCGTATTGTGTCTTTTGTTCTTTCTGCT
Source organism: Oceanodroma leucorhoa (assembly GCA_030449065.1). Classification (NCBI taxonomy): domain Eukaryota; kingdom Metazoa; phylum Chordata; class Aves; order Procellariiformes; genus Oceanodroma; species Oceanodroma leucorhoa. The sequence goes on from JASVER010000034.1 coordinate 1,908,696, forward strand.
CCCCTATTGTCTTCCGTGCTTGGCTGCTCTTTACTGTCAAAAGTACAGCAGGGCTTAAATACTGTACTTGGGCCACCCTAATGGCCTCTGACTTCACTTGAATAGGGATAGACTGGCAAGAAGTGGAATCAGCATGTGCTGTACACTTATCTGCATGTTTGTGTGTGCTCAGGGAGGCTTGGTGTGCGTGTGAGCAGACTGAAATTACCAGCGTTGCTCTTCTCCATCTCCTCTCCTTTTCCAGTGATCAAACCTTAGCAACCACCAGAGCCAACACACAAATATAGGTCCTTGAGATTCACCTCCCTTAGGTGAAGGAGCAAAAAATTCCACCAGCTCCTGCTGGCAGTGTCATTAAAAGCTGCTTTGCCAAGCTTTCAGCAGCTAGAGAAACTCATTCTAAGATGCTCTGCGAGGAAAGTTCAAGTTACAATGGCTGCCACAGTCTGAGCAGCTTTACCTCCTGGTGTGAGCCCATGATTACATGGCAGTGATGGAAAGCTYAGTCATAGCAGCAGGTCTCCAGGAAACCTTGTGTGGAGGAATGTTGCCTTGAGGCAGCAGACATCGTTATCAAAAGCCTACCAGGGACAAATGCAAAAAATGCGAGTTTAATTGCCAAATTTCCCCTTTATCTTAGCATAATTAACAAGCTGGTATCTCTGCAGCTCTAGTTGAAGGGAACGCTCAGAAAAGTGTTATGGATGTGTTAAGGAGCATGGGAGTTGCATTACTGTGGCAGTGTTTATGAAGTCCTAGTGGCTCCTTTCACAAAATCGTCAGATATCTCAAACATTACTGAAGAATGATCCTTTCTTATAAAACGCGCCAATGAAATACAAGTCTTGCTAYCAACCTTCATGGGTTACACTCCTCTCTCCTCCAGTCCTTGGCAGGCAGTGTGGCTTAGTTGACCATTCGCTTGCAACAAGAAATAGGCACTAACTTTTCAGATGAGAGGTGGACTGATATTCCCTTGTAGTTGAGGCTAGCAGCTATCTGTGCGTGGTGACTCACAAACTAATCGGACCTACATCCACACAAGTAATTTCAGCAGACCGGTCACAGCGTGTCATACAATGAATGGGATGACTCAACACTKCCGTCTTGCAGCACTGCATGCAAACTACCCAGGAGGTGACACCTGGCAGCACCAAAAGGTGAAGACTGGAGTTTAAATTTCCGTTATGACTCAGCTTAGTGTCATGTAAAATCCCACCGGGTCTAACAACTTGTGCCTTGCATCTGGTGATCACAAAAGTCTGCTTGGTTTGTGACTAAAGAGGCATTTTCCTGTAAGAGCTGGGTTCTACCTCTTCCTTCTTCATACATCCTTGCTTTGCAGACAAGATGACATGTTTAGTCACAGCAATGAGAAGCAGAGCTCTGGAGTGTGAAAGCGAGCTTGGCTGAGCTTGGGTGCGAGTCAAGTTCGAGTGGGACTTATCTCGGGAAGGGACTGGCAATGTTTTTGAAGGCAATACACTCCCAGGACTTTTGAAGCCTTATCAGGGATCTGGCTGTTTTATCTATAATGGCTTTTCATAAGGGATGCAGAATGCTCCAGTATGTTACTCATGCATCGGGTATGCACAAATCATCCTGGTTCATGGAGCGATAGGTGGAATTGCAAAACTGCACTTAATGACTGAGTGACAGCCATCTGCAGTACGTGCTTTCAATGTGATATTATGAAGGATAATTTTTCTCCTGCCTGTGAAGCTGAAAGAAACCCAGGGGAGAGGATCTCTTGGGTTGATTTGCTTTGCTTTTAATTGATTTTGGAGATTAAAGCCTGAGTGAAAGTATTGGCTTGGAAGCCCTGGGTACTGAGAGCTTCTGTTTTTGTCAGAGGATGTGCACGGGAAGCATATTGTCAGCCTGTCTGGGCCCTGACCAGAGGCTGTCAGGACGGTGTTGGTTAGTCCAAGTGATGTTGTTATGGTGTTATGGGGGATGAGACGTTGTTTTTACAAGCTCAGTGGGCTATAGAAGCTAAGTGCTTGAGCAGTAAAGCACTGAAGACCAGAAAGACTTCATAGGCTTTGAATTTGTCCTTCACAGCCAGATGCAAAGAGAGCAGGGACTCTGCTGTCCTGGAGCTAGCTGTAACTTAGGCTGCAACCTGGTCTCTGCTGTGTTAAAGAGGATCTGATTTTGGGGGGAAGCAGAAACCATTCTTGTGGCAGGTGCAACCCTGGTGTGTCTGTCCCTTTAGCATTCACCCATCCGCATGCTAGGGTGAACACACCGATGGCTTTAAAAACACATGTGGTGGCTGGGTAAGCCAGCTCTCCTCTTGCCTCTCAAAAAAGCTCTGTGGAGAATCCTCTGCCCCAGCAAACAGTACCTGCCCAGTGCTTTAACAGCCCTGTTCTGGAAGTGATGGGACCTTAGCAACACKGGTGTACATCCGGCTGTGAAATACAAGCACAGGGATAAAGCTCCATCCTGACACCAGACTTTGTTCTGGCTCTCAGGGTGCGGTGGGATTTTGGAAGAGCKCCAGCCCTAACCTGAACCCCAGCCACAACTGCAGCAGTGGTCTGCTGATGGAGGTGGGGGGAGCTACCCACACTACATCTCAAGACATTTTGGGGCAGGGTCTCATAACTGAAGCTTGCTTACTAGAGAATTGGTCTCTCATACACGTTTTATTGTTATTAGGGAGGGKTTTTTTACAAAAAAAAAACTTTGAAAGCTGGCTAGTTACTTTCCCAACTTACTTGTCATCTTGTATCATAAATCCTACCTCAGTGTACCATGTATTTAATAAATAAATAATGCAGYTATCCTGCTAGAGAGCTGACTTCCTACACCACCTGCCCTCTGCAAACACACACATGCAAAATGCTTTTTTTTCCTGCTATGTTGACAATTTTTAAAACAGGAGGTTGGACAACAAYGAAACCAAAGCATTTATCCTTTGTAAATTGTTCCTAAAACTTTCCCCCCACCTGTCCTGACTCCATTCCTAGTCTGCCTGTTTCTCCAGCAGCTTCTTTGGGTGCTTAAAAGTTATTGCCACCAATTATAGCACCTTTGAAGGGCTTTCTCATAACCTTTAAATTGTTGCCTGGAACAGCATGAAAAAAATTCCCCAGTGAGGGCTTGAACTGGCTGCTGGGCTCTTTTCTGGGGCAAACTGGGCYCTGGCTCTGCTTTCAGTTTAATGACATTTCTACTCGTGCATGAATTCCGTGTTTCTGTGCCTTCCTCCAGCTGCAGCTTGCAAAAGCAAATGTCTGCATCTGCACACMCTGAGCTCTGTTTAGACACTGAGATAAAGTGTCTTAAAGATCAGAGGGGCTGGCCCTTTGTAGCTCTGACTAGGAGGTATCCCATGGCARGGAGCTTTCCTGGGCACTGAGTACGGAGGGGCTGGGAATCCTTGGTTGACCAGYGTTTAGCGATACCATGGAAATATCAAGCCAGAGGGCTATGAGTGAACCTGTCTGTCATAATAATAGGACAATTTCCCCATCAATGTTTTCTCTGTATTGTGCTATGGCCTGGAGCTGGTCTGGAAAGGATCCAGGATCATAGCAGCCAGGAGGTGAGACTGGAGTCTGCTAACTGATGTGTGCTTTTTAGAGTTRCTTAGAGTAAGATCAGGGTCTGGCATAGAGAAGAGAGGGGAATCTATTACTGGGCTGATGATTTGTTATAGGCTGTTTGGTATTTTGCTCCAGGCTTGAGAAAAGCCAGTAGCCTGTTTCATTCAGGTCTTCATTCTGTGTTTCCTGTCCAAGGAAGGTGAGGGCACAGYGGCAGAGCATGCCCTGCAAGTGACTGTCAAGCTCATGACCTGTATGAATGGGTAGCTCCTCCTGAGGACAGTGATTCATGCTCTCTCATCCTGCTCTGGCTCARTTGTGCTTGGTGACCACCTAAGAGACACCAGGGCTAGGTCTCAGCAAAAGCAGTGTGGAAATACCCAGGTTTGTCAAGCACCTTGCTGTGTGCAGCAGTTTTGCAGAGCCTGACTTTGCCAAGCACAAAGTCTTAGTGCCTGCATCAGCCTGTAGAAAGCTGTGCTGCCATGAATGTTCCTTCTTTCTTCATTCCCTGCTCTATGTCTCCTTTGGATYGTCTTAATCCATGTGGTTTTCCCTGCTAGCCATTCCATCCAAATCTCTCTCCCACATATGTCTCCTTCAGCACATGCCTGGCAGGTCACACAAGGTGAGATGGGGAGGTTTCCRTGATGAGCAAGACACCAGGGTGGCTCCAGGGCAGAGGAAATTGCCTTAAATGATATTGCTGCTGGGAGCTTACCAGTGGGTTGGCTGTAATGACCTTCATTTTACCTCAGAAGGGCTGTGTGATGTTCTCCCTCAAGAATTTGCCGAGTCAAAGAGAAAGAGGAAAAAAAAAAAAGATTATTTTGTTTCAGTGACGCACAACCCTTGCTCTGCAGGCAAGAAAGCATGTTGTCTCACTGGTGTCTGCTCCTGCCATACTGGGAACAGGCTTAATGCAAGATCCCAGTTGAGCATCCCCTTTGTGCTTGCACAAGGCTTTAAAACCACAGACGTCCCTTCCCTGAGCTGCTGACAGGTCAAGCATTCAGTCTGATGGTTGTGCTCTTAATCTATGATGTCAAGGGGCATGCAAGTACAAWCCTTTCTTGATGCATGACAGTTCCAGCCTGTGTAGCTGTCAGGAACGTTGATTAGGCGAATTTCTTTGGGAATCTAGAAAAATCTCTGGGTGCTTCTATATTTTTCTGAAGGCCCTCTGGAAATCCATTTGCGTAATTAGGAAAAGTGTACGTGTGGATGCAAATGGAAATCTTGTGCTTGCAGAACCATTGCTTGCACGCTTGTAAGCAGGCGTGCTCACCGGTGCTCTAAACACACTCTAGCAACACGTAGCCCTTTCTACGTTGAATTCATTCTCAACTGCTCCCATGTAATGCATTTCTCTGCATATCTCTCAGCTGTGACACTGCTGCTGTTTTAGTGGATTGCTTTTTGTAATCTTTCTTCTTTTTTCAAACGGTAAACTTGTTCCTGATGTAATTACTGTGATAAAGTTCTGTGGCATGACGGATTATCCTTAACAGCACTGTTGCTCTTGACTTCAGACAAGAGGATATTTTATTTCAAACTTTTGTGGAAAGGATGGTAAACAGTTGTGGTGGGTTGACCCTGGCTGGATGCCAGGTGCCCACCAAAGYCACTCTATCACTCCCCTCCTCAGCTGGACAGGGGAGAGAAAATATAATGGAAGGCTCGTGGGTCGAGATAAGGACAGGGAGAGATCATTCACCAATTACCGTCACGGGCAAAACAGGCTCGACTTGGGGAAATTAGTTTAATTTATTGCCAATCAAATCAGAGCAGGATAATGAGAAATAAAAMCTAAATCTTAAAATACCTTCCCCCTACCCCTCCCTTCTTCCCAGGCTTAACTTTACTGCTGATTTTCTCTACCTCCTYCCCTCCCAGCAGCACAGGGGGATGGGGAATGGGGGTTGTGGTCAGTTCATCACACATTGTCTCTGCYGCTCTTCCTCCTCAGGGGGAGGACTCCTCACACTCTTCCCCTGTTCCAGCGTGGGGTCCATCCCACGGGAGACAGTCCTCAGTGAACTTCTCCAAAGTGAATCCTTCCCACGGGCCGCAGTTCTTCACGAACTGCTCCAGCGTGGGTCTGTTCCATGGGGTGCAGTCCTTCAGGAACAGACTGCTCCAGCGTGGGTCCCCTGCGAGGTCACAAGTCCTGCCGGCAAACCTGCTCCAGCGTGGGCTCCTCTCTCCACGGTTTCACAGGTCCTGCCAGGAGCCTGCTCCAGCATGGGCTTCCCACAAGGTCACAACCACTTTKGGGCATCCACCTGCTCTGGTGTGGGGTCCTCCATGGGCTGCAGGTGGATATCTGCTCCACCATGGACCTCCATCGCTGCAGGGGGACAGCCTGCTTCACCATGGTCTTCACCATGGGCTGCAGGGGAATCTCTGCTCCGGTGTCTGGAGCACCTCCTCCYCCTTCTTCACTGACCTTGGTGTCTGCAGAGTTGTTTCTCCCACACATTCTCACTCCTCTCTCCAGCTGCTATTGCACAGGGGTTTTTTCCCCTTCTTAAATATGTTATCACAGAGGCACTACCACCATCGCTGATGGGCTCAGCCTTGGCCAGTGGTGGGTCCGTCTCGGAGCCGGCTGGCATTGGCTYCATCGGACATGGGGGAAGCTTCTAGCAGCTTCTCACAGAAGTCACCCCGTAGCCCCGCCAATACCAAAACCTTGCCATACAAACCCAATACAACAGTAAACAGGTTTGTTTTCCCCAGCACCATCTTCCTCTGCGTTATGTCTGGTGGAGAAGATGGTCCCTGCATCCATCTTCTACAGCACTGAGGTTCCCTTGGGACTCCTCTGCAGCCTATAATAGTACTAATGAATTACTGAAAGGTGGACAGCATCTTCTGTAGGATACTGGACTAGATGATCATTGTAGGTCCTTTCCAACTGCAAATACTCTATTCTATGATTTAGGTGTCACACTAACACTCCCAGGCATGTGCCCATGGTGCTGATGACCATCCCTCCCACCCGTGCTCCTGCTGAGGGTGTCACTGTCTGTGTGTTGGACTCTGCAGGGCAACTTCCACTCAAGCCTGAAAAGCAGTGACTCTGGGATGAAAAAGGTACTACTGTTGTGAGATTTTTTTTCCTTGCTATAAGCAGAGGACAACAAATTGCAATCAAAACACACTTGCTGATCAGAATGCAGAATGRGAGTCTTGTATGTACTCGTTGCCTGAATCCTGTTTGTCCAAGTGTGGAAAGGCCTAATGACTGTATGATTCAATGAATTTCAGAGTAAGGGAGGTGGTAAAAAAAMCAGGTTTTGGGCCAGTCTGGCAGCTTCTCTCTTTTTACAATAGTCTGTGATCTAGCTTGTCTTTTGCTATTWAAAAAAACCCCAAACAACTATTTACTCTCTGAAACTCATTTTTACTATTTGTTTTCACAGTCTCACTTGACAACTAAAAGCTGTAGCAATTGCAGCTTTCCAGGCTCCAGTGTACTGCGTGCTGTATGCCGTGGTGCCTCAGAACAATTTACAATAAATAGAGGGATCCATGGGAAAGAGGGATAAAAACAGATGAGTTGTCAGCATGATATAGGAGYAGGGAGTTTGCTAGGTTTCTGAAGGAGCTTCATTGCAGTCAATTCCCAAACAAAAGGAAAAGATGGGATGAGAAAACAGCAAATAGTGACAACCTCATGATGCATTAGGGATTTACCCACTTGAAGGAAGCATTTGGAGGATTTCAGGTTGTTTGGGGAGTTAGTGGGGTCCGCAGGGGTTATGCCACTTTGCATCTGCATGGCGCGGTGTAAGAGAGGTTTGGGTGCATGTGTGTGAGATACAGGACTGCAGGGCATTTTGGGGTCAGGAGAAGAGCTTTCAGTGCCTTTCCCTGTGACTCYAAGAGCTGCACAGAATTGCTTTTCTCTTTCATGCCAAGTCCGTTCTTGGCCTACAGAATGGGTGTAGTCCCAGGTATATMTCTCTTCTGCCTGGGGAGAGGTCGATCCCTGCTCAGCAAATGTGGCTACGTGCTCTCCTCCACCACCTTGTGGGAGTGTTCATGCCACCCTGCTGTGGACATTTAGGAGCCTGGGCTGCCTGTGAAGCCCAGGGAGCCTCCGGAGACCGATTTCCATTGATTTGGTCCTTTGTGATCCTAAGGGCTGACCTTGATAACTCCTACACCTGCAGCAGGAGGAGTCGGAGGAGCCCTCTGGTTGTGTTTCTTCAGTGACGTGGCTCTTCAGAGCTCAAGGACAGTAATTGAATGTAATGTCCAAACCCCAAACCAGTCTGCAAATCCCAGTGCTGTGAACACTGCAAATCCCAGTGCAGTCCCACACTGAAAAAAACCTTCAGAAGAGCTGCTTCCCTCATCTTATCTCTCACAGACAGTTACTGTGTTCTTGATGTAATTATAGTGATAAAACAATGTGACATAACTGCTGGCTTCTATCATGGTATCRCTGCTGTTGACTTAAGTGACAGGGTAATAATTTTATAAGAGACCTTTTATTTTTCTTTCCCTGGCAGCCACTGGCAGTGTTTAAGCATAGGAGCCAATATCTCTGATAAAGCACATTATGCATGTTCCATGAGTCCTAAAACTTTTTATCGGTTTTATTTATGCACTTCTCTTCCTGGTGAAATTTCCATTTGTTCCCACAGCATCCAGACAGTGGCTCTCCCCAGCTAGCGCAGGGGCTGGTGTTTGCACAGTGGGATTGGAGCYACAGCGGCAGCAGTCAGTCATGCTCAATGTTTGGGAGAGGAGAGAGAGAGAGAAAGGCCTTTTTCTCCACAATTCCCTCACTTTTCAGTCGTTGGTGCATTGCGGACATGTCAATCCCCCTACTCAGCTGGAGGAGGTGTCCTTGGGATGGCTCCTATGAGAGTGCCTGGTTAAAAATGAGCCACGTGAAGAGGATTAGAGTGGACTCAGACACCTCCCTTTTTTAATATATCAAAGCCCTGACAGAGTATATATCTGTTGCTTCAACTTAGCTGGGAAGATGCAGCCCAGAGGCAGACTGTGCGGGGAAACTTTCAAGCCAATGGGAATCTAATCATATATATTTATGTCCCCGCATTCCCTTGTCTTGGCTGTACGTTTATTGATGTAGTTTCGCAGGAGTGCAGAGCCGTGCTGATCTATGCCGTTGTCTAACGCTGTCAACCAAATCTCACTGTGAAGCACAGGCCATTGGGTAAGGCGGGACATGTGATACTTCTGGTCCATCTTGCAGACATCCACGCTGACTAAAAATACTTAACGAGTGCAAAGCACGGATCTTCACAGTGCCTCAYGGCATATGGAAAAAGTGCTGTTCTTCTCCATAAATATTTCCAGGTGATATAACAGGTCTGTGTACAAAGCGGGGCCCGTGGGCTTTTCCAGGAGCACTCATGGGATCAAATTAGCTGGTGGATCTTGATGGATGTTGCTGATACTTCTTTACCCAGACAGCCCGGGTATGAAGATCCCTATGGGGGATCCCTGCGACTGTGCTGCACAGATATTAGTTCCCTGTCCATTTTGGTTGGACAAGCCTAGGYGTGTAATGCTGAAAGCTGGAGGGGGAGATGCCCTCATAAGCTCTGTTTCACTGTGTGCAAAGTTGGTTGTACAAAGCAGAGTAAAAATACATTTTGTTTACCTGTACAGAGTTGTCAGGGAGGATGATGAACTCAGGCAATCTAGTTATAGGTAGACTGATTTGCAAGATCTTGGATATTCAGATTATTTTTCTGACTTCCTTGCTTTTTTGTTCATTACAAGACATGAGAATGTCTGGAAGAACTGATGTTTGTATTTGGTGACAATCAAATAGAGGAAGGAATCAGCCGAGAATATTAATGGGCAGCAAACCTTACAGGTTTTATAGTTTGAGCTTGTCAAAATGGCTCTGTGAGGAGTTTTGACAGTCTGCAGGTTTTGAACAGGAAGAATTTTTCATTGCTTTAAACCATCCCAGAGTGTTTGTATGAGGAATATGGTTTGTTATTTGGATGGTTCAGAATTTTCTGGGGTTTGCCTATCCATCCAAGCAGCAAAGGAGGAGGGAAAACCCTCAAACTTAGTGTAAAATCATTTTTCTGTCTTTGGGGTCTTGGAAAACAATACTAACAAGTTGGGGTGGGGTGGGTGGACAGCTCTCTGGAGAGGCAAGATGGGGTTTAAAAAATTTCTACCGGCTTTAAAAGCTGTGGTTGGAAGCAAGCCCATGGAAGGTGAGACCATCATGATGTCTTTCCCAGCACGAACAACTGGGAACTGATGCATTTGCAGAACKGTACGAGAAATCCAAAAGCTTACAATAATGCTCTTCCTCTCTTGCACTGAGAAACCACCTTCCCCATGTTTCATCATCACCTTTAGGGGAAAAGGGAGGTCTCTGACTAATGCAGGAGTGCCGGTAGCTGTACCCCATTGCCCTGTGCTGCTGCGGAGGCTTTTCTCGCCGGCAGCGTGCCGGGGGAGCGGGAGCTGCTCTCTGCCTGTGTTTGTTCGTGCTGCTTGTTTGTGATACAGTCCCCTGCGGCAGCCCCTAATGACGGGCCGAGAAGTTGAAACAGGCACCAGGGGTAAGAGAGGGACGTAACTGCTGTTTTAATGCTTCTTTTGTAGYCTTTTCCATCTGTATTGAAGGGGTCTGTTTAATACCAAGTGATGGCTGCCCTGACTGTCACTCTCTGGGAGATATTGTGTTTAGGTGCCCTCCTGGGCTTTTCAGGCAATCAAATGGTGGCATATGGCCGCGATAAACAAATGCCTTTAAAAATTCTCTGCGTTGCTATTGAAGTGCCGGTCCTGCCGGACGCGCGACCCATCACACAGCGGAGCGGGGAGAGCTTTTCACCTAGCACTGTCATTCTTGCAGCCAGCAGCTTTTGTGCGGCTCCAAGCTGTGGTAGAGCCCCAGACAATGGAGAAAGAGATGTTTTAATAATAACCCTTTCTGTGATTGACCTGCTGCTGATGGGAGCCACCAGGAAGGGCCCTGAGGCTTAGGGCTGGAAAAGGACCAGGTTTGTCCTGGATCTTGGTTGCATGGCAAGTGCTGCTGGAAATGATGCTTGGCTGGGGATGGAAAAAGCTGGGAAATGAGGAAGAGGGGCAGATCTGGGTTTGGGATGAATTAATATCAATCATGTGGGTGAGAGGATACCAGACTTCTTCCCCAGTTACCCGAATGGGCCAGCAAAGAAATGAGATTGGGCCTTTCCTTGTGATGAGTTTAGCCCTTGCCATTAAAGAGGAGGTGGTGGCATCATTCCCAAACCTTGGGCCTGTTAACAAGCATGGGCTAAATCTTCATTTAGCTCATGATGCCAAGAGCCTGGTGGGATAATTCAGAGCTAAAAGTGGGGTGTTAGTTACTCCTGAGTGCACTTGCCACAGCTGTTACCACCATGTAGGTGATGGACACAGGCAGCCTGGTGTGGGGACCCAGCTGTGTATTCAACTTTGGGCAATTACTCTTGTAGCTTTGTCCCTGGCCCACAAGCAAAAATATCCCACTTCTCCCTACCCTGCCMTGGCTATTAGGCAACTGGTGAAGAAATTGGCTGCAGTTCTGGTTGTCTAAAGGGTGAAAAGCAGCTCTTGGGAAGCGAGCAAGCTCTAAGGTGAGAGATGCTATCTTGCCAGGGTTCAAACACACCAGTGAAGAGGGAGCTGGTGGCCTTTGGCCAGCCTGCGTGRTGCTCCCTGCATGCACAATGCAAGGCAGCCTGTGGTTGTGCTGGGGAGAGCAAGGTAGCAGGAAGAAGACAGATGAGATTCCTGTTTCATTATTAATATAATCATAAAATATTTTACAAATAATATCATGTGTAGACATTTTCATAACTAGTGCTGAGACRTAAGAGAAACATGGCTTGTGTGAGCAAGTAGGTGCTGCGAAGCATGGGGATGCCTGGCTGGTTGGACMGGGGATCGATGGATGGTCTGTTGCTCAAAGGGGGCACATTAGGTGGGGACCAGCTCAGGAAGGTGTGGGATAAGATGCTGGACCACACCGAGTGCACATGGAAAGGCTCCTGCTCCCGCCTGGATTTTCTTCATTCAGCACCTCACCTGTTTTCTTCTCTCTTCATTTCTTCTCTCCTTCTCATTTCCTCCTCCTTGCATTAGTTATCACTGCAGCTTCACTAGGCTCTCCCCTCCCGTCCCCTCTCATCATGAAAGGCCTAGAGCCCTGCAGGGATTTCTGTGCCATTTTCATCTTTTTTCAGGCCCTCAGTTCACTTAGGAGATAAGCTGTGGAAAGGACAGGTCTCCAGCAGTGCTTTCTTCTCTTGGCAGCGATGAATCTACTCTTGCTTCATTTCCCCTTCCCAAAGCACGGAGCAGCTTCAGGGCCGGACTTTCCACTGCTGTTTATGTGATAGTTTTTAGCATAAACCTCAACCATGTGAGTGTGTTTAATGGCTTATTGCAGCATCTGAAAAGGGATCCCATGCCTTCAACTTGTCTTCCCCATCAAAAGTAATTCTGTTAGTAGGTTCCTGCTGCTGGAGGAGTGTGTATGGTTCTGCAGGGGAGCTGAGGGGTGCTAGCCTGTGTATTAGTTGTATTACATATTGCAGGCACACCTATGAGGCTATGCAGCCCACATGGATTACATACTTCAAAAAAGTGAAATTAATTCTGATTTCAAAAGAATATTTTGTTAAAGTGGAAACAGAAAAGTTTTGCTTCCTTCTTTTGAGACAGCTTTCATATTTTTGGGGGAAAGGAGGAGAGAGGAGGGAGTGATGGAGTCAATCCTCTGTTTCGGCTAGTCCAAAGTAATATCTCATTCTTATAAATGTTTCAGCAGTTCTCAGTCACTCTGAGAGCGTTATGCTTTGGCCAAGTAGTCCAGATTTATAAGGGATGTAACATCAATTAATTTGCAGCCACAGTCATCTATATTATGTCACCTATTCAATCACAGGCACAGGAGAGCTGCTGACCTGGGGCTCCTGCATCTTCTTTCCAGGGCAAGTAACAAGTCACTTCTAAATCTTTCAAACGTCTTTCCCTTTCCTGTTGGTTTGGGGATTAACTTCTCATCTGACAGCCCTTTGCTGTGCTGTGAGATCTCATTTTGGTTCCTGGTAAGGAACCAGGTAAGTGAAGTCCATGATGCCGAAAGAAATGCAGCATCTGTTCTGGTGCTTTTCATCAATTCTCTTTTTAAAAATAAATAAAATAAAAATCAGCCTCTCAGTAGAACCAGTTTTAGTAGGTAGGTAACAGGTGGAGGAGCTCAGCTCCTCTGTCCTTGGGTGAGATGGTGGTGTCTGGGAGCTGGGCAGAGGGTCCTTTGGAGATTATATAGTTGACGAGCATGTGTTCTTGGAAGACTGGCACGTGTCCTGCCAGAGAGAGCCCAAAACAAGGAGCACTGGACTGTGAACTGACCCAGGTCTTCAAGTGAGTCTTCAGCACTGTGAAGCGTTGTCACTTCAGTGCTCCTTCAGGACTAGGAGTAGACCTGGGACACTTGCTCAAAGCCATAAACATGAGAGTTAGAGTGTGTTGAGGGGCATGTTCTCAGACGCAGATCTGCACATGTTCAAAAGAGATGGACTCTTCAGAAGAGGCTGGACTGCTCTGTGTCTGTCCATGCATGAACACAAGAGGAGACATTTGTTTCAGTAGGGTGTTTTGTTGGGCTTTTTTGGCTGGTGGATCAGCTGTTCCCAGTATCCCCAGGAAAAGGAGTCATCCTACAGCAGAGACCTGTCTGCAAACCACCACCTGATCTAGGCTGCACTCTGAAATACCGCAGGGCAGTGCATTTTATTTGCTTTCTCCTGCATTGAATGCAGGAATGTGTTTGGCTGAAGGATGCCTCCCAGGGATAATTCCAAGAGTATTCCAAGTTGTAATTTGAAGGCATCAAAAAAAAAAAAAAAAAAAAAAGGGAACATGTCCTTTCTTCCTGTTCCTCCTTATTGCAAATATATGCTTAATTTCCCATTTGGGTTCATATGGCTTTATCTTTCAGCTGCTGTTGGTTCTCGCCATGCCTTTCTGTGTGTGAGCAGAAACCTCTCTAATATTTGAGATCTTTGCTGCTGAAAGTTGCTAAGTTGCTATCCTCCACAACTATCTCTTTTGATGAAGTGAATTGAGCTCCTCTTAGTCCCTCACAGCAAGGCGTTTTCCCCACTGCATCTGGTGGGTTTTGTAATTCTCTCCAGCACCATCTCTAAGTGCTTCTTAGCAACCTTTGAAAAATGTATTTGTAAAAGCTGTTATCAGCACACTAGCATCGGTCTCACTTGTGCAGTCTGAAGTTACAGGACATCTTCGCCATCCCTTTGCATGCGACTAAAGACTATTAGACACTACTGACTACATCCTTCTCTGGGAGCTCAGTCAGTTACTTCTTTATTAGGAAACAACTCCTCTTTTCTGTGTGTGTGTGCATTGCTTTCTTTTCTTGTTCTYGCTGCACAGAGACTCCCTCACTTTCCTGCAGCTTTCCACCCACAGCTGGTAGGTAGATCTGTCCTGCTTTGTTTGTTCTCTGATGCATACCTCTGTGTTTGCTTCTATTAAGGTGTTTGGTTTGTGCAGGTCCAGCATACCTGGGGGTCTGCAAAGCTCTGTGGGACCTCCTGCTGAATTGCTGTATGCTGCTTCCCCAGCTTTTGTGTTGCCTGCAAATCTTAGTGGCAGGGATTTTATGCTGCCTTCCTGAACGGCACTGGGAAGGCTGACTGGCATCGGGTAATACCGGTCCCCCTGGAACCCTACTGAAACTGGCCTTTTCGGATGCTAATTTCCCCACACTTCCATCTGTCCAGTTTTATGGTTTCAGCTCTTTGATTTATTCCCTCCTCCTTTCTCAATCCAAGATTGGTTACTACTTTATAGCAATTGCGGAGAAAACAAGAAGTGGGGTTAGAAGGKCTGGGTAATGAGGGGAGTAAGTGCGGAATGGGGAAAATGCCGGGTTTGCAGGTACCAGGCACAAATCTGTGTGTGTGTATGTGTACGTATTACAAWGCAGAGCAGAAAAGCCTGAAGTCTCCGTTAGCACAGCCTGTAATCCTATTAGAAGGATTACTCTGTTGTCCTAGGCTATCTGATCGTGGTAAGAACTCATTTAGGTCAGCTGTTTAGAAAATTTGCACACACAAGAAAAAAAAATTAAATAAGCCTCTTGCTCTATTTCATAGGGATCGACAAGCTCCTTTCAGACTTTCTCTGTGCTACTGATTACATCCCTGCTCTTGTAGTTTCTCTGCATCCCTCTTAAACCCTCGTGTAAATGACTTGCTTTCAGGATTTTACTTCTAACGGCAGATGTTGGATAGACGGCGTGGTAGCTGGACCCCAGGTATTTCCAGACCTTGAAAGGATTATAATTTTAAATAGTACTTTGGTTTTTGCTCTCCCTCTGTGCGTTTGTGAACATTATAACTTTGAGAGTAAGGGTATGGGCAGGCCTGATTTGTGGGCAGAACTTAATGAAAGGGTATTTCCAGACCTTGAAAGGATTATAATTTTAAATAGTACTTTGGTTTTTGCTCTCCCTCTGTGCGTTTGTGAACATTATAACTTTGAGAGTAAGGGTATGGGCAGGCCTGATTTGTGGGCAGAACTTAATGAAAGCTAAATCTGGTCTGGCAGGGCCCCAATCAGTTTAATCCCCGGTCTGCTGATTATCAGCAACGTTATAATTTAATTTGAAGCCTCTGTATTTAGAAGGTCAGGGAAGCACTCCCATGCTTTCGTTTATGGAGAGAGAAAGCAGGGTGGCAGTCGGTTCAAGTGCCTGTCTCCCTCGGTGCTCCAATAAAGCCAGGTTATTAAACRGAGGAGCGCTTAAGACAAGCAACCAAACAAAGCGGCTGGACACACAAATGTAATTATACAGTCAGGTAGGAGGCCCTTCATGTTAGGAAAAGCGTTGTGGGAGCCTTCACCTCCTGAACTGGAATAAAGCCATGGCCRTCCTGAGCTTCATGCTGTATTTCAACAGCCCCCACCCAAATCTTTGCTGCAGAACTGGGAGGGGGGTGTGTATCAAAATCTCACCTTTTGCTGCCAAAGCTCAGCCCACTCACGAGGGACTCCACTCTGGTTTTTGGCAGGGCTGAGCCTACGACAGGCAGTTGAGCTGTTTCTTTCCATCCAGAAGGAAATGTTGTCAATGCACACACAAAGGTGTGAATCCCTGTTTTTACACAGCATTTTGGGACATTAAGCTCTCCAACATCAGACGAACCTGCCTGCAGTCTAACGGGGCTTTGAGGAGATCTACACTTTTGTATCTGTCCAGGAGCTCCACATGCCTGGCAGCCCAGTGTGGATCATGTCTACCCAAGCTGCTGCACGCACTGCAATCCCAGCCATTTCTGCAGGAAGCAACCAGATAAACTGTGAAACGTGTTTGTGAGGTGGGGACCCTTCCAGAAAGCATCTGTGTTACCGTGGACTGAACACCTGGTCTGGTGTATACAGGCTACATCTGTAGCAACCTCTCTCCTCCTCAAGCCTCTCTGTGTCCCTCAGTGCATGGATCTCATTGAGAGTGATGYGACGCTTTTCCCAGTCGTCTTCTCCTTTTCTCCCATGCTGGGATCTGAGCAGCAGCCAGGTTGAGATCTTGTCAAGGTTGCTCTTCTCTTATACTGGCCTAGGGCTTTGGGGTAGAAGAGTCCTTGGCAAGGTGAAGTGAAAGGCTTCTGTGAGCATGGAAGTCAAGGTGCTGATGTGCATTGGCAGGCTTTCTTCATTGGGAGATGTCAGATTATGCTGGCAGGTATTTCTCATTTGTACTGACAAGCAGGGCCCTTCTGGAGGGCCCCTAAGGCATGTTGACACGCAGCATTTGCAGGGGCAGGGGTGGCCTCCTCCATCCCACCACCTATTTTCTTTGGCCGTTGTTAAGGCTTGTGGWCTGTTGGATATCTGGGAGATTCTTACACCACCCTTGGTCTTGCTTTTCCCTCCAAGCTAGGATAGCAATCTCCTTTCATCCTTCCCTTCACCTCCTCACCTGGGTCTCTCTTGCTGGATTTATTCTGGTTCTAGGGTACGTTTGATCCTTGCTAATTCATGCCCAGCCAACACTTCTTCTTTTAGCTAACCAAACTGCTTGCTTTAAGAGTGGAGGTTTTTACTGCCAGATACCTGCGCCCTCCTCTGTGTTTCCAGTGGAGTGCTGGTGACATCCAGTGTCTAGTTTGGCTTATCACTGGCATGAGCGTGTGTCCTATGCTGATATCCCCAGGGGATGCTATAGATCTAAAGACTTGTTTTCCCCCTCATTTAGTCTGCATTTGAATGAGGAATCATGCATCATGGCGGAGGTGTTTGTGACATCTGTAATTCACACATGAAGAAAAAGGAACCTTTGAGGCCAGAGCTCCTAGGAAAAGCTGCCTTTAAAAGGAGAGGCAACTGTGTACAAAGAGAAATAAGAGCTGAGAAACAAATCACAGCTTCCATTGGAGATAATGAGAATCTCAGATAGCAAGACAATGTGCAACTTACTGAGGCCAGAGCGGTCCTGTCTCTCCGTTCCCCAGAGAGAGGCTCAGCAGTTTGTAATACTCACAGGGTCACTGCTTCCTTTCCCTCTCTGAAAGCAACACTGGCCCTGCAGGAAAAAAGGCTGGAAAAAGGTGCAGAAGAAATGCSAAGGGCCAGCGGCACAGGCGGCTCTCTGCTTGCTGCTTTGTTGCTGCCTGGGGCGCACGCAGAGGGACTCTATTTTCACAGGCTGGCAGGGGAGGAGGCAAGTGCCCGTAGCCCAGAAGCTGAGCTCTCAGTTGGGACTCACACTGGCAAGAAGGACTTTGCTGAAGCACTGATGGTGGGAGGTCTTATACAAGCCTGCCCCCAGTACTCCAGAGATGCAGCACAGGCTAAAGGCAATATTTACCCTCATCCCTGCTTTCCACCCCATTTAGTTAACCGGGGTAAATGCAGGCTGTGCCTCTAAGGTTTTCTTCCATGGAGATTCCTGAAGCTGTAGAGTCATTCCCTGAGAGAGTAAATAGAAGCCCTGGTTGCTTGGGTCATTAAATACAAGACAAAGCGCAGGGGAGAGATCTGTCACTGGTGGGCTAGGAGAGAGAGCAAATGGACCTTTCCATCCCTGAACGCTGTGATTTTCTTCACTCCTCATTTCCTTTATGAGATCCAGCCCTGAATGTAGTTGCTGCTCCGCAGCTGTGTGCCCAACCTCGGGGGCAGAACATGCTGCTGCTCTTGTTCCCAGCATCCTCTCTCCCATTTCACACATCCTATTAGAAAGTAGTCCTTCCTCAGCAGGGCTCAAGAGTCCCGGTTTGGTGTGGGTGCAAGAGAAGTCTCTGAAAGTTAGCTTTATACTTCAGCATGTTACAGATATCTGAACTGCAAATGGTGGGACTAGGCTTTAAAGAAATAGAATTTGCTGCACATTAATGAACTTGGGAYGGACTGTGCCTCTCCTTGCTTTGAAGAAAACTTGAGATGAAGGCAAGTGTTTTGATCCCTGAGGGGGTGAAGGGGCCCTGGACTGAGCTGCCAAAACCACTCGCTGCAGGACCTATCCTGTAACTTCACCTCCCAGGTGGTCCTGTTCTCCCTGACCCCTTCTGGTGCAAGGAGTGCAGAGGAGTAATATGTTAGCCTGCCCAAGGCCAGAGCCAGCTGACTTCCAGCAGGATGGTTTCCCCATCATCTAGCTCTGATGATCTTAGTTTGTATTGTTTGTTTTCTTTAATTGAATATTTTATAAATTAAGATGATTTCTGCATAATGTTTATCTTTCTCTCTGTGAGCCTTTAWGGCCAAGATAGCCTGGAGTAGGCTAATTAAAACACTAAACCATGACTGTGTCCCTAGCCAAAGACTAAGACGACCATATAATGTATGTGATGCTGATACAGATCTGGGAGCTGGCGAAGTAGAGCACCAGAGGATCTGTCTGTGCCCATCAGTCTTACTTAAGAAGCCTTTTCTATTCATTGCTGTTGAGGCCTGTCTCTTCTCTGCCTTAAGTGGATGCTAAGATTAGGAGCCTCTGGGTGAATATCATCCTTCCAGGTACCGGTGCTGCCAACGATGCAGTCAGGTACTTCTGCAGACGTTAATGGAAAGCCCCCAGAATGCAGARGCAAAGCTGCGCGCCGTTACCGCCTGGAAGGACTTTTCCTCTGCACTTTATTGGTGAGCACCGCCTTGAGAAGCAGCTGTAGTTGTCTTCCCTGCCCCTTAAGATGCGTAGCTGTAAATGGCACGTTCATGCTTATCTCACTAACCAGAGCCAAGGCTGAACTGTAGCTTTTCTAACCCTAGGTGCATTGAGGAACCGGGGAGAGAGCTGCCTCCACGGGGCTGGAGGCGTAGGAGTTAAGTCTCCTATGTTCAGCTCCAAGGCAGTCTTAAGGGGACTTTTCAGAAAGCCGCCTCCTTCCTTTACAGGCCTTTTTTCACTATTGTTCTTTCAAGATAAAGAACTTGGCTCTGTAAAGGAGTAAGCCAAGCACTGTTTTATTGCTACCAGCTGAATAGTAAAAAGCCAAGCATAACCCATTTGCTGTTGTGCAGTGGTTAAAATCCAGCTCAGTACTTTGCATTCCAAGACATTCTGCCTCATCCTTTTTCATAGATTCCCTTGCAAGCAGTAAAAATATCTTGCGAACGACTTACGCCCAACCACAAAAGCCCCCATGTAAATATTCTGGTGTTCAATTACAGAGGGGAAGCGATTGCACAACGGCAGCTATAGGAATCTTTGTTTAATTTAAATGAGGTAATCGTCTTCCACATCTGTAAAGGCACTCTAATGTTAACCTCAGACTGCAGGCTGGTTACCTGCACAAACAAATTTAGATCTTAGCCAGGCTGGTGCTAATGCCTTAGGTCTTAACTGAGCAAAAGCCTCCTCTGGGCATGGTCTTTTTAAACGTTTGTGGTTACAGCCTGTGCTTATATGTATCTGGCTCCTCCACTGCATAACCAGACACAGGGTCCAGAGTAGTMCTCCTCTTTCATATTTGTGGTCATCTTTACCTCTGCAGCCCATGTTCCTGTGCTGAACCTCGTCATTTTGGCACCAAGCACCTTCCTCTGTAGGACAGCAAGGCATGCTCTGTATTTACACTTGCAATGAGAGGATGGACAAACTGGAGGCCTGGAGGAGGCTGGAGGCAGAAGCTCTGCAGAGAAGCAAGGAGACACTGTTGGGACAGATGCCCTGAGCCTAATTCCTGCAGAGCTGTAGGCTCAGAATGAGAGAGGCCAGCCAGAGCTGTGATGGATGAATGGTTCCCAGTGAATTAGGGCTGTGGGAGCTGCTCTGTTTAAACTCATTCTTTCCCCTCCACAGTGTCCTTAAGGTCTCTCTTGAAGACCCTTAACATAGATTGATGGGTACAAATCCTTTCTCTCGCATTACCCTCTCTTCTCATTTGGTTTAATTTCCAGTACAGATCTGGCTCCCTGTTCTATTTTCCATTTACCAGGAGTGACTGTAAGTGAATCTCCTTGTAAGATCAGCAAATCCAGTCCACTTCCCTGCTTGTCCTTTCCCTCAACCATTTCTGTATCGTGGTTTGAGCTGAGCTTTTATTACTTCTGACAGCTAGGGTTGTGGTCTCTGCAGAATGGCTTCCCCCAACCCCTGTAAGCTCTCTGCCAAAATTAGACTTAGCTGTTCTCAGATTTAACAGCCTCCAGTTCCAGACACAGATCTTCAGTATCCCTGGCCCAACACTCATTCCTGCGATAGCTCACCTTGTCAGCACCAGAAGCAACCTAACCCTCCTCTCGTTGTCTCAATCTGCCCCAACTCTCTGCCTTTAAAAACCAACAAAGCAGTAACCTTTTAAGATGCCACCGGTGCTGCTACCCAGGAGTGAGGCTAATGGTAGGAAAATAAGATCACCAGCCTGTTTTCTGTCATTTTTTCCATGTGAGGGGCTTGAAGTGCATTTATAGGTTTATAATTCACGTAAAACAAAGAGGAAGAGCTGGAAGTGTGTCTCTAAACAGGGAAACAGCAGTTTGGCTTCTTGCAGTCTGAACCCAGCAAGATGCATTTCTGATTGCCGTTATTTTTGCAGGGACTCTGAGAGCCAGCAGGACAGGGCTTATAGGGCTAGCTCCCCTCTCTGCTTGGAGCAGAGGTAGCCAGGATGTCTCCATGGGATGCATGGAGATAACAACTGCTGAACCCTTCAGACCCTATTCCACCCCAAGGTTTTGGCTGTAGCTGCAGCAAGTAAGGGTTAAAGCTGTTGGTGAGATCCCAGGCTCTTTGGTGTTCACCGCTTCCTTATGCAGATGGGTAAAGTTTTGGCAGTCTTGCTGTTGTGCTGTCATTAGCATACATTCGTTTCAAATTAATTAAAAGTGAAGATGAGATTCCCAAACTCATTTAACTTCCTAAGCTTTGTTCTCCAGGGATTGATAGTGGAAAAACAGCTGGGGACCCAACGTGTCCTTTAGAAGGGGATGAAATGCAGTTAATCCTGGTTACATCAAAGGGAGCGGAAATGAAAAGCAAATTCCCATTTGAAAGAGTTTTTTTCCCCTGTGCATTTTCCCCACTCTGTTTTTCCATACAAGAAATTTCTTGTCCAGGAAGGTTGCAAGATATTTGTAGCCCTGATTGTTTAAATATTAATCTATACTTTAAGATTCGCTTGTGTGCGTGAAAGGGAGAGACATGTGCAACTGAAATCTTACAAATGTACTTTCTATCCGCTGGATAGAGCTACTTCAGAGTGTGCAGTGATGTTAGTCAAAGCCAGAGATGTTATACGCTTTGACAGGACTAGTCTATTATGGGTTTCAGAAGTACTAACCTGCAGCAGCCCYACAGTATTAGAGGGGGGGTGTGGGGCCCAAGTTTGCCTAAAATCCATTCATTACTGTTCCTGACCTGGAAAAATTCCCTTCCTGAGCTGAAAGTCTTTGCAGAAGTGATATCTGTGTTACATAAGGGAGGGTGTTTCATCCCTAAAGAGAGGAAGCAGAGGTCAGGCGGAGAGGGTGGGCTCCCGAGGTGCTGGCTCTGAAGAAAGAGGTGTAGGCACACTTTACTGTGCAAGTGAAATGCGTGAGTTGAGAGTTATGTAAATCTAGAGTAAAACTCTGCTCTTTCCCTCTCCAGATAACCTTCCACATAGCTGGTTATTATTTTGAAGCAATTTTGCTCTCCGATGATTCAGTGAGGGAAGCTGTTGAAACAAAACAGAAGTGAATTGCAGAATAGTTAATAGGGCAGAACAGCATAGGAAGCACACATCATCTTCAGTTTTTAGGTCTCAGTCCTCGCTCAAGGCTGTTAACCATCATCCTGCCAGGGAAGTGTTGCAGTATCTGTGAACTAGCTGGTCACTCATGTTCTGGCACTGAATATGGAGGACATGTAATAAACTACTTGCAAACAAGCTCCAGTCCAAGAAGGTAAAAATTCATAAACAGGCTGGTGAAAACATTTGAATGATGAATAAATAGGAGAGAGATGACARTTTATGTCAAGGAGGAGCAAGCAAATTTTTTTCACTACACACTTCTTCATCTTCCCTTAATTGGCATTTTCCACTAAGGTAGAATATGAGGCTGGAGAGCCAAAGACCACAGACTTGAGATTTGGGATGTCCTGGTGGCAGTGGTTTTGGGGGCAGGCAGTTGAACTAAGCCCCGCAGAGCAAGAGGGTGTTCTCTGGCAGCATTGGTCTGGTACCGTAGGATGTGATGGAGCTGCACTGAAGTATGAGGAAGTTTTCATAGCACCTGCCCACGGTCTGCTCAGCTACATCCCACAGAAATCTCACTTTCACACATAGCTTTTATGGGTCTGCAGTTCTTCTAAGTAGACATGAATGATGGAGGGACCGAGTATTTCCTCAGAGAGCAGYGAATTAATTAATGGCTCCAAAGCACATTACTATAGCCATGAGCTGATGTATTAGAAATCACTTCCAACCTGTGACTGAAGGTCGTATCCATGTGCCATGGACCTTGCAYATATGCACACAGTTTTCCCCATCTTCAGTGAACATGGTACGTCCTTAGCTGAAATTGGAATTCAGACCTTTAAAATGAGTGGGCATAGAAATCACACTCCTGAAGTGTTTGAAATAAACCCTGCAGCTACYGCATGTCTGAGCTCTGCATCTAAATAGGCTCTGGTGAGGCCTCTAGGGCTTTGGAGAAGCCTTTCCAAATGGATATGAGTCATATACCACTTAGTCATTTAGATACTGATGAAGATTGTTTGTTTGTGAGTTTTCCTCCTTTTTCTGTAAATTAAGTTGGCTTTTTTGGGAAAGGCAAGTGTTGGCTTTGCTGTGAGATGTAACTGGTCTGCAGCTGCTTGTTAAAACCAAGCTGTTCTTCCCTTGTATCTGTGCCATTGAGAATCACTGGTAAGCATTGCTTCCTGCGATGGAAGTGCCTTCCATTTAAGACAAGAAGTCATGAGGTGTAAGGAGAGTGCGAGRGGAGAGGAAAGGGAAAAGTAGAGAGGAAGCATGTCCTAATTTTGGCTGGTAAATGGATTTATGCATCTGTGTGAATGAGAGCATAAATTTGCTGATCAGACTCACTATTTCACTAGTTTAACTGCATCATCCTGCTGCTCAGCTGTTGCGTGTTGCTGAGGGAGTCGGGGAGGTTTAAAGGCATTACATCTCCTTTCAATATTTGTGTTTCATTCTGCCCCATTTATGYTATTTTCCTTGGAAATAAAGTTATTTCCATTGTGTGGGCTTTTGCTTTTGCCTTCTCTGTTTAACAAACATTAAGTTTATACTCACTCTGAATTCTGTGGAGAAYGGCAGTCCACCTAAAGTCTGAGGTGACTTGAAAATTGCGTTAATGAGTAGTTGCCTGCCTTTTACCTACACAGCTAGAACTTCCAGACAATTTCTTGAGACCAAATATATCACGGTGCTTGATTCTACTTAATCCAAATAAAAGTAGACTCCTTTTGCAAAGATAAAGGGGGTTTGGAAGAATTCCTGAAATGTAAGAAGGAATAGATAAAATTAAAATCTAGATTTCTGGATGGGGTAAACTGAACCGGGAACGTGCTGAAGAAGGGGAGGGCAAAGAAGCAGTGCAAAAAGGCAGTGGGGTCAGCTCAAAAACTGGCAGCTGGTCTCCTTCCAGAGGCTTCTCCCGAAGGCAGGACGTCAGGGGAATAAGAAATACAGTAGCCACGCTGAAATTAGAAGGAACCCTGCGAACCCGCTCAAGGCTCTGATGGATGATGTGCATCATGTGTCTCTGTTCTCATCTCTTGCGACTAAGGTTTGCCATACTGAGGTTTTCATCTCTTGGGATGAAGCCGCCTGTACTTTTAGACCTTCGGGACCTTCTGTACCTTTTATCTTTGATTTGATTCCATCTCATCTTTCTAGCAGCCTTTGATTTCCCAAGTGAATTAAAGTTCCAAATGTCATATATCTGAGGATTGGCATAAAACGGGGTTTAAAAGGACTTATTTTGGAGCAGTAGGAACCACATGCATCCAGCATTGAACAGCTCCCAGATGTTGCAGCTTCATTTAATTGCTGAAATCAGAGATGTTGGGAATGGATTTCATCTGAAAGTCTGATCTCCTAAACTAAAAGGCATAGGACAACATTTGCTCATCCCCTGGAGATGCTGCCAGAAGTCTGTCTCTGATTAGCAATGTTAATGGAGTATTAACATAAGCCACGCCAGCAAGGGAAACTGTAGAACACATTAACATCAGGAGAGCCAGCTGTGTAAAGGCGTGTAAAGATGATGATAAATGTAGTTTGTGGCTTGGGGAGCCGGCTGCTGAAGTGCTCCATCCCCTAATCCAGAAGGAGCAGAGCGGGGATGGACACGCCAGGCTGCTGTTCTCCATGCCATTGTACCAAAGAGGGATGGAGCAGGGAAGAGTAGAACAGATGTTACCATCATAGGAACCAGGGAGATGAAGGGGACTTCCCAGCTGAATCAAGACTTTTGCTGTCATAGGCTGAATACTTCTGGCTCAACTCCATCTTTCAGCTGTTTAGGATCTTGCATTTTGCAACCTCTGTGGAAGATTGATCCGGGGTCTAAATATTGTGATGGCTCTGATTTCCACTCTAAACATCTCCCGACATAATTTGCACTATTTGTTCTTGGTTTGTAGAGTTTTTTTCTCCTTGACTCAGAGTCTGTGAATAGTCTGGTCTGAGAGTGAGGCTCAGAGATATTGTAAAGCTGCTCATTTTCTTTATTGCCTTGGATTCTTCATAGTCAAATATCGGCCATACAAATCCTACAATCCTCACACACTTGCCCCACCACATCCCTCATGGTGTCAATATTGCAAGCTGACAGAATTTTGTTTCTCTAAGTTTGTGCTTGAAATCCAGACCCTTCAAGTGGGCAAATTCAGTACATCTGCTCCTTCATTTATAAATTGTGGGGCTTTCTGCTYTGCCATGTGAAGAAAGCAGTGAGCTCTAGACCAGTAATACACAGAGCTCCGGAGCAAAATGCTTGTGCTTTAATGTGACAGGACCAACAGGCACTTTGCAAGACAGTGCTAAATCCTACTGACACAAGCTTGTTTGCATAGTTTCCTGATGGAGCTACACATTTCACCCATTGACCTTTTTGACATTTTCCTGGTTTCCCTCCTGCAGGAGCACTTCAGCAGTAAAGTGCCATACTCTGCTGAACAAACTTGGCGTCTCATCAAGCTGACTTATTTGGTACGTATTTACACTTGTAGACTTTAGTACTCTCCTGGCAATTGAGCTTCCTTCCTGACTACACAAATATGATTTCATTATTAGCTTTGTTTAGTTGTTGTTCTGCATCTGCGTGCTTTCCTTTCCAAAGCTGCCAAAGAGAATTGCAGGTGTTGATCTCGATTTGCGCCCAAAGCAGCCTGAACTCTCTACACCCCCCCCCCCAACTCTGATTATGAGCAGCACTCTTGACCTCCTACCTAAAACAAACCATAAAAGCTCACCCCAATAATTTTTCTACATTGAGGAGCCCACAACATCTGTTGGAGCTACAGCCCGTGTTTTCATTTGTTTATACTTAGAAAAAAGTATTCAATTTCTCTCAGAGGTACTTTTCTACCTTTTTCCTTTTGTACTTAGACCTGTGATGTTTACTCAGTACAGAATCTAAGCCAGAGAAGTTGCCTTTGCACAAAGGGTCCCAAAGTATGTGGCATTGATCTTGTTTAAGTTCTTGTGAAGTCTTATGAGCGTGATCTGGACAGGAAATAAAGATCTTATTCCCACTGTAAATGCTGTCTATTTGAGCAGGTCAGATGAAATATCTCATACAATTGCTCATAACATTGCGTTGGCCCTCCAAGGGTGTTAGCAATTTCAGCTCCCATTGACAGTACTGGGTGCCCATGTTGATGAGGTTTTGTGGGTGCAGGTGATGACTTCCAAAATGCCTTCTAGGACAACAGGCTAACTTCCAMTTAGGGGAAAATGAAGAGCCAGTGTTTGGATCTCTACTTCTTTTTTGCACTCTGGGCACTGCGTTAGCTGTTTCTGGTACAGGCACTGCCAAGGTCTGCCAGCAGCTGGCTTTGGCACTTCAACAAAGAGACAGATGAACTGCAAGCACACAACCTTCCATAATTCTGGGTTAAACCAGCTGCTGTGCTTTTAGAAAGGAAGAAGGTAGTTTCTGCACAACTTCGAGACGACTCCTATAGATTGGACATTAGGAAAAATTTCTTCACTGAAAGGGTAGTCAGGCATTGGAACAGGCTGCCCAKGGAAGTGGTGGAGTCACCATCACTGGAGGTGTTCAAAAWACGTGTGGAYGTGGCGCTTCGGGACATGGTTTAGTGGGCGTGGGTGCTGGGTTGATGGTTGKACACGATGAYCTTGGAGGTCTTTTCCAGCCTTGGTGATTCTATGATTCTATTTACTGGAAACTAACCACAAGACTCCTGTATGTCCCTAMATCCCTTTTTCATCCAGGAAACCTTTTCTGGTTGGAAAGGATATATTTGTATGTCCTGGATCGAGGATGCACCGAAGATATGCTAATGACAATGGTCTGCACATGAATTATTTTCTGTGCAAGCTCACAGCCCATGTACGTGTAGTTCTCTCCAGGGAATCTCAGAGTCAARGAAGAGCTTTAGGGAGGGTGGCATTCATTGCGTGTTTAGTCTTTCATGGGCAAAAATACTGCAAATACTGTCACTTTAATAGACTATCCTAGATCTCCTTGCAAGCTTTTGCAATTTTCCTGCAGCAGAAAAATTTTCTTGCACRTTTCTTGGAATTCATTTCTACTTCAARTCCTAGAACTATGTTTGAATCAAAGCATTTCTGCTAGAAAAAGAACACAAATCTCACTTTACTAGGCTGGGACCTGGCTCCATAGTGGACAGAGAAGCTGCTGGAATAAGGGTAGATTTGTTTTTCTCCTGGGTGGGGGCTGACAGGAAAGGTTTCATGAGATGGAGCCGAAGAAAGAAAGTGAAACCAAGCAGTCAATTTGCTAGCTGCAATCTTTCATCTGTGGCTGTCTGCAAACAGAATCGCAGCTCTGTGATTAGATGTACATGCTCATTATGTGTTGTACTCTCCAAGCAGGCATTGCACATACAGCACAATGTATTCCGCTTCCTTCTGCCCAAATATCTTTTTTCATCTATATTGCATTAAGACCTTGAGGCCTATCATCGGAGAGAGAAAAAATACAATTTTTTTATTGTACAATGCATTTCATTCCCAGCTGCTGTATTAAATTTATTCCTATTTGAAGTGGTGTCTGCGAGTATAAATCATTTAAGTTTATATGTTTTTGTTGCTGTGGCAACTGTTTGACTAATTGAATTCCAAAGTGTCTCTCTCTATTTCAAAGCTATGATAAAGGGCACACGTATTCTTAGCAGCAGGAGTCTGAAATGGGGGGGGGGGACGGGCAGCCTTGTCAAAATGACATGTCCTTAAGCTCCTGTGCACAGGCTTAGCAGCGGCACCTTTGGCAATTGGTGGGGAGGAGGGCAAGGGCTGTGGAGGAGCCACGGCTACCTGGAAGCTTTCCCTGTGAGTACTGTACTCAGAAATGCTGTTCGTGCCCTTATCGGGATGGAGAAGGCATGGAAAGCCTGTGACTGAGGCATTGGGAAGGTCATGTTTTTACCTCTGTTTCTGTTTTCCCCATCATTCATCAGTTCTCACTCGACCTGAAGTGCTAGAGTACTTCATGGTTATAAAAAARCCCAAGTTACAATAAGCCCCATCTTCTTCCCATGGGGACTTTGTATGAGCTCCTGGGGCTTGTCTACTAGCTGGGATCATGCATGTGTTCCTAAGGGATTTCTTTCCCTGTCAGTTTTTAGCAGGAAAAAGCTTCTCAGAGCTATGGCAGAGGGCTAGGGAATACTGGGGCGTCCTGAATCTCCCCTGGGGCACTTGCAGGGACAATTTTTACCCTGCTCTGTAACATTTTTTTCCAGCTGCAAAATAGAGGTAGATGTCCTCCTAGACTGAGCCAGGAGGACAGAAACATTAAAACTTAACTCTTTGCAAGGAAATTTGTCCCAGGAGGATGGAAGGAGCAATTCCTTTGCAGGCAGAAATTTCCAGGCAGGAACCGGCCTGCCTGTGCTATTCTCAGCTTGTTCTGGCCACTTCTGTTAGCCTAGAGAGGGCTCCTTTTTTGTGTTAATTATGTAGGTGTTTATTACGGCCACAAAATGTTAATAGACAGCCTAATGGAAATCAYGCTGGCTAATGAGAAGCTCCTGAATACCTGCTGCTTTTCTCTGGGAATAACAGAAGCCACAATTCAACAGGAAATCATTTCCCCAGCTCCCACCCTGTGCTTTTTACCTTGTGATTACATCGTGCCGTTAACCTTTCGTCTGGCTCTCTCTGCAGCCCGGGGGAAGGCCAGGACCTCTCCCTTCCCTCCACCCAGAGGGGACGCGGGGGTCTGCTTGCCTTTCCTGCTTTCTAAAGGGTAATCTGTGAAGGGTTTTATGGAGCTTGAAAAGGTTACTGTGTGCGCCTGAGCCGATTCAGGGTGGCTGTGGCAGGAATGAGGTACAGGGAGCCCTGAGTGGATCCAGTCCTTCCTTTGCCCGCAAAGGGATGCTGTCCGGTCCAGAGCATGTGCCTGTAGACTGACAGCCCACTCGTAGGCAGCCTCAGCTGCTGTGTATTTTGGTGTGGTTTTATTCCCGGCATATTAGATGCTCCACCAGCCGCTGCATGCTCCTGTAATCACCTTGCCTCAGATAGGCAAAGACAAATTGCAACAGGTATGGGKAAGGGGCAGAACAAGGTGACTCCTAGGCAACTTGGTCAAATTGTGAGGGGTTTTTTACTTCTTTATTGTATTTTTAATGAATTTCCAAAGGTCTCTATTACATAAATGTCTTAATAATAAAAGGGAACCCTGTCCATCAGGCTGCCTGGCCAGAGCTACTGTGGCTAAAATGCAAATTATCAGCTTCTGGTTTATTATACCAATGTAGGGAAAGGAAAGGGAGCTGTGTTTAATGAGGGGTGAGAGTGCAGCCTGGTTTTGGTGCTCAGRAAGCACCAGGAACAAGTAGCTAGTGCAGCATTTATGGGGAGAAGAGCAGGCTCCTGTTGAACAAGAGCAGGAGTAGGCAGAAGAGCGGTGGGTTGGAGTAGCGGGGTATATGTGTGTGCACTGGGTTGGGAGGGGTGTCACACTGGGAGGCTGCTGGTGAGAAGGTAGGTGTGTGCTGGATTGGGGGTGGGATGTGTAGRCTTCTGGGGGAAAGGGTGGGTT
This sequence comes from Oceanodroma leucorhoa, assembly GCA_030449065.1. Lineage (NCBI taxonomy): Eukaryota > Metazoa > Chordata > Aves > Procellariiformes > Oceanodroma > Oceanodroma leucorhoa. The sequence continues at coordinate 1,937,984 of JASVER010000034.1, forward strand.
TGGCTATGACCATGGTATGCTTGTGTGTGCACCCGCTGGAGAGCACACACCTCTAATTTCCACAGGGGAGCAAAGGTCTCCCCTAGGAAAAAAAAAAAACAAAAACAACAACAAACCAACCAAACAAAACAAGAAAAAAAGCCCAAACTCAGGAGGCAAAATCCATTGGAGATATTGGAAAGCTGCATAGTTGAAGCTGTGAATGAAATAAGAGACTCTGTTCACCGGGCAATATGGGAACTCCCAGCTGGGACCAAGTTTCACAATTTTTCCCCTGTGGGCAGAAATTTTATGCTTCTGTCTTTGCCTGCCAAAAATAATAATTAAAAAAAAAAAGTGGTCTTACTGCTGCAGAAAGAACTAAACATTTCCCTCGTGGGCTGTCTTACTTAACAGTTGTGAAAACACCAGATTTCATTGTAAAGGTGGGATTTCTCAATGGTGAGGAGCTGCAAATGAGGCATGTTGCAGGGTCCATATGGAGTTGCTGGTAGGAACTCAACACCAGGCTCTTGGAAGCATTTCAGAAGAGGCTTTCAGGAAACAGCAGAAAAGCAGTTCAAAAGGTTGGCTCTCAGTAATACATAATGCCGTAAAAATAGCATCTGAGCATCTTCTGTTACCTGAGCACTGGTACCCGGRTCCTGTCGAGTGATTTCTCTGGCATCCATTCTCCCTGCCTTGACTTTAATGGGTTGTGCAGATTATTTCATGATCAATAAATATCCAGGCAGACACTGTGAAATTCCAATCAGAAAAATTTACAACATTAAGGCAGATATTGTATAGCAGGATATAAATAAATAGAAATTGTCAGTCAAATTCCTGGCAGCTAGAGTCTGGTGTCAGTTGCAGTAAATTAAGTGTTACTTCACAAATCACCTTTTCAGTTTTGCCCAGTAAGTGTATCTGTGCAAAAGCTTTTTTTCAACTTGCAATGGTAAATATCCTCTGGTCCCTGTGACTTCAGCATGAAGCCAGTGTCAAGAGTCAAGGGGAAGCGAGTGACAGCAGTGGATTTTGCCATAATCCTGAGTCTTGTTCCCAGCCCCAAGATTTACGCCAGGGAGCTGAATTTAGGTGCTCAGCAATCCAGGCAACAGCAAACCAACAACACGACTGGGAAGTGACTGGATCCTTTTAAGTCAAGGAGAACTTTCTGCACCATGGGAGGGTTGCTTGATGTAATGATGTGRAGACCCACTGACAGAGGGGAGGAGCAGCATGGACTCCTGTCATCCCTACCAGGATGAAGTGAGCTGTGGTTGGTGAAGGCTGTACCCAGGGGTAGGTAGGAAGAATGAATCAGGTCAATAGTGAGACCCTCATTTAGTGCAGCTGGGACAACATTTCAGCTACAGATTATTGTGTTTCTTTAACAACCGTTACACTTGCTGGCCTGACCAGCAATACGCAAGTCGTACACCACCATCTGGAGGTTCCTGCACTGTTGGGATGGCTGGAAACTGCATTAATTTTCAGCATAGACTTTTATGAATTAAAGCTGAATGTTCAGCGTGGAACAAAAAGGAGAGGAGGACCAGCTAGTGGTAGTTTTGTACTTTATTTGAGAAGAGAGAGCTACATAAACTATGTCGGGAGGGTACAGGTCTACACACGGTTTCATCAATCAATAAATGGAGTTGTTAACATAACACTGAGGATATGATACTTTGAAGAAGACATAGACACATGACCAAGGAATATTTACAGCTCTAACATATATAATATATTTATATTTGAGATTCATGTGCATCTGTGCACACAGATACCACTGTGTACGTGGTGCACGCACACGCACACGTAAATAGGTATAAAAGGCTTTAAAAAAAAAWTTACGTAATTCAAGAAATGAGTCTGCCTTTCATTTGCAGCAACTGACTATTTTCAAGGTGGAGATGGTTCCAGTTTGTGGTGGTCTGGAGTGGAGGTTTCGGTTTGAAATCTCTGTTCTCCAACAGTTGTTGGCTGAACCTGRAGCAGGTTTCTGGTGTGTGGTGGGGTGGTGACGGAGGGATGTGTGAGGTGAATGAAAGGGAGGGCAGTGGAGTTATGGGGAAGAGGGGACGCACAGCCTCTGGGGCTGGGGCAGTAASACGGAGATGAAAAAAATGACCTTTGGTGATGCCATTAAATCATCCTTTATACTAAACATAAATTATCGACACAGTTTTAAAAAAATAATTTTCTGTTTCATTTCAAGGCTGGGGAGAGGGGAAGGGACAAAGCGGGGCAGGAAGGAAGGGAAGGTCTGGGGGGGATAAATACCTCAGCACTTTAAAAGGTCCCTTGACCTCACTGCAAATCCTTAATTTAAAAAAGTCTTCTTGTAAGTCTGACTAACACTGTATCAGTCATCCCCTTCCAGGGTAGCAGTGTGCTCAGTGCACGTGACGTGGCAGGTAGGGGAAGGGCAGGAACCCTACCTTGGCCAATACCCAGATCAGGGTTCCTCACCCTCTGAGCTGGAGCTGGTGGAGGTGGGATGGGCAGGCAGAGATCACAACCACCTTGCTATCACCTGGTTCTTCCCTGAGAGATAACTCAGGTTGTTCCCAGCAGGGGAAAATGGTGAGTTTTGATTTGGAGAAGGGGAGACTGCAGGATGGAAAAGGTTGAGAACCGGCAATTCAGTTGCAAAATGGCAAATAGGATTCAAAAGACGCAAAAGACACCCCAAACTAAGGAAATATGTGGATTGGTGCATGGAGTAAAAAAAAGTCTGCCAAAAAAAATCAATTCAAGAAACATCACCAGAGGATTTGTTTTCTGCTCCTGCAGACTTTCAGTGACATTAACTGAGATTAAAATAAGCTGGTTTAAATAGTAATAACAACAAAAATGCCATCAAAATGTCTTTCTTCTCAGAYGTAGCCCCATCCTCCTCTCAGTACCAGCTCGTCTGCCAGAGTGAGCTGTGGACCAGCACCTTCTGGGGACCAAGCCTGCCTGCATCATTGAAGGGCAGTTCAGCTGGGAGTAGGAGTAGTTTCCTAGAAGTTARGTTTATCCTTGCAGTTTTCTGGAGGGGGGGTGTTTCTCCTTGTGGCAGGAGTGCCAGCATGGGAAACCACAGTGGTTTCTCTGCCTAGGCCATCACACTGATGGACCAGCRTCTAGGCCACACAAGCCACTGATGGACAACAGTGCTTCAACAGAGATGTCTTGCAGAAGTCATCGGAGGCAAGGGCACAATGCAGCCCCTAAACAGCATCCCAAACACAGCCCGAAGGCCCCAAGACAGCCTTCACCTAAGAAGATTGTGTATCCTCAACCTTTACCTGGAGAAACCTTGCCCCCTTGCCTGACCCAGAAGAGGCAGAGGGAGCTGTAACACTCACTGAAAGCTAAATCTATGTCAATCATTTGCCTGCACAAAAATCCTTCATTTCTATTGAAATAACCTATGTAAAACAGCACTTTGTTAAGATAAGGTGGGGGCAGGGGAGGTAATTTTGTGTATTTATTTATTTACTTTTGTTCTGCTTTAAGCCTATCTATATGAAGCTCTCAGGAAAGAAATTGTCTCCCAGTTTAGCTGAAAATTTAAAGAACGCTTCTGAAAAAAAATATTAAAAAAATAGGCAAGTCCTTCACACAGGGAATTGGCTGGGTGTGGGCACTGAGCAGGGGGCATGAGGGGAACTAAAACAATCTAGCCCGATATTTGTAAGGGTTTGAAGCAGAGAAGATGGGCCTGGGAAAAGCCCAAAAGGGCTGAAGGTTTGGAGAAACCTTCAGGACTCATTTAGATGAACACACATCATTTTGTAGTAACTGCTTCCTCACATCCATGGTTCTTCCCAGATCAGGGCTCTCTTCTGCCTCACCACAGCTCACATCTGACTTTCACTACCCTCACGATCRCTGACCCCTCACTGGGAATTAAGTCCTTGCCTGTTTCCTTCCTCTCTCTGTGTCACAGTAGGTTCCCTTGCTCCTTTCCCTTAGCACCATTTGGTCTCTGAGCTCCTTATTAAATCATCTTTTCCATGCCCTGCAAGCTCATCCTTTCTAACTTCCAGATGGCCCTAAGCATCACAAATCTGGCCTCAATTCCTCATTTTCAGTATTGCCATTTGCAAGTTTTGAGGTCCTGTGTCTCAGGCACTTCCCAGTCCTCACTCTCTCTGAGCGCCAGTCTAAATGTCCCATAGTAGTAACTGCCAATCACAGCTGCGGAGTACGTGGGAGTTGAGATACAGAGGAAACTGCTTCTAGGAAGCCGGGGGGGCGGGGGGAGAAGTCCAACTTTCTGGCCCACTTTTCTGGCTTTTCTTCCTCACTGTAAGTTTTTCAGGGATGGAATGACCTGCATGCTCCTGCCCAATAGCTTCTTACCATGATTATGAGGTTCAGGAGATGTTCAGCACTAATTTCAGGGTATATCCTCCTCAGTGTGATCCAGAAAAACAAGTGGGATGAAATCCCAAGTATGCAGGATGAGCAAGCTGGATACTGAAGAACCTGCCTTTTTTTTTATGTGAGATATGACTGCTTCTCCATTTGGAGCCCTGCCTGTTGATGCCTGCTTTTTCCTGCACGGCTTTTCATCTTTGGCTGACTCTTTTCTGACAACTCTCCATTACACAGTAAYGTGGCTTTTTTATGGATTGATGTCAAAATAACTTTCAGAGGCCACACTGCCATTTATATGCCCCTTACTTTGAATTTTCCAAAAGATTTGTCTGTTCACCCTTTACCAACAGTAAATTTAGTTGATGGCCAAAGCTGAATCACATGATGCTGCCAATAAAAGAAATACTCTGTTTCTAAAGGGCTAGCAGTATAGTATCTCTCCATTTGTCAAACTGTCACAATAGATGAGAAGATAGGAACCTTTCACAGTCCAGATTAGAGATGGAGCCTTCATAGGTAGAACACCTATGCAATGGTAGAATGCAGGAAGAAGTGGGGCAGGCAGTTTAATTCTGGAGGAAAAATGCTTCTCTCCTGCATTGGATTGATTGTTTTGTGTTTTAAACCATCCCGCCTCCATCACTTGAAAACAAGGTACTGGCTAATGATTTCACACTGGAAAAAAAGGATGGGAGAAAAGAATGAAGGACGAGACTGCTGCAGGCATGAGGTCCCCTGTTCCTTCAGAAGTGGAGTTCCTTCTTCAGAAGTGGAGTTCCTTCCTCAAAAGTGGAGTTCCTTCTTCAGAAGTGGAGTTCCTTCCTCAAAAGTGGAGTTCCTTCTTCAGAAGTGGAGTTCCCTCCTCAAAAGTGGAGTTCCCTCCTCAAAAGTGGAGTTCCTTCCTCAGAAGCGGAGTTCCCTCCTCAGAAGCGGAGTATCCCTCCTCAGGAGCGGAGTTCCCTCCTCAGAAGCCGAGTTCCCTCCTCAGAAGCGGAGTTCCCTCCTCAGAAGCGGAGTTCCCTCCTCAGAAGCGGAGTATCCCTCCTCAGGAGCGGAGTTCCCTCCTCAGAAGCCGAGTTCCCTCCTCAGAAGCGGAGTTCCCTCCTCAGAAGTGGAGTTCCCTCCTCAGAAGCGGAGTATCCCTCCTCAGGAGCGGAGTTCCCTCCTCAGGAGCGGAGTTCCCTCCTCAGAAGCGGCGTTCCCTCCTCAGGAGCGGCGTTCCCTCCTCAGAAGCGGCGTTCCCTCCTCAGGAGCGGGGCTCCCGCGGGAGGGGCGGGAGCACGGCGGGGAAGCGGCCGGGAGGCCCCGGGCCGGGCGGTGCCGCTGTCCGCGGTGCTGATCCGCAGGGGCGCGGCTCCCGACGTCCGTCGGTCCGCTAAAATCTCCAGCTTATTTGGGGCTTTTTTTATTATTATTCTTGGGGACTGAACTGGTTTATCCTCATTGTGAACACTAGTTGCACCAAATAGGGTTTGTAAAAAAAAAAAAAAAAAAAAAAAAGAAGGGGCACACCAGACATTTGCTACTGAAAAGGTGCTGGGCTACAAAGCTGTTGTATCATCCAGCAGCATCTGGTCTCTCTCTTCCTCTCCCAAATCTGTCTCTTACCTTAATTTCAGTTTTCAAGAAAGCCACAAGCCAGGATTTGTTCTGTATTAGCAGAAGAAGGAGAAAAAGGAAATTAAAAGTGAGAGGAGGTTTGYAGGATAGAGAGCCGCTCCTGTCTTGATGGCCAATGTTCTTGGTTGCCAGGGTGAATATTCTGAGTCTTTTCTCATGTACAGCAGTGGATTTTCTTGTATTATAAACCAACCAATGTCTTTTCTGATATAATGATTGGTTTTGCCTTGTAGCATTTCTCTTCCTCTCTCCAGCCATTCTGTTCCTAACATCATAGTGATCTTCAGTGCCTCTCAGTATCCACAGCCTTTACTGACTTCAGACAAACTTGTGAGTGTTCAACMCCTTCAAGGTTTAGCCTGGTGTTGCACAGAAGGTTTAGTTACAGAGGAAAAACATTTAAGTCCCGTGCTGATTATTTCTATTGTCTCGATCTAGCTACATAAGAATGAGGCTGGACTCAAACAGATCACAGCCGGAATCAATCCCAATCATCTCTCCAGCAATCAGAACAACCTGCTGGGAGTTGAGTAACAGCTGAATTCTTGGTGAGAGAAATTACAGGCATAAAAACAAAATCAAATAGACTCCTTGTGCTCATTCAACATTTCAAGTCATATTTATAGGTATTGCTGCATGGCATCTTAAATATCTGAATTTAAAAAGAAACTGGATCACTCCTGCTGGGGAAAATAATTTTTCTGTTCTGTCGCTTTCACTATCTTTGCCCCTGATGAAAAAGGAGGAGAAAGACACTGAATTACACACCCATTCAGCCCCTGCCATCTCTTCTTTGGGCTGTTTGGATACCCCTGATATGGACCTGTGAAGATAAGGAGATCTGAAGGTCATTCCTCAGAACTGGAGTAGGAACAAGAGAGCTGGGCAGGAAGCTGCTCATGAAAAGCTGAGGGTTTCTTGCTCTATGAAGCTGGGAACAGCCTGGTAGGTGAACAGAYGACCTTGCAGTCTAGGTCCTAGTTGAGTCCTTTCCTTAGACTGTATCCCTCTCCCCCTGCTCCCAAGTCTTGCTGTCACTGGAAGGAAAAGCTGAAAATAAGTCTTACCACTGATGAAAATGCCTACATAAGGGCGATAATTCCACCCTATTTTTTCACTTTTACTTTCAAGAAGACAGAAGACTTGGGAAGAGGATTTTTTAGACTTCAAGTTTTTAAGAGGGACAATATTCTTCCAAAAGCTTCACAGGAAAATTGAACAATGGATCATCATTTGTCATAGAGAGGTGAGGCAGAAAGCATATGGCTGCCAAGGCCAGTGCTCTTTAATTGTCTGGAAGAAAAAGCACTGAGCAGCTAATAGTATTTGCCTTTGGAACAGTAGTCAGTGAGCCTCAGGTGGGGAGGAGTGTAGGAACCAAGCTAAATCGACACACTTGCTATTGGTCCAGGACTGGAACTATTGCATGCCTGAGGCTCAAGTGCTGTGTAATCTCTGTAGCATAGACATCTAGGAACCATTGTGGATAGCAGATGGTTGCTGAATGGGGAAAGCAGATGACTGAGATTCTGGGCAGTGCAAAACCAGAAGACCTCAAATCCTGATCAAAAAAGTCAGTTCTTGAGATTAAATCAAACCAGCTGCCTGAGCAGAAGGGTGACACACAGCATTGCACAAAACCAACATACTACCAGACATGGGAGGGCTCTTGTAAAAAGCTCCACCTCCCTTCCCCCTCCCCAACACACACACACACACATACTGCCACATACAGCAAAAAATGCCAAGGTTATGTGTTTCCTGAAATATGGTTGGCTGAATAAATACACTTACAGAGAACTCTTTGTAAAGCAATAACAGAATGAGTAACAGTGCATCGTTACCATGGGAAATAAAAAGTAACCCAACTGCAATTCAGCCAGAATCATTCCAAACCCCAAAGGTTGGCCTCTTTTTTTTTTCTTTAATGTGTCTGACATTTTATGGCATCAATAATGCAAACAAAGAGGAAATCATATTTGCAGAACACTAATGCACGGATGTCTAAAGCGAAATACAATACTGATTACTTTTTAAATGAAGCCACCAGGTTTTGATGTGCTGTGGTGGTTAAATTGGTCCATCAAATTCCTTCCAAAGCAAATTCCAGTCCAAAGCAACAGCTTGACCTTCTCTATAACCTTGGGCAGCCTTTTCAGCTGTATTCTGATTGGGGATAGTAAATGTTAGTTTGAAGCAATCCTCCTGATRGGCTTGATTACAGAAGTGCCAGGGGCACACAACTTCATCTGAAGATGAGGGGGAACTATGGGCATGTCCCCTCTTCATAGGCTATCCAAAGCCTTTGATAAATATAACAGTAACCCTACTATGAAGAGCTGTGGATGAGAGGATGGGCGGGCCCTGAAAGAGATTTCTAGAAGTACTATTGAGATATTGCCCTTAGAGTTAGTGGCTAAACTGTTCGGCACCTGATAGCTCATCTTTTGCCTAGAACCTCCTGCAGATGACTGCAGAGCAATGTCTGAGTATGAAAATAAGTGTATGAATAAGAAGGTGTGGCAAAAACACACAAACAAAAAAACCCTTACCTTCCTCTTCCATTTTTTTTTAGACGCTAGTGGTTTTTCACAAAGAAGTGCATCTCAGAGATGCATCTTGAGAACCACAGACAGGATTGTCTCTACCCACACAAGAGTGAAGAAGCTGTTGTGCTCCTGCCTGGGAAATCTTGCTGCTTGACCTACTCTTACAGCAAAAGACAAAAGGGCTTGGGGTCTGGCCTACACTTCCAACTTAACAGCGGGAGCATTCAGTTCAGGAGTCAAGAGACTTCTTTTGCAATGTCCTCTGACTTGCACCGAATAAACTGTGCRAACTTCTTTAATTCATACAGTTTTGGTTTGGTASACAAAGTTAATAGTGTGCCAGTGGRCTGGTGGGTAGGATTGAATGCCATCGTCTCACATCAGCTGGGAGTTTGTCTGCCATTTAGTCCTGGATCACATCTGATCAGAGCATTGTGTGTGGAGATTGTATGTGTTGGAGTTAATCAGTGCAAGCAGCTAATTACCACTGGTTAACTAGCGCCTTTTAATTAGGACTGTGTTGCTGGGTGGATGCGTGAAGGGAGCTGTTTGTCACTGGCAAAAAATGTCAGCCTTGTGATGTAAACCTCTCTGGGGAATTAAAAAAAAATACAGGCTGGAGCTACTGTCACTTTAGCATAGTAGAAAATCAGTTTCAGCAGAACTGGCCCAGATGAGGTTAGAGTCATGCTCTGCTGGGGTCAAAAATGATAGGGGCTGCTCCCCGACCCTTTCTCCTGTGCAGAAGAGTGGGACACTATGGGCTTCAGCTGGGATTTACAGGAGATACCCCACATGCATTACAATGAGCTTTGCTGTAAAATTCACTGCACAGAGGTTAATCTAGATGTCAACACTGCCTGACAGCAGTGAAATTACTCCGGGGCAGTGCTCCTTCTGAAGTCTTAATATAACAGTCAATTCCATCCTGCCTGCAGGAAATGAAAGTTTTCTGCTTTGTGTGTGGAATCATTCGGCGCCAATTTTCTCACTGTTTGAAGTCCAAACTGTTTGTGGTCTTGGGATTCACCTCACATTAAGACTTTCGCTTCATTTAAAAACTCTGCTAGTCAGGTCCTGAGAACTGCAAGGACAGRAGCCGCGCAGGGAGAAAAAGAAGAGGGCAGGGGGGAGAAATCTTATCTTACCTACCACATCGAAATCAAACAGCTTCACCAGCTCTCTGTGCTCTGAAAAGGGAGTGAATGCAGAAACTCATTTATCTWAGTATCACGGAGCAAAGATTTGGGAGGTTGGAAGCCAGCAGAGAACGAGAGAAAGCGTGCAAGAAGACATTCAGACCTCCTAGAGCTATGATTTTCTTTAGAGATATTTCAGTCCTTCCCTGCTGGGACCTTGTCCTAAGAAGCCAGTAGTTCAGCAGTTAAACACTCCCTCAGAACAACTGCTCAAGGTTTCAGCTGTAGGATCAGTCGCTTGTGCTGGGCGGGAGATCAGTTCCCATAGAGGACTCCTGATGGTGTGAGGAAGCGATGGTTATATTTGTTGTGCCTCCTTTCCCCTTGGCGAGATGCTAAAATTGTAGGAGGAGGGACCAGTGGTCATTCCTTTAGTCTGAAAAAATTAATTCAGCTTGGGTCTGTGAGAAACTCAAGCCATTGAGTTGAAACCAACCTATCAGCTCACTTAGCTCTGCCCCTGAAGGAAGCTGTAAGATTGTGTCCTTCTTTCTCTTTGGTCTCTTGTCTCTTTCCTTGGTTCAGTTTTTCAAAGTTGCAAGCAATGGGACTCATCACTTCTCGCAGGGAGCCATTTCATGGCTCAGTGGTGTACTGGAAAGGAATAAGAGGCACAGGAGGGACAGAATGCTCCTGCATTCCTCTTGGAGCAGCGACTGACGTCTCTGCCTGTGTCACTTGTGACACTGCCAGCCAGAACGGATGTTTTGAAAACACCTGCTTTCTCCAGGCTTGAAACACAATATCCATGATTGCAGGGAGAGTGGCAATGGAAAAAGATTTTTTAGGACTTAGCAGCTACTTAAAGAAACATTAAATGCATACTGATGTAMGAGATGCCTTCGGGTGGGGGTGGGGAAGGCACCTTAGAGTTAAGCAAGTTTGTCCACTCCTGGAAAGCAGTGTCAAGAGGGGAATTTTCTCTTTTTCTGTATTTTGGTATTCATTTGGAGACAGCACTGTTATGCCAAGGCTCCATGACGTTACCATCCGTCAGAAAGCCACTGCATCTGAATGGAGAATAAGCCTTTTGGGTTGTGTCAAAGCATGCCCGTGCCTGCTGAGTCTCATAGCAGAGGAGACCTGTTGATGCCCATAGCCTTCCAGCTATCAGAGGAGCCACTACAGCATGGTATCACAGCCAGGATCCCATTTATTCAGCTTGCTTATCCTCACCATTGCCTTACTACCAGAGAACACACCTACAGCTCTTACGAAAACATTGGATACGAGTCATGGCTGTAGTGGTTCAGCTGATTCCTGGCGAGATCAGAAAGCAAAGATGGACATATGATGCGCCAAAAATTCAGCTGGTGGCATTGCCTTTTCATTAACCATTGGGAGTCACAGYTGGGAAAAGGATGTAGACACTCCCYGGGGGGGGAAGGGGATTGAGAAAGATTTAAAAAAACTTCTTAAGAGGACATTGCTGAACAAAATACTGTCTCCACACAGACTGGCACATGAATGCCTGCTGATCAAGCGTTCAGAACTACTTCTGGTTTCGTGGGCTTGCGGTGACCCAGGTCTGCATTCTTCAACCCATACCCTGAGCTCAGGGAAACTCATGCATTTGTGTTATGGGAAATAAGARCCTTTCACATGAAAGGAAACAGCTCGTGTAGTATTGTACTTCTGTCTGTGGCCCTGAAAAAACATAACTTTTTCAGGCCTTATTTTAGCTGTATTTTCTTAAAGAAAAAAAAAATCACAAAAAAGCACAAACCCTAGCGATTTTGTTTTCTGCCTGGATAAATGGTCCCTTACTTTTACTGGTGTCTGTCTCCTTTTTAAACCAGTATTTGCCCAGAGTTATAGCTAACTTTTCCTGGAGCTCTAGTATGTTGCTATTCCCTCTTGTTTTTTGCTTATATCCACTAYGCTACTTAAAATTCTGTGCCACACTCCCGAAACCAGTCTCAATTTCCCAACCCAAGATACTCACATGCCTTCTAAAACCAGCCTTTCCCTTTCCTTGGCTTTTTTATTCCCCCACATATTTTCTCACCTTGTTCCACCCACTCCTGGGGATGAGCAGACAGCTCAAAGCTAACGATGTCTCTCAAGCAAGCAGCCTCTCTAAAGGCACTCCAGATCTTTCACGTTTGTCTGTGAGCACGTTCCCAGAGTCACCTGTCTGCCATTCAACACCCTATGGACCCAAGGACAGGCCTGAAATGAGGCAGCCTAGGCTCTTTTTCACCCCCAAAGTACATGCATGGAGGGACATTTAAAAAGACCAGCTGGGCAAACTTTGTGGAAGACAGGGTGGACTTTCAGTCTCGCAGATCATTGCGTGTCTTCCCTTAGCTACGTTTCAGCTTTCATCTTGCAACTTGACAGACTGGGGTGGAAGGAAAAGTAACGGCTGGAGAAGACAAGACAGGTCACTGATGAGCCCCTAAGGCCGGAGCCACAGTTACTGCCCACAGTTTGCAGCCCTGGCATGCGATTGCCATCTGTACCATGCACCAAAATAGCACCTTCACCTCCAAGAAAGCATCATTTCAGTGACACCCTTGGGTGACTGAGTTGGTGCTAACAACTTTAACTTTTAGGGAGCAGGATGCAGCTGGGACAGGGAAGACTCCGTGGCCCCTTCTCAACAGTGCTCAGACCAGCGTTCCTCCCAGCTCCCTTTCACAAGCCCCTTGAGAAAACTGCAGATGGAAGAGGCTGGGTGGTGGGAACGTCTGCCTGGGCCTCTGGGCATTAGGCCTGGCTTGCCCCAGAGTTGGGTGAGACCTGTCGGTGTTCCCAGGCAGCAGGGATAGCTCTCTCCTCTTAGCAGAGGCAGGCAATAAGTATCTCTCCTGAAAATGGAGAAGGACCATGAACTCATTTCTCTTTGCCTCCAAAAATTCCCCACACTCAGATTTATGGCACTCAGTGAGGTTTTCCCCCCAAACTTGCTCTTCCTCCTCCCCTCACACGCAGTGGGGTGGTGGCAGGGCCACCCCAGAACCCCTCGTCCTACAGGGAAGAGCATCGTCACTCATGCTGATGGGCAGSTCCGCTTCTGGTCCAGGGAAGGTGCTTCTGGAAATGAGGTCTCAGGAYGTTCACCAGGAACTCAGCACAGCTGCTTTAGCTCTTCCCCTCCAAAAATTGTCATGTCAAAAAGGGATGTAGCAGTTTCCGTCATGTCTTCAAACACAAAACAACCTCCTCCTCCCCCCCAACAAACCTCCATCCAGCGCCAACAGGCCAAGGGGCATAAAGCAGCAGCAGCAGCCGGGGAGACGTCACGCAGCAGAACTGCAGCTTATCCTGCTCTTCTGAGCAATTGTTCACAATTAACTTTGACAAAAGGACTTTTTTTCCGAGGCAGTCACTGCACTTGGTGGGGCTAACAGTAAGGCAGTCAGACAGCCTGAACCTTGGTCTCAGCCACTTCACATCTTCTGGGGACCCATCTCCTTGCCTCTCATAGACCACTTATTCCTAACCATTTGGCACCAAGGCTCGGTGTCGTGCTCAGCTCCTGAGCTCGCCTCGCAGTCGTGACCATACAAAGAGGTGGCAAAAAGGACAGGGTGGTGGTGCTGGGGAGGAGGGCAAGGAGGAAAGAAGGAAGGAAAGGAGGATGTAGCTGCTGTGCTGAATGGTGACAGGAGAATCTCATCAAACATGGGAACACCATGTCTGTAGGTGATTTGATAGTGTAAAGGCCCGTGACATTGGCCAAAAGAGAAATGAGAGCATGAGAGYAAGAGAGAGGGGTGGACAAAATGGTGGCCTTGCACAATCTGGCACAGTGCCTGGGAGCCACAAGAGCAAGAAGCCATCTTGGGGTAAGAGACAGGCAGCCTGGGTTTTCTTTTGGAGACACTGGGCTATTAACAGCCATTGCTTGTTCTCCCCTTGCACAGAGTCTCCAGTCCTTTTAGCCAAAGCAGCCTGCATACAAAGGGAGCCAGGCCAGGGCTAGCAACCTTTCAACCAACCTTTTTCACTTCCAAAGGTGGACCTAAGTAGGCAGATGAGGAAAACTAGATGTTCTCTCCCAAAGGAGCAAGATCCTGCTATTGAGGGGTGGCATGGTACGCTGTTCCTGTGTGTGGACTCCTSGCTCCGGCCCACACCCTTGTCCCTGACCATGTCGTCTTTGGTGTCCATGCTGTGAGCTGCTGGTGCCTGTTCAGCGGCAGTCCATCCAGCCTCCATTGGCACGAGCCTGTCCCACTAGCCCAGATCTCTCTAACATGCAGAGGAAGGTTACATCCTTACTCCCACATGGTTCCTGCCACCCGTCATCTCCCACCCCAAGCTTGCACTGCTCTTTACACAAGCACAGAATAAACCCACAGGCACTGCTGCCACCACAAACCTCCTTGTAGCAGTGTCCCCTGTCCCTGTCTGAAACCACAAGCCAGGTCATGCCAGAGCCACAGGTGGGAGGTAGAGGTTGGCAAAAGACAAGGGGGATGAGGAAAGGATGCAAAATCTTCCCCTTTCAGTAGCTGGCTATAACCAGGTCTCAGTCAGAGCCACCCATCTCCCCTTGCATCCTKGCCATGAATACTACTCTGGCCACGGGGAAGGAGCCAAGATCCCTTCTCCATCTCCTCTTCCCCCATCTGCATTCCCTTCCAGGCAAGCGCCACATCTGAGCAGGCTATTTTTGTGCCAGTGGTTGTTAACTTCTCAAAATTGCCTTGACAATGCCTGTGGCGCCCACTCCCTGCCTCCTGAGAGCAGCTGCCAAACTGAGGTTCCCCCTCACCCTCCATTAGCCACATGAAAAAAAGACCCAGAAAGGTTTTGTGTTCTCAGCCCAGTCCGGACCGACGGGATTCAGTGTCTGACGCAGCCTTTCCCCAGGTCGGGATTATTTCCTGCTCAAGGGAGATGGGCTATAGGGAGGATGCTTCTGTCTCTCCCTCACTGTCCCCATCACCCCCTGTCGCTGCCTGTCAGGCCTTTATCCTCATTGAGATGCAAGGCTGGCCGCTGCGGCCATCCGCTGAGCCGTCTGCTCCTGAAGGCACCTTCCCCCCCTCCTCCCGGGGCTGCCTGTGGAGCTATTCTTCAGCCTCTGCATTTCACAACAGCTCAAAGGCAGATGCATCAATCCTTTCAGGGGATGGGGACGTGAGGAGAATGGCAAGGGGGCTGCAGGCAGGTGTTGGTAGGTTCCCAGCCATCTCGCAAGCCTTGTCCCCCTCCCTGTTCCCCGCTGGCTTGTGCCTGAGGCTTGGGCTGAGGCATGGGGCAGGGATGGGGAAGGGAAGAGGATGGGGAGGAAGAGCGCTGGGATATGCTGGCCCCATAGGCATGCCCAGCCGGGATGCAGGCAAGCTCCCAGCCGTCTGCACACTGCAGCTTTTCCCCCATGAGGGGAGCAGGGATCCAACCCTGTCTGCTGTGGGTTCACACCAGGGGCCGATCTGGCCCTGGTGCGGACAGCTGAGGGAGGGGGAACAGCCCCACGGCCGCTAGCAAACGTGAGGGGTGGGGAGAAAAAGGAGGGGTGGGGAGGGAGGGTTGTTCCTCCCAAAGTCGCTGCCTGCGCGAACGGCACTCCTGTCTCGCACACTGAAATGGGTGGGGGATGATTCAGGACCGGGTCTCCAGGACCCCCCCTCGACTCCCTCGCGTAGCCGCTTCGGTCCCGCTGCTCTGCCGGCCCTGGCGTGGGGCGGGAGGGGGGTCTGGGTCTGGCCGGCTCGCCGTCTGCAGGAGGGCGGCTGGGTCCTGGTGTGTGTTTTACCCGTAGGTGCCACAATCCTTTGACTGTGTGTTCGAAAGCCTTGAGTCTATACATTTAAGAATCAGCAAATTAGAAAAATTGTCCTGAAATGTTGGAGGGAGGAAAAAGGCAGGAAGGCAGAGAGGGATGGGGAAGGACTTAGAGGGAGGGAGGGAAGGGGTTGGTAAAAGAGAGTTCATCCAGGGGCACTGCCCTGGCTTTGTGCCCATCACCTGCGGGCTGGGAAGGAGGGAGGGAGGCAAGGACGAAAAGGGAGGGCTGATTTCACACATTCAGTGCATATCATACAACCAGGGCAAGGCTTTCCTCCCAGGGCTCCTACCTGGGATGGCATCGCTGCCGTAGCCAGTCTAGAGCCCTGCCCAGCAGCCCGAACCGTACTCACAGCAGGGTTACAATTCACTGCTTCATTGCTCGGGGGAAAGATACCTTCTCCTTTCTTTACTTTTTTTTTTTTTTTAATTATATATATCTTTTTAAGTACTTTTTTCTCCCTTTTTTGTTTCTTTTTTTTTTTTTTAAGTCTTATAATTTTCTGTAACAGCAGCTTCTTTCTGTATTGGTGTGGAAGTTATATATAGAGAGATATCTATAAATATATATAAGCCAAACTGCCTTACAGGTTGTTGTTTTGTGGGATTTTTGTTGGTTTGTTCTTTGTTTTGTTTTTTTGTTTTGTTTTTTTCAGTGTTGTATGTGTAGCAGGCACTTGAGTTTATATGAAGATGTTTGCTTAGGAGCTGAGGGGCAAAGGGCTTGGGAGGGGGAGAGGGAAGGAAGGACGGAAGGAAGGAGCAGGGACTTTCGACAAGTGGCCACTGCTAGCCAAGGATGTCCAGGTAGATTGGTGTGGCCTTGCCCAGAGCRTGAAGGATCTTGTAGATCTCCTTGATGTTGAGCCGTTGCTGAGGTTCTCTCTGCCAGCAGCCCAACATGATGTCGTAAACCTCCTTGGGGCAGACTCGAGGCCTTTCCAAAACTCGGCCTTGGGTAATGCACTCAATGACCTAAAAGAAAGAAAGAAAAGAGACATTGGACACCAGTTCCTGGAGGATGTCCTGTCCCAGCTACTTCTTGGCTGGTGTGGTACCRTTCAGTGAATGGCAGCACTGAGAAGCCAAGAGGTCTGCAGATCCTCAGCGCTCACCTGTTTGTGTGTTGTTAATGATAATCTTACAGTGAAAAGTTTGTCTCCAGCTGCAGTCTTGCAGTTCCAAAAAACCTTCCCCATTTGACACCCAACTACCTCAATTCACGTTCCAAAGAGGATTTCACAAGCAAATGAAATGAAGTTTTAATTTATGATGTCAGTTTTTCCTGCTAAATTAAAGAAGGAAAAAAAGCCTTAAAATCCTCAAACTAAAGTAGTATTTTGTGCAGCTGAAATGATATTTTTCTTCCCTGAAAATCAAGAGTCCTTTCCATTGCAAAGCCCAGGAGACTTCTAGGAGAGTTCAGAGCGTCTTTTCCTACCTCCATCTCCAAGGGCAGATTTGCCTCATTTTGACATAGAAAAGCAGCTGAAAGAATGAAATTTCATCTCAAATCACATCTGTGATGGAGAAAAAAATYTGCAGTGCTAACACTGTGTTCTGGGTCAAGCCGGTGCTGCTAATGAGAGAAATGTGAGCACTGGGTCAGCACTGAAGTCTTTTCAGACACATGCCATCGGAAAGGGCTCCCCTAAGTGCCTGATTGTGTTTTGCTCACCGGAGGAATGGATGCAAAGGGAAGGGGGGGTATGATTTGTCAGWGAGCTGCTATTACTGTCTGGCCTCCTTGGTTGGAGTTGATGAGTCCCAGCATTG
This sequence comes from Oceanodroma leucorhoa, assembly GCA_030449065.1. Taxonomy (NCBI): domain Eukaryota; kingdom Metazoa; phylum Chordata; class Aves; order Procellariiformes; genus Oceanodroma; species Oceanodroma leucorhoa. Next base: position 1,955,232 of record JASVER010000034.1, read on the forward strand.
CAGTGTGCGAGTGACCTGCCACGCTCCGCAGATAAACACAGATCCCAAGCAGTGCGTTGAGGGAAGCCACCCAGCAAGGGGTGTTTGGAATTTATCATTTATGAATAGTAATGGGCCTGCCACACAGCTCAACAGATACTTATCGCTTTGCTGTTTGCATATAAATACAGAGGGGAGAGATTAGGACCTGCTGAAAGCTGGGCGAGGAAGACGCAGCATGCAGAGAAGCTGCCATAAAGCTGCTGGCAGCCGTGACCTGTGGGAGGAGGTGAGTTATGGTTTCTGACAGGACATCCTGGACATGCACAGGAGCCCTGTGTTGGGCCCTTTGTCTCCAGGACAAGGGAAGGGCATAGACAGAAGTTAATGGACTGGCTGAGGCTTTCAGATGAGGTGGTGCCCTGCCTCGTCCCTCTGCTCAGGCAAGGTCTCTTCCAGCCTTGAACAAACCTGCTAAAAGTGCTCTGGGGGTATGAGGCCATGCAGATGCCACAGGAGGGAGCGAGCATCCCAGCCCCGCTAATGCCCGACAACCCAACAACAGCAGTGCTCGGCCAGCCTGGAGATTGCTCACGGTCCAGGCGCGGCAGCCTGGAGCCTGGCACAGCCCATTTAACCTGCCTCTCCACRGGGCTCTGCAGCTGCGGCCAGGCTGCCGCCGAGACTTGCTCTGACRCCTCACCGTCCAGGAGCTGGTGGAGGTGTCAGTCCACCACCAGGTTCTGCCCACCTCTCCACAAACTGTAAAAAATGAGCCAGATGAGAACTAATGTGGCTCCCTCCCACCAGGATAGTGTGGTCTGGGGTGGAAGTCTTCAGTTCTCAGAAAGAAGTGGATACAGCAATAGGAAAGGAAAGGATAAGAGTTTTCCACGGATGGTAGAAAAGCCAATACAGCTGTATCTGTGMAGATTTTAGCCAGCCCTCCTCCCTCAAGGTTAGGGGTGACTCTTCTCAGTCCTACTGCCCTGCAAAGGAAACTGAGGCAGAAAGCACGGGAGCAGCTGAGCTGTCATATTCCAGCGTGCCTATCGCCCATGTACAAGCTACATGTGCTCATTTGCGTGTGTTTGTATTTACCCTCCCAGGGAAATGCAAGAGCAGCTCATTAAATAGCGTGACAAATAACTTCTGTCGCTGTCGATTCCATTGTTTGTGTCTCTAAAATGTTTGCGTGTGCTACTTTGGGATATACAGTCAGGCCCCACTGAGCACACGAATGGGCAAGTATTAGAGCTGTAAAGCAACACCTTGGATTTGCCATCTCTGCAACTCACTTAATTAAGGGATCTGTATCCAGAAAGCAGAAAATGCACATTTCTCATTACAAAAGGTGAAAATTCTGAAATCCATTAGATACACAGTAGGATAAAAATGTGCACGGTTCCCACACACTGCTATGTCAATGCATCTTGTTCCTCTTCTATAATACCCCCTGCTATTCTGAGCAAAAATCTTCCAGTGCATTTCTGCTGATGTGCCTCAGCTCTGACACTCTGCTAATCCCAGCCAGCCTTCCCTCCACATTTTTACAGTACAGCCCTATCCTGACAGGCTGCAACTTTTGCTATTCAAAGAAATAACAAGGACGGACCAGCTCCTTGGGTCCTACCCTCAATGAACTGGGGCAAACCATATAATAGATATCCCTATGGGAAAAAGCCCCACAGAAATGTGCCACATGCTATATAACRGGTATCAAACACTGTCTCATAAACCGAAGACTGCAGTAAGAGCCTCAGCTATAAAGTAAGGAGCAAGAAAGCAGAGGAAACGAAGGGCATGACAATAACTTAGATCCCAGCAGTAATTTGGGTATCCTCAGTTCTGGCAGCACCCCAAGAGTTTATCAGATGTGGCTGTTACRGAGGTATGTCAGGAACTTAGAAGGGAGAGACTGAGGATGAGCCAGTACGTGGCTTTGGCAGAGCCCTTTGATTCCTGCATGCCTCAGTTTCCCTATCTCTTAAACAGAGAAAATGACACTTCTCCCGTGGTGAAGCCATGGGAGTGCCAAGGAGGGGACCATCTATGTACGAACTGCTTTGCAAGCCATCTGGAAAGGAGAGATGGTAAAAAGTAGAGTTTCCAGCTGAGGTGTCTCAGCACTGTTGTACCTCTGTGTTTGAGAGCTGAAACCAGGGCTGCTTCCCATACGTGAAGATCTCCCAGAGGATCACCCCGAAGCTCCAGACGTCACTCTCTGTTGTGAACTTCCTGTACATGATGCTCTCCGGAGGCATCCAGCGGATAGGCAGCATGGTGTGTCCTCCAACCTGGGTGAGAGCAAAAGCACAAGGAAATCTGAGCGATGAGAGACCTGAGGAAAGGGTCAGCCCTGACCTGATGTGGACAAACTCAGGGCCTCCCTGTGAGCTACATCAACAAGGCGTTGTTCAAAAAAGCTGGGCTGGCTACTGCCTCCCCGACCGCCCATGGGCTTACCCACCAATCCCACCTGGTTAACATGATGGATAGCGAGCAAAATGTATGAAGATAAACGATGTCCTCTCCTCCCAAAATGGGTTTTTAAAGAAATGAAATTACAAAATGCCAAGAGCATACTCTAGCCCTACAGTCTGGTGAACCAGGAGGCAAGGCAAGAAACAGTGTTCAGGRAAGTATTGTGCTGAGTTTTGCAGGGTCTCAGTGCTCTGAGGCACCCACCAGAAACACAGCGTGAGGTTTGTCCCTCTTCGGTAAGGTTTTCTAAAAGCCATGCACAGGCATCTGCACATCACCTAATTGCATGAAAGATTTTACGCTCATAAAACTGTGCTACAGGCCTTTTCAAAGAGTGCTTTGAATATGTAAATGACTGCAGGACCGCACTGCAAAAAGGCGGTCTGTTTGTAAAGAACAGGCTCTTACAGGAAGGGATATGCCCAGCTTTTAATGGAGGCAGGAAAGCCAGCCCCTTTGGAGAGTTTGGAAATGGAAGAGCCCGTGGGCGAAGTCCCATTGGGGTATGCCAAGCCAGGGAAAGGCACTTTCTCAGTCAGGGTCTACCCTTCTCTAGGGCACATGAATCTAGCAGGTGTACAGCAGGTTTCCAGGATACATGCAAACAGTTTGAAAGCAGATGGATTTACCTTCAGATTCACTAGAGATTTCTAAACAAGTGTCTCTGAGCAGGACAAGTTTTTCTCTGTTCTGTGCTTCTACATAAGAAGCACCATCTGTGGGAAAATAGCTAATTGATGAGACCAGCCGGTGCTGGAAGCAGTATGGCTGCAAGTCTCCAGCACTCATTTCTGCTGAGGGTAAAGTGTCTGAGGTCTTAGCGGTGATGAGAAAGAGTGCTTTTTTGGTACTCCTCGGGAGACTACTTGTCTCATTATGGACTCCAAAAAAGCAAGTGCTAATAACTTTGTAGCYCTGCAACTGAATCAAACATGCAGAAATCTCTCTGGTCCTCTGACGGATCAGGGGAGAAGGTCTCTGGTAGCCAGGTTTCCAGCATATGTATGGCCATCCAAAGTAATGACATTGTTGYGCTTGCTTGGATGAAAATGTTTCTTGTACAAACAAAAGCTCTCCCCCGAGCTGCCAGTTTTCTCAAGCTGCCACAGGTTTCTTTGCCTGATTAAAGCAGAACTAGTGTGGAGAAGAGTCAGTACAGAGACACGCTGCAGAGCTTGGAAAGCAAGAGGGACAGTGCTGGGAAGGTGTGTTGGAATAAGGTGTGAAATGGGTATGGTGCTTATCAGGCTTTCTGCACGCAGGGWGCGAGTCAGACCTCTCTGGGGTTTGAGAGAATCCGGGCTTGCAGTGTTGTACCCAGTGTTGTTTGCAGTGTTGTCTGCAAACCAGCCCTTTTCCTAACTCTGAAACAGCTTCTTCCTACAAAAAAAGAGAAGGGATTTTAAAGGTCTCGGGAACATCTTTCTTTCCTAGGTGCAGAACTGCTCAGAACTGCGATGCATGAAGATAAAAAGCTCATTGCAGCTCTACACCTCCTATTTAGAAATGGCTTGGCTGGTGTGTTCCCAGCTTGCTGCTCTGAGCTCCTAAGAATGATCTCCTGTAATGGAAATGGAAATATGCTTTTCTTTCTTTGTTCCTTTGAAACCCTGGCTGCAATTTTAGCTCTTTCCTGCATTCCCAGCTTTTACAAGTTGCTTTCCCGTCTTGTGAAGGGTTCTGAGGAAATGTTATCGACTGAACAGGACATGCATCAAACTTGATTGTTGCAAAAACTGTTTTGTGCTAACGCTTATTTTGTTCTCCTTTAAGTAGCGCTAACTCTTCAGTTTTCCAGCAATCTCAAAATGATTACTTATTGCAAAGCTCTCTACATTTGTAATATCCTGAATCTTGCAGGATCATTTGAGATTACAGGTAGTACAACGTATTGAGCACACTTAACTCCCTTTTGAACAGGTCTTAGGCAGTTCAGAATCTATGAACCAAGCTCTCAGCTTACACAAACAGTATGACAGCAGTTTTGCTTTAATGGGAGGGTCCTGATTTACACCACTTGAGAATCTGGATCTGAAAACAAAACAGAGAAGCCAGTAGTCCCATCTCAGTTCTAATAAGTTAAAATAAAGTCGAGGTATTTGGTCTCCTCTAGACACATTCTGGTGAAGAACTGCCGGTCAAGTGACATACACAGTCAACAGTTGTCCCAAGAATGTGACGACACAGTCCTGGCTTAGCTCATATGGTAAAGTCCAGGGACTGCCAAAGCATTCCTCTCAGCCCTGTAGGTCATGGGAGACATATCTTTTACTAAAAATTAATCCAGTAATAATTAATGATCAAACTATTTTKKGGGGGAAAAAAAMCCCAAGCAACATCCGGAAATCTGTGGATCCCAAAATATGGCTCAGGTATGCTCACAGATAAGGAGATACTCTTTGCAGAGGTATTCTTTGCATGTCAAACAAGGTGCCATATTTTTGAGAGGAAATGTTAAGTCTTGCACTTACTAGCTAGCTATAAGCAGAACAGGCATCAATTAAACTGTACCATAAAACCACTCCAATGTCTAGCTTAGCACATAAGGCTGACTATTACATTTTAAAGCATCACCTTTGACTACCCCGTACTGCTCCCCTTGCAAACAAATTAGGATTCAAATTCCCATTTAACRGATGAGAAAACAGATGCAGGAAGGCAGGGAAAGGCCCTGCTCTGAACCTGTATAGTAAGTGAACATTAAGTCGAGTCTTCCTGGTCTGCAGTCAGCTGTACCTTGTTATTTGCTGATGTAGCAAAATTATTTAGAGCTGAGAACAGAGGGATTGTGCTACTGATGCCATAGGGAGCAAAGTGTGTCCAGGGTGACAGAAATCCTTTCCRTAACATGTGGTGGCTATGATCTGTGTCACGCCAGTGTAGACTTGATTCCAGCGACTACATAATTCTTTTACAGGACCAGCCATTGCCAAAAGCTTGAAAGCAAAATGATGCTATTAAATCAGGCTGAAAAAAAAAGGATGCTGTTTTTTTCTTTTGCAAAGCCAGTTTACATGGCATGTCCTTGGCTCTGCAAAGAATCATTATCATGTCTTTAGAGAGAAGCTGAAAGTCTGCTTCAGTCAAGCCCCCACTTGCTCTGAGCTGGGCCTGGCAGGTTTCAGAAATAAGGGACCATGCAGGACTGATGCTTGTCAGGAGTGTGCTACTTCTGAGTCTTTTCTAAAACAGTCATGTCATCTTCTCACCCCACCTTCCAGGGATGGGGGAGCCCAGCCCATGCAGGTTCATCTTCTAAAGGCCCCTAAGGGTGATATGTCCTCAAGCAGTGGCATTGCAACATCTGCGCTAGAGACACTCTACAACCTGGAACAGGGATTTGCTTTCAAGCAAATAGGGCAAGTAAATCCTCTTCTGTTCCTCCCTTTAAATCCTATGATGCTGCCAAGCTCGCCCTTTCTCCTTGTTATTTTAATGCTTCATAGACCTGCAGACTGGTCACTTTATCCCACTGCCACAGCTGTCTAACTTTGCTTGACATTTTTAGCTCTCTAAGTGTCTCCCCTTGATCAACTCCCCATGCCCACATTAACATGTTATTCCCACTGCTTTRCTCTTTCAGTTTGCAGTACTATCCTGGTAATAAATAGAGCAATCAGTGCATATCCTCTGAACAGCCAAAGTTTCCTTCTTCTGTCTCCATTTCAAGACCCTAGTATCACCTACTCGTTTCCATCCCTTTCTAATGGATATTCCCAAGTGCATGACCTGCTCTACAGCCACATGTTTCTGACACTCCAGGGCACCTGGCCTCTGCTCTGCAGCCTCATTACACATCCAAGCTTGTAGACTTGCAAGATAACCAGCCACTCCCTTTGAGCAGCTTATTGCTGTATTAGCTATGAACCTCAGGGAGCTGGGGGAGGTTTGTGAAAGGCCAGCATTAATGGCCGTTAGGGAGAGAAATAGATAATTACTTAATGCTAGTGCAGCCCTTTGACAATGTAAAGCTATATAAGCGCTATGTACGAGCAGTATTATAAGGCTCGAGGTTTGTCTGCTACCAAGGAAAGCTGGTGTCTGGGGAAAAAATTCTCCTTGTCCCAGCTTTCTGAATGACATCCAGCTGATTAGGAAGGGAAAAGATGACATGTTATCCCCAATGAGTTCGACAGTACAGCAGTGGAGCAGCAGTGTTCAGCGAAGACTGTGCAATGTAGCCATAGTTTGGGCCCCTAACAGAGATACCATGGAAATCAAAACCAGAGTAGGGCTGAAAAACCCTCATGAGAACTGTGGACTGGTGGGAATCCAGATCCTAACATGTTAAAGGCAGCTCTTGGTGGGCAGACTGGTTTTCCCCCTCACGGCTCAAATACTAGCTGGAAGGCTGTGTCCCAAAGTAGCATTCAGAGGGGAGCTACTGAGCCATCCCCTCCAAGCTCACAGCTGAAGGTTGCTTCATGGATCTCAGCTAAGAATGGAATTTGGTCTYTGGCATGCTCTAAAGCTGTGTTTTATTTTCATTTTTGTGCAGTTTCCTTCCYAACTTTGAAATAAAATAAAAAAATAAATCAGTGCTTTTTTTTTCCTTGGTCATTTGACATTTGCTTTCCAAGGTCATTTGAGAGCTTTCTTCCTGTTCCTGGCATACTTCAGGGAGGCTCTGCTCCTGCTCCTGCCTTGGGAAAGTCACAAGAACCACCGTAGGTGTCTTCATATGGTGCAGCATTATTTGAACTGCCTTTTTATGTGCAGGAAGCTGAGACATTTGAGTTTGTACAGCATCACATAGCAGTAGTGGAGACCTTGGCACCGTTTCTCTCCAGGAAAATCCACTCAACGCAATCCACACGACCTGGTGATAAGAAAGACACACATTCTCTGATTGCTATTTCTGTTCCTGCTGCTGTAGGTAGGGATGACCTGGGATCTTCTTTAATTTCAGAACTGGCTGTCATCCCAGGCTGGGCTGCACCAAAACGTATGTCCTTTAGACCTCAGCTCTAGGAGCTGGGTGATCCCTGGAAGATACTTAGCTCTGAACCTTCCCCCAGCAGCCAGATGTATGTCCCCATCAGGACACATTAATTTCTGCTGCGGGCAGGATGTGTTATTCAGCAGTTCTGGACAGCCTTGTATGAATAAGAGCCACAGGTGGTTGGGTCACCCGAGAGGACACAGGGACAAAAAAAAGCAATGCAAGCAAGAAGCAGGAAAAGCTTCTCTGTTTGGCTAAGTTGAGCTCCTGAAGAAAAACAAACAACAAGCAAAACTGCTGTAGATCACACCTTTGTGAGTTGAAGTTCGTCAGATCAGGTTGGGGCATGCGAAGGCGGCTTCTCAGGGGCGAGGCAAAGGACGGCACGTGCTCATGGCTGGGTCTCCAGGAGGGGACACTCCTTCCCTGCCTTCAGTGCTGGATCCAGCAGCACTGACAGACATTTCTCTATCAATCAGATGTGCCAGTATTTTGCCTGTGTGAGTCCTGACAGATTCCTAGGCACCTTTTGCAAAGCAGAGGGATTAACCCTGACATACCAGACAGAGCTGAGCTTTGCTGAACATTAGCTGTCCCRCACTTCATAGTTTTAACTGTCACCTTACTAGGTTTTTACGTACCCAAGTAGTTTACATGAGAGGTAGCTGAATTTAAGTGCAAGTTGTGACTGGATGCGATTCCCAAGTACTTTATCTGTAATTTCCTTTCAGTTTACCCAGAAAGAAGGGTGCTAGCTATATCTGAGACTGCACCATTGCCAGAATTACTCTGGCCTCAAAAAATCCCCAAGGTGTTCCGCTGACTGAAAGGCATCGTGCGTTATGGCTGTACCACCCCCAGGCTGACCTCTTCTAAGTGATTCAAAAGCCRTCACTGCAAACTCCCAGCATAGTCCTGTCCTTGCCTTCAGGTCTTGTGCCTTTGCTGTCCCTGCTGTCATAGCCAGTGCTGAACGTGAGCTTAAAACCAGGCAACAAAACCCAAAAAGCTTCTGCCAAACATTATGACTCACTTGACTTCTTGTGTCCTCGCCATGCAGCGCTCCGCATGTGTCTACTCCCCTTTCTGGGAATGGCAGATCTGATCCTCTCCTAATCCTCCCTCCCTGCACCCAACCATCTCCTCCCTTGCAGGCTCTGGCAGTGCCGCAGTATGGGGCTTGCTGCTCCCCTGCATGCCAGTGACTTGAAGACATCTCACAGCAATTTGCAAGGGATCACAGAGAGGTTTTGGAGATTTACAGAACACACAAAGCAGCCTTGTAGCTGTTTCTCCTACTTGCACGCAGCTGTGCTGGGTGTCCCAGCCTTGCCCAAAGCAGGGGAGATGCAGGTCACCTGCTGCCAGAGGGGAGAGGGTTGGACTTACCCAGAGAGAGCATGGGGAAAGGAACCAAAAGTCCCTGTCGTGAGGTGATGTAAGGAGCCAGATGGACCTGCTCAGGAGCAGGAAAGACTGACCAGGCAGGGTTAATGCAAAACTGAGAAGGGGGCGAGACCTTCCTGCTGTCAGTAGGACTGTTTGGCAAGGGACTGTTTGTTCCCCCCAGATGCACACACTGTGTTTAAGCATGAGTCTAAAAATAAAGCCTGCCATTGACATTGTTTTTCCTTACTTCATTTAACAATCTAGTTGCTTTATGACCTGTAATTCTGAATCACGTTGAATCGAGCAGTGTAATTCACAAGCAAGAACAGCAGCCTTTCTCCCCCTTCCCCTCATCTCTGCTCCACTGAGTGTGTTTTAATCCCACGGTTTTCAGCATTCTTAATGAGCCATTAACAAGCTGCCAATTACTTATGCAAATGAGAGGGGGCAGACATGGAGGGGTGGCTGTAGCTAGAGGTAAATTCTGCTACCTCAAATCGGCCTGAGATAAATCACTGCTGCCTGTACCCAAGAGTCCTCTCAGTTATATTATCTGCCATCTAAAAATGGCCAGAGATAATGCAGAGGATGGTTAAGAAAAGGGAAACAGGAGTAATCGCACATATATATTTTTAATTGTGTTTGCCAATAATCTATTTGGTGTGCTCCTTACCACAGTTCACCCCTCCCCTTTTCTTCCCAGAACTCAAAGCAGCAGCACCCACTGCTAGGAAAGGGCTGCATAACCAGCATGAAGAGAAACAAAGGCCAGTTTCTCATTTTCATATAAGTAAATGCTCCAAAAGCCATGATCCCCAACACCAGGACATAAACTGTGAGAAACATGCCTCATTCARCTGGGGAGATGTGGGAGCAGAGCAGCTGTGGTTTGCAAAGCACCTAGGTCAGCGAGGCCACCACCAGGTCCTAGCAGGTCCTAAACCCCTGTCCTAACAGTTGCTGCTAGAGCCTTCCAAGGTGAAAGAGAGGTGACCAGCCTCCTGATCCCCTGGGCCACCTGCTGAAATCTTCTTGTGGCCCAGAAAGACAAGACCCCACACTAGGATCTCAGACAGCGAAGGAAAGTGGTAGTACTGGGGAAGGATTCACTGGTGGGAGACGCAGTGGCTTCCCAGGAATCCCACTGCTTGGCTGTGGKTTGGCACTGGGCAGCTGTGCAGAGGGGTGCATGCAGATGGTGGTCTCTGCGGTCTTCTGCACCACAGCCACAACATGGGCACCACATCTGGGCTGTTCAAAAGCTATCAACTAAGCCACCTTTCTCCTGGTCACTGCCCAGATAACAGCAGAGGCTGGGAAGGCCACTAAACCTATTCAAACTACAGCCATCAGATATTTTGTCAGGCACCGTATGGATTTGCCAATTTGGCTCCACCAGGCTGGAGACCCTTGCACCACACCACACCACACTTTTTTAGGACAGGCCTGCTCAGAGACATGCAATACCCTGAATCAGCACAGCTGTCAGCTGGTTCCAACTTCAAAGGGGACCTGTAGTCTGCAAAGACTGCATGTGCCAACAGAAATTGTCCATGACTGATCTGCATTATCATTTTGCAGTGAGCTGGTAATACCACAAGAAGTGTTTAATAGCTCAAAAGCTAATCAGATAGAGGCTAAGTTAAACCATCATGATGCAAGAAACACGTCCATCAGGATTCCACTCTTTTGGCGACACAGAGAATGAAAATCAGCTCAGTTTCCACCTTTGGAAAGCAGGAAGAAGATTTGCCYGATAAATCTTAACCTGGCGATATAAAAGCAAAGTCTCAAAATGGCCTGAGAAATGCAGCTTAGGAAATAGGACCAATAAAGCACTTGCATGTGTGATCACTCTATGCTAAAAAGCTTTCAGATTGGTATCTCATAATCTCCCCTTCCAATCTCCCTCTCTGTCCTGACAGTGACTCCCCTCTGGGTAACCAATAATGCTCCGTCTTTGTCTGCAGCCAGAGCCATTCCTGACTGACGACTATACATGATTTAGATAAGGCTCCATTACTTAACTTCTGGATGCTGGATAATCAGTTCAACTGCCTTGGCATTAATCATAATAATATTCAAAATTCATTAGCCTAGATTGTTTGGAAATCTCTTTCTTGTTAATGTCAGATTCACTGAGCATAGGCCTGGCAGCATACAGACAGAAATTTAATACAACGCAGGGAATGGGAACTCCCTATAGAAGCAGTCCCTTTCTTTACGTGCAGCTGGACCCTGATCTGGCAGCTCCTGCCTGGTTTGTCATCTATGAACCTTCTTAAGCAGCAGTGAAACACTGTGACCATGCTAMCTCTTGGTTGACCAAGGGGCATCTATAGAAATATATAGCTGAGTCTGGAGTTTTTAAGGGGGAAGGTTAGATGCTCAGATCTGTGCCCACAAATCTTAACAGTATCTTTTGTGTCTAAAAACTGGGCAGGCAATCCAGAGACTTTTATGTGCAACCATGGTATGGAGGTACAAAAATCAGAAGTCTTTTTTAAAATRGAAATCTGTTCCTTGCTTTCCTGAAAACTTACAGTACTTTAGATTAGAGAATGGGGCTTTAGCGCTTTAGCAAGCTGAAAAACTTTCAGCAATAAAATAGCTGGATCTTTCCTTCTAGCCAGTTTCCTCTAGGCCAATTGAGGATGGTTCCCAATGGTGCGCTTCCTAATGATTTATTTGGCCTGTTTAAGCATTTTGGGTGATGGTGCTTTCCTTCAGGTACAAGTTCTCACCCTCTAGTTGAACAGTGGTTCCCCAGCAGGGGAACATCACAGAAATATAGAACAACTTCAGAAAATGCATATGCTTTCTCTCCTAATGAAGGCAGTGCAGGCACAGATGGCATCTCAGACAAACACGTTGCAAGCCGTGTTAAAATAAAGAGCTCATCATCAGAGGCTGCAGTGTCACACCTACTAATGATGTGATTAAACTCATCAGTGCCGGTGGGAAAGCTGTGCCAGCTCTGGCCCTGCTGAATGGAGAGCTGCATTTCACGGCAGAGGCAAACCCCAATCCACCTCCCACCCATGAGTTAGGCCGCTGTAGGGACACATTGAGTATAAAAAACGTGTGGATGAGGTGCTTCGGGACATGGTTTAGTGAGCATGGGTACTGGGTTGATGGTTGGACTYGATGATCTTAGAGGTCTTTTCCAACCTTAATGATTCTATGATTCTATGATTCTATAAGATGCTGATGGCTAAACTTCCTGAGACCTAAAATAGGGGAGGTTGCCCTGGACATGCCCTTCCCATGCCTGCCTGGAGCATCTCTGTCAAAAGGTGGTGGGGCACGAAGAGGAGATGGTGACAACAGCCAAAGAGGGACAGGCACAGGAGAGGAGAGCGACTGCACCCATCTGAGCACAGCTGCGATGGGGGAGCAGCGGCAGCACTGGAGAAGTGGCAGAACTAAAACCAGCGATAGCCAAAATGGTGGCACGTGCAGAAGYTGAGGCTGGGGTTTGGCTGTAGGATTCTGCTGGAAAACAAGCTAMATTTGAAAATTTGAAGGAATCAAGCATTGCATCCTCTTCTACTCTATTTTTCCACCTGAGACTTTCTGTGCATTGAAGTTTCCTCCATTCTTTATCAAGTTTTCTAGATGCCCTTGAACAGGACATAGTTGCTGGAGTCCCATGCATTTTAACCACTGTTAAAATTCTTCCTCCCTACTTCATTTAGCCAGGAGTGCAACTAAATAAGCAAACCCACAAACACAGGAACCTGGTTCCCAGATGCCATTAGAGCCCTTGAGCACTAAGTGGCCATCGCAGATATCGCTAGTTGCCTTCTGCTCCCCTTCCTGCAACCAGCCAGACGCTCCACCCCAGTGAGCCCCGCTGGGACCATTTCACAAACCCAGCACCCGGTAGGACACATCTGACTGTTTCTGCTGTAATATAGGACTGCTTCTAGATGGTCAGCTCTCYGAACCGGGTGAGTTTTCCTAGAGGAGTCTCTAGCCACCAGCTCTCCATTAGGGTTAGCCACAAGAGGAAGGGCGGAAGGRGAAAGCGAGTCTGAAGAAACCGCTAATGTTCTGCCGTGTCTGATAGGATGAATGACCGCTGCAGACATATGCTGAGCAGACAGGACAGTCCTCAATTATGTCATTGCTGGAGCATTTACTTCAAGGAGAAACGTGACTACAAATGCCGGGCTTAAAGCCTTGGCTGGTTTCACTGCCTCTGGATAAGCCGCTCTAGTCCAAGGGTGTTAGGTATGTGTATGCAGCATGCACAGGCAATGACACACATGTCTGCGTGTGGAACACCTTTACAGCCCAAAGAGTAGAGCTGAAAAAAAGAACCCTATTAAATTTCATTCTGCCCTCTTTCTTTTGTGAGAGAGGGCCCTAAAGGATTTGCTAAGGTATTGATGGGTGCCAATCCATATATCCCAGTGGGGAACCCACAGCCTCCCTCAGGACATCACAAGCAAATCTTGCCTACATGATGGAAATTTCGTGCTTGCCACACTGATTTTCCTCAGCCTCATCCCCACCGCATTATCCCTGTACTAACTTCTATATACTTCTCTCAATGTTTTCTAACCTTCAAGCTCACAACTTTGTAAATATTTGCAATCAGGTAGCACATCTCCTCACTCTGGTCATTCTTTAGAGAAACTATTTACATACGGCCCTTTCTATCCTCAGCAGTCAATTGCTTCACACTGTCTTTGTTTCTGCTGCACCTCTCCAGAAGCTGTTGACCTTATGGATACTCTTTGTGGGGCTGAGTCAGGGACATGTTGCTGTGGAATAAGAGAATATTTAAAATAACGATTGCTGTAGAGGCACACACTTTGCTTTTTGACTTGGGTTCTTTACATGGATGGCTTCAGAAGAGCATTTGTTTCACTGGCACACTGAAAGCCACAAGCCTTCTGGGGAGCTGCCACCCCATAAGGGACTGTGCTTGGTTCGAAGAGGGCAGGGTTTATAAAGACAAAAYGCAACGTGGCCTGGGGCGGGCACAATTTCACTTTATAGCAATACTCGCTGTATATTGATCAGAACCATCTCAGTGCTTTATTAGCCACCCGAGAGGTGCAATGAGCTGCTACTGGAATTTGCGCTTGATAATCAAAGGCATTTGTCATTCTTYGAAATGCTCCACGAGGAGGTGTTTGATTTGGGTGCGTGTGAAAAACGGAGGACAGCAATCGAGAGCAAGAGGCAGGGAGGCAGCAGCACAGGTGTCCTGCTGCCCACCCCTCGTCCTGACCCACGGGGCATCCCCGCTGCAGCATCCCACGTGGCCCCGTGGACACCATCCTACGGGGCAGGACCCAGGAGCCGTGCAGCTCTGTGGCTCGGCAAAGTCCTCCACCACTGGCAAAGCTCTCCCTGATGAAGCTTGAAGAGCCGCAGCCGTCGCTGCCGTTCAGCCCCCAGCTGCCTGGCACATGTAGCTCCCCCAAAGCCCTCCTTTCTCTTTTGGCTTTCCCRCATTTCCTAGACAAACTGCTCTGTTTTTTTTTTCCTCCCTCTCACTGACAGGTACAGGTGGCCTTGCTGCCCTCTCATTGTACCTCCCCCAGCTTGAATTTTAAACTATTTAACAGCTTTAAATTCACCTAATGAGGTTTCAGTCTGTACTTTGCTGCCATCCCTCTGCTTCTCTGACATCGGGAAGAAGAGTGGTTTGGAAACCTATCGTGGWCTTCCCTGTGTTGGAGGTCTAATTACATGGCAACCGGTGACCTTGTAAGTACAGGGTAATCTGCTGTGTAATACCAGGGTAAATTATCCCAGTACTTCTGTCTTCTCCACTTCAGCCTTCTGCAGAGATGGAAATACAGCCGGTTAAACGGTGATTAATCTTTGAACCATTTGACACTTGCCCAAGCAGGAGGAGTAACCAGTAGAAGCCCACTGGCTCTGCGCGGGGCGAGGGACCGGCTCAGGACCCCCTGCTCTGGGAGTGTCTGGTGTCCCCTGGCCAAAGCAGGGGCTACTTTGTCACCCAGCCTCTCCGGGTGCCGGCTGCCTGGGGCAGCGGGTATGGGCTGCTTTCTCAGAGCTGGATGCGGCTGTCTCCTGCCTGCCTTGCGTTAGGCATCGCTTATTCGGAGGGACACATCCAGAGTCACCTGCAGAAGGAAAGGGGCACCAGGGGCATGTGGATGCCCGAGGGGAACAGGCACCCACCCTGTCTGTGACAGCAGGATGGGGCCAGAGGTTCAGAGCGGCTCATCTGTGATGGGGGTGAGCCGTCCGGAGCGCTTTCTTACCCTCACCGCGAGAGAGGTGCGTTGGAACGGCACCAACACCTTCCTCTGAAACCACCCAAACCAGCCAGGCACAGCCCCAGGCACTGACCCCGCAAAACTCCAGGAAAACCAGCCAAGAGTTCCGCTTTCTCCCTCCCTGCTGTGAGATGCACTTCCTTCCTTCCCATGCTAACAGCCTGTCGTCCCGGGGCTGGGGGTTGCCTGTCTGACCCCTGGTACCTTTATGGCAACGAAATATATTTGCACACATTTTATACCTGCTGACATCATTCCCTCTGGAGAGCTTTGGGTTTTTATAGTAACCACGGTAATGATTTTCAGATTATAGACTAATAAAATATTTTAATTTGTTAGGAACATTAGGGTGGGCACTGTAAGATTCTTATGACATTTAAATAGTGTTTAAAAAAAAAAGGGGGAGTGGGGGGTTCTGAGTGCATTTCTTTTCCAAACAGGAGCACTGAAATAGAAAGTCAAAATCCCACACGCTGGTACCGAGATCAGCTCTGACACTTCCCCTCCATGCCTGTTTCACTTGAATACCTGCCAAGTTAAATAAGCAAACATGGGATTTTGGTGTCCTAGTTGCAAACCTGTTTTTGTCAAGTGAGCCCTCCTCCTTAGTCACTCTGGCTATTATGCTGTGCGGCACTGGCCTGACCTAAGCACGTACAACTCCATGTGCCCTTGCCCTCCGTGGGCTGGGTCACGACTAGTGGGTGCTGCAATGGGTAACACAGCAGTTTTGCACCTCTGCAAAATATACTCACCTATTTCTTTCCCCCTCTCATTCATTGCACACTCTGATTAACTAACTGGACAAGACTGTAAAGCAAGCGAGTCATAGGTCTAGAGCATCCCATCATTTCCCCTGCACCAGCCCCTTTCCTCTGGCTRGGTAGCAATTGCATGATCTGGAGTGAATAAGAGTGCACCGAATAAAGCAGGGGCATTTTGGAGGCAGAAAGTTGCCCTTGCCGCTCTATGGGTTGATATGGCTGATAGTTCTGTGCTTCGTTTCCTAACCTGTAAAGTGGGGCAGTGCAACTCACTGACTTCTCAAAGATGCTGTGCAGGTAATGACTTGTACAGTAAAGTAATAAATGGCATGGAAAAGCCTGCCAAGAAAGGGRAAAATAGTCAGATGTTTAGCTCAGGGTTTGTTAAACCTGGTAAAAGAAACAGAGGGTTACACAATGAATATTATGGAGAAGAATAGCAAAAAGTTCCTTGTTCTGTGAGTACTTTTGCCTTGTACTTCAACTGGATCATATAAGATTAACAGCAAGTGATTGTGTAAAGTCTGTACTACAAGGAAGAGGCAAGTGTGAGCTTGGGCCTCCCCATTATCATTACCTGACCTTGCACGTTCCCCTTTGCAACCTCAGCATTTTTTTGTGGATAGGATTTCTAGGTGATTATATTAAGAAAACTGTGTTAAATTTCTTGCTTCTGTGCCAGGTATCTGCTGTTTAACAAACGGACCATGACTAAGCATAGACTGGAAATTAGAAACATCTACGAGTTAAAGCAATGAGATTCTGGGACTGTCTTCCCTTAGGAGCACATTTAATAGTAGTGCTTGATTATGAAAAAGATAAATCTGACGTGATTGATGCACAGGGGATAGGATTTGATGATCCAGGGAATCCCTTCCAGCCCTCTCTACTCCTAATGAATTTATTTTTTAAGGGCGGGGGGCGGATGCAGTGCTCTACTGATGGCAAACAACAGCTAAGCGTATAGACATCTGATGATGATTAGTGGGTCGCCATCCCCAGATTTAACCACTTCCCATCACCAAGAAGGYGGAGCAGGTCTCTCTCCCTGTTCTGGCCACCCTGAACATACCAAGCAGAGGTGGGCGCAAGGATCCTACCTGTTTCCCTCATTGCTTTTTCCAACTACTGAGGACTTCCAAAATTCACTCTCCTTGAACCAGTACCACAAATGTCTCAGCTCACAGGTTCCCTATGTATTTCTAAGGTACTTACCTGTCTCCCAACACCATAATGACTGTGTCCCTTGCAATCTTTTTTCATGCGAATCTCATCCATGAAGGTGAGCAGGGATCACCTTTTAACAACGGGAATCTGAGGCACAGAAGGACTAACTGAATTTCCTATGGCGACAGAGGACATCGGTAGCATGGAAGGGACCTGCAGCCCAGTCCAAGGCTGGGATCTCACTGCTGGACTCTTCTTCTTCTCCATACACCTAACTGAGCTCTCCCTTTCAGAACAGGAATAGCAGGGCAGAAAGTGTTTTTCAGCCCAAGCATTCACTGGTCTGGGACTCCCATCCTCTGTCAAGCCAAGGGGGCTGAGTTTGGGGTTTCTGAGGACACAGTGCAAGGTTGTTTCAGAAGGGATGCACAGGGAAAGTGGTTATGTTCCTTTTTTCCCCTGGAATAGTATTAATTCTTTAATTCCTACTTGCTAATAAGATAAAACGCTGTGATTTCTGCAGGATCAAATGGTGCAGGATAAGCTAAGGGAGTTTATTAATTAGCATGTTTTCAGAGCTGGGAAAAAAATAATAAAAAGAAGCAACATGGTTGTAGATGATAGCTATAAATATGACTCAGGCATTACCTGGCATGACATTTTAGCCAAGGGGAGGCTGTCATATTAGTGCTGGGCATGGCACTCTGATAGCGAATAAAAAACATAATGAGAGGGCAAGGCTTTCTCTCTCCAAAATGTGGCTATTCACAGACATGCACTACTACATTTCTCCAGGGCCTGATCCTGCAAATAATACCAGGTATAGCACTTCTGTGTATGAGTGCTCCTCTGGCTTCCCAGGGATTGCTTGGAGCAGTGAGTGCTAAGCCCAGTGGTAAGCGGTTGCAGGATCAGATTCATAGCGTGCCAAGCATTTTGGATGAAAAGAGCTATAAAGAAGTCACATATTATTATGTCACATCGCAAAGGTCAACCCCAGTATTTGTTCTGTCATAAGGACATGATTGAATGGCAAAAAAATAGTGTCAGGGCACAGGGGAAAATAATTTTTTAAAAACTGCCTTCAGGGCTGAGGATACAAAATTACATCAGTGCTTAGAACTAAATTCCCATCCACACCCCACAATTCAATTTTGGCTCAGAAAGGCATAAACGTAACAAAATCACCTTTCGGTGGCACATCTTCTTATCCGCTGACATATCCCCTGTAAAATCAGCGATATCTAAACTCACACTCCCGTGTGATTCTGGCAACAGTCAGGAACTGCCAGAGCCCTGCTCCGTCACGGATCCCGGGAGGGCTTTGTGAGATCCACTCAGCCGCTTAACACCACGTAGGCACTCGCTTAATCCCTGTGGCTGCCGGGGCAGGAGGAGTGGTGGTGACGCTGGGAGGAGGCTGGGCGGTGGGACAGCTAGTCCTTCATCACCTGGCCAGGAGCATACACCTCACCTAGCAATGTCCCAGGGAGGTTTGGGAAATTGGAYCCTGGTGATTTGTCCCAGTCACAGCTACTTTGCAAATATCTATGTCCAACTCTCTGGGCTTGCTGGCACAGGGAAGCTATTGAGAAATAAAGTGTGGAAGCCATCACTGTCCTACCTTAATTTATGAGGGGTCATAACTGCTCTGCACAGACAGTGTCTTTGGGTGGATTAGCCCAATCCACTCCCAAAACGGACTCAAGCAAAGGCTCCCCAACTTTCTGGATCAGCAGAGCACTTCCTTGTGTGCCAGCAGCAAAACCACACAGGACAATCAAGTTCAATGTCTGCCCCTCTCACAGGCTTCTGCAGCTCACCTCCAGTAGCCTTGCAGCTTGCTGGCGGTGGCTTCTGGGATGCTGTGACAGCTGGGGACCCGCTGGGCTGAGCATCCCTCCACAGAGGCCTCCGGCATGCAGCGAGCACAAGGGGATGACGGCTCGCCTCTGTGGGAGGGAGGGCAGGGCCAACAGAGGTGTTACCTCGCACGGCTCCCACCAGCCACCACCTYGGCAAACCCACACTTCTTTGCACTGCCAGAGCATCGAACCCGCACCGACCTCTCACTGCCACTCCCCCGGGCAAGGGATGGCAGGAGCAGTGGGGCAGTGACGGGTGACATCCCCTCAATCGCAGCTGCAAGCACCCAACCGGTCAGACACCGAGGCTGCGTCTAGACTAGCAGACAAAAGGCATCAGGGCCGGCATGTGACGGTCCAACTGTTTAAATGGTCTGGTTTTAGTCCACGCYAGTTTGAGAATTGTCAAGGACAGCTCCCGGTGAGCAGTGCAAATGCCACCCTGCTTGGAGGCACGGAGCGGTTTAGCTGCACGGAGACAAACCATGCTGCGCTCGCTGCCATCAGAGCCAGAGGACAGCCCACGCTGCCCACTAGTGCAGACACAGCCTGAACACCCACGGAGGAAGATTGCACTGAGGACTTTTGCATTCATCCCATATTATCTCACCGTACAGACAAGCCCCAGAGGGTTGCTATAGTAGAAACATGTGCAGTTTCCATCACACACAAGAGCCCCTTYGCTGCCAAACGCACTAGACCCGACCTAGTCCCAAAGCCGCTCAACCCCACGTGTCGTTCCATGCTCAAGCGGCACCAGTCCCCCGCTTCCAGCTGCCCCAGGGGTCGAGATCCACTCACTGTTGCAGCTGCCGGCGGTGCCAGTCTCTGTCGCTGCCACGCTGCGCTGAACTGGCCCTTCGGAYGCGGCCCTTCCTGACAGTGAATGGGTGAAAACAAGGGAAGGAGACAAACAAAAGAGAAGGGAAGGGTGAGAGAGGGAGGGAGGGATGGGGGGGATGAAGCAAGGGGACAAGAAGGGAAAGGGTATGTCTTTAACYGAACCGTACGTCTTTCACTGGCTGCAACATCCCAACACTGCACAACCCTTGCTGCAAGGGCACGGGGCAGATGAGACCCCCTGGCCCTGGTGACMGCCACCTTGCACCCCACACCATCACCTGCACCAGTATAGAGGGAGGGCGAGGGATGAGCACTGGTGCTGGGCACAGGGTGCTCTGGCCTCCTGAAACTTCTCCTTGGACTGTGAAGCCACATCCCTCAGGAGACCCAGAGTCCTCCTCTGATAGGAGAAGTTTCAGGAGGCTTGAGCGGTTCCTCTGTATCTGGTCCTTAAGCATCCTGCTCCTTGGCCGTCGCCAGCCCTCCTGGGCACAGTGCAGGGACCCATCTGCATCTGCCAGCAGAACAAGACCCAGGCCTGATGTCTTTACTCAAGCAAGCTTGGGTTAGCCAGAGTTAAAGGCATCGTTGGCCAGATGTCCCAGTGAAGAACCTGGTACATCACCCTATGCTTCCCCAAAAGTCTTTGTCCCATCAGTACTGTCGCAGGTTGGGGGGGGGAAGAAAAAACCCCATCCCACAGCTTCCGATCACCCGCAAACCTGCCAGCGCTCGCAAAACTGAACCTTTGGAGGAGACAAGGGAAGCAAAATGATGGAGAAAAAATACGGCACTACTTTTTCCCGTGTATCAAAGTAGGAAAGATTTGGGGAGTGGGAGGGAGGGGAAGGGGTAGGGATCTCAGTGTGCAAATTAAGAGTGAATGATGAGCGTAAGGTCTGCTGACTTTTTAGTAAGGTGTTCGTGTTCCCACCAGGACAAAAAGGAGACAAAATCCCAAGACAAAAGGGCAGTTGGTGAGCACGATGGTTTGGTGGGAGACTTCTGGCTGTGCTGCTTAGGAGCTCAGGCTGACAGCTGCCCCGGGAATACCAAAAATACGGCCTCAGGGTGTGTCCCGCTAGTCATCACCCCGGGCGCCTTCCCACCCCRCACCACGGGTGAAAATTGAGCTGCTAAATGTAGTCGACAGCTCATTCTGCTTGGGGAATTGCCCCGTGAATGACTGACTCGCCTCCCTTCCCAAAAAGTTGAGGTAGGAAATGGGTGGGGGAAAGGCTTAGAAAATTGTTTCATGATGGCTGTTTAAATTGCCTCTGCATTACAAGGTTACAGTTAGGGAAAAAGGAAAGAGAGATCTATCCCATAAAGCCGCATCTTAAAGCCAGCTGTGGCAGAGGTATGGACATTGGAAAGAAGCAGAGCAAATGAAGTCATCCAGCACTGGGAAAAAACATCAATATAATATAGTGCAGAACAAAGCAAATTCTACCTCAAACACAGAGCTGAAAGAGAAACATCTTCCTCTGTCAGATCTATTACCATGCATTTATTCCAATAACAAATAACTAACCCAGAGAGTAACCCAAACCTGATTTATTCCTCCATCTAAGTAAATATGAAGAGGCAGCTGAATCTGACTGTAAAAACCACTGATCTCATATGTTTCCCTTGTATGTATTCGAAAAAATAGGAGTGGAGTTTCTGCCTTGCTGCCAGGGGATGCTGGCAAAGCATTTGAGCTATAGATATTGTATCTTGTCACTAATGACTGCAGGGAACTAAAAGGGATTTGGATTTTTTAATGCTTCACATTAATTGATAATTTGGTCTCAGAATCCACAGCGGAACACAGGATTTGCTATATTGGATCAGTCTAGTGGCCCATAAAGTCTGGCATCTTGCCTCAGTGATGCTTAGAAAAATTGTCATCCAGTGTCTTTGCTTATAAGGTTGCTGGCCATTTCTGTAAGGCCATACAATTGTAACAGAGGAAAGGTCTTTCTGGCCTGCACAGGAAGCCTCTTTAAAACCCCAAAACGTGGCTTTGGCAGGGCTGTATTACATCTTTTTTTTTTTTTTTTTTTTTTTTTTTTTAATGCAAGGAAGAAGCTCTGTAACTACAAACATTTGCAACAGACATGCTGCTGGTTTTCCTCTTGGTCACCACAGCCCAAATAGCGAGAAGGTGAACTTGTGTTTTCAGAGGGCAAATGAGAACACAACTGGGGCCAGGGAAGGGGAGATGCCTTGTACTGAGCAGAACAATAYTGATTAGGCAGTGTAAAGATTTCCCTCACTAATTCCTTTAGCAATCTTACTATGTGTTGCCTGCATAATTGGATGGGAAAGAGAGAGGTGGAATCACTTAAGCGTTCAAAGCTCAACACACACCGAGAAAAGATTCYTATTTTGTGTGTGTGTGCAATTTTGTGCATCGTTGCCCTTTGATTATACATTGAACATGCTCTCTTTGACAGCCTAGCCCTAAACAGCCTGTTTATTAAAGACAGCTGCTTGCAAATAGGGGCTTTCTCCATCCAGCTGGCGTGGAGAAGGAGCTCACTGTGGCTGTGAGAGAGGCAGGACTATGAAACAGGGAGGGGATCAGGAGGGGAAAGCCTGCGGAAACTCTAGCCTTGCAGGAATCAGGAGGAAAAAAGAAAGGTAATGGTTTCTCTCCATGCAAACATCTTAATTAAGGAGGACAAAGAAGATATTTGCATCTTAATTTTTCTAGGGAGGTCTTCAGTTTGTCTTAAAGCAAGGCTCTTCACACTGGGGAAAACCTTTAAGTCTGTCTATCTCACTCAAAGAGTCACTACTTCACTCCAAAAATCGGAAAAAAAAAAGCAAGCCAAGTTGTAATTTATCCATGCTCCCACTAAACTGGCTTATAACTTCTCTGCCTCCAGTTGTTTTGCTGATCATACTGAGGTTTGGGGATGCTCCCCACCTTTCCCRACTGCTGTGTGATCTCATGGCTGTCCCCATGGCAAAGGAGAGCTGAGATCATAGTCCTGCAGGTGGGAAGGCAGGAGGAGGCCACTGGCCAGCTGGGATGCAGTGGGGAAATGGGTCCAACAGCACAGAGAAGGTGAGAGGGGAGGGTTTTACACATCCMAGTGTCCCTCGATTATAAGTGGCAGTGCTCCTCCCAAAGAGTGACCGCTTTGTTTCCATATGCTTAGGAGCACACCAACTGTTTCTGGTCCACCTGGGGACTAGAATAATGAAGCTCGCTGGCATATGGCTTCCACCTTCTTCTGCTCTAGCTACAGTTTAAATCAGGCCGTCATGGTAAAACACAGGAACCATCAGCTCCTCTGGCCTGCCCTGTACAAAATCCTTCCTTGTTTCTGGTGACACCACAGAGGAACCTGTTTTGGCTGGATCTCCACCATGGGAGAGTCTCTCTGGCTCAAAACTAGGCACTGTGCTCTTTTYCATGTATCATCTCACAGCTTTCAGGCTAATGGGATGTTCAGAGTGGGAACAGCGGGARGAAAGGATCACATTGCATGCAGGCAGCCTCTAGCAGGTGGTTGGGAACCACACTTGGACAATACAAATTAGAACAGGGGGAAAAAACAGTTTCACAGTCAAGGGCAGGGGGAAACTACTCAAGGATGGGTGGGGATCACCCTTTCTGGATCTGTTGGCTGCACCCATGGAACACTGAAAATGGAAAAGGGTCCTGCCTCCCTAGTTAAATTTTATGGGAAGGGAATTGCTTTGAAGGGAAGGACTCCTGAAATCCCTGGAGGAAACTTGCTGTCTGAAGATTTCACAGCAGAGGTGAACGGGCTTTCTGAACTGAACTGAATCTCTGACTTCCTGGGGACGGTGTCACTACCCCTCAGCTGCGTCCAGCGTTTGACTGATTACTCCCAGTACTCTCCCCAGCTCCCAGTAAAGAAGAGATCAGCCTGGACAGCTTTTAAGAGCAGCCAAAGTCCAGTCAGCTGGGACCCTGACCTCAGCCAGAGACGCATAGGGGACAGCATGGAAACAGAAGAGCTCACAGCATATGTCCCACAATATCTTCAATAATCAGTGGCCCAGGGATCTCCTGAAACAGGGGAGGTATTTTGTGTTTGATAGTCCCTGACAGACTACTTTGCTCCTACAATTCTGTTCAATCATTTTTTCAACCCATCTCCTGAGACAAGGAGTCCCACCACTTTACTACCCACTGGAGCACCTCCATTGGATCCGAACCTGTCATGAACATCACCAGGTGTTTTAGGTCAGGAAATACTGAACAACAAACAATTCCTTCCTATTTGACTACATCCATGATCTCCACAAATGGAAGCTCAGGAGTCAAAAACCATCAGGAAGCTAAACTGAAAGGCTTTGAACTCCCAGGTCTCTGGAGCTCAGTCCAAYGGTTGGGAGAAAGCAAAAGGCTCAATTCAAATGTCTGGGAATGGGGCTGAGCTTTGATTAGCTCTCAGCAAGTGTGTGAGGGTTTGGGTGGTTTGGGGGTAACATAGAGGGGTTAAGCATGGAAGTCAGTGCTCAGGTGAATATTGAGACTATATTAAACAAAAAATCTGAGTCAAATGACTTGCAATGCAGCAGCAACATATCCTGAGCAGGAGAAGAGGTGAGCGTGGAGGTCAAGTACCATAGCGGGGAGTTTTTATTTCCCAAAAACAAACTGCTCTTTTGTGCCTGTGCTTCAAAGAAGATGTCACCAGATTGTGAGAGCTCTTCACCTGCCACATCCCTCTCATTACTGAAATGAAATAAATGGCAACAGCATGAAAACAGCAACTCAAGCAGGAGAAAGACAGGTAGACAGTGAGGAAAAGGGGAGGAGGGAAACAGAGTGGGGGTGGAGGTCTTGGCAGGGTGGAGAATTAGGGTAATTACCATTTCTGAGAAAATGCCAGAAATACAACACAACCTAATTTCCCCAAGTAATTCCTCTGCACTTGAGCTGCTTTGTGTGAAGGGCTCTTAATGTTTCAAACAGGAGGAAGGGGAAAAAAATAAAGGCTAAACATTTGTTTTTCCCTCAGTGTAGAAATGGAGAAGCGTTGAGGAGAAATGTCTGGCTAAAACACAAGATGATGCTGTTACATCTTCCTTTCAGGAGATAAGGAACTGTGCTGCGAATTCAATTTGCAGAGGTTTTTATAGGAGCCACAGAGATATCAAAGACCAGCACGTTCAATATCACACTGACTTTTCCTGCACGCAGAACACACCAGGACAAGCACAGAGACACTTAACCCACATTGAGCAGCTCCCTCACCTCCCCTGTTTCCAGCCCTACTGCAAGTTAGGGAGAAATTGGTTCTTTTGTCCCCAAACCACCAGTCAGGGCAGTTGTGAGGCATCATGGCATGAGCTGTCCACACTTCATGGGGCATAGAGGTGTCATCTAGGGGGAACGGTGGCAGTGAAATCAAGGAAAGAAATAACAAATCAGGGGTTGGGGTGATGGGACACATGGGTAAACAGATGCTGAGAAGGGCATGTAATACCTTCARCAGCAGACATGGGCTCCTGCACATAGCAAGACTACGGCTCTGCCTGACTGGCCCCTCCGTATCAGTACTAGGGGTCTCCAGGTCACATCTCCAGGTCACTATGAGACTATCCTGCCCTTACTTATGTAGGTATGACAAAGCAAGCCATGTTCTCCAGGATCCCACTTAATACAGGAGAAAATTGAAGTACTTTTCACTTCTAAGTCCTTTCCTTAGTGCAGCATATATTTACAGATATGAAACCTTCCCAGCACCCTGGCAGAAAGGATGGAGAGAGAGTATCACATTATATTTTTCACCTCAGAGAAGGGGTAGAAGAGACAAAAGGTGATGCTCAGCTGCTTAGCAACTGCACAGCACTTAGGTGCTGGAAATGGTACTGGTGTTGGAAGCTGAATGTGGCACACACACTGTACCATCTACACAAGATTACACCCAACAGTCAGCACAGCCAGGAACTGAATTTGCTTTCCCCCACCCGCTGACATTGAAAGGGAGCCTGAGCACACCGTCTGGGTGCACAGAGCCTGGCTCACTCTCTGTCCAGAACTAATCCTGCCAGTGTACATCAGGTCTACAGTAAAATCTGAGAGTGGCAGCTTTTTCCACCCCCCCCCCAAAGGGAGTCAGTACCATATCCCAGATAGAAATTCAGAGCGAGTTTTCCTCCCCCCTGCCTGTTGGCATTCCCCTTCGTAGGTGATGCACACCCATCGCAGGGCTCCTTCCTGGTGTAACGGGGCTGGGCAGCAATTTCTCTCTGCTAGGCTTGATCTCCTATGCTGTAAACGTGCTGCATGAGATGGACAGCAAAGCAACAAAGAGAGCATCAAGGGACACGAAGGTGGGTGTTGTACAGCTGAAGGATACACACAGGCATTAAGGAGCCCTGGCAAGGATGCACAAAAAATGCCAGTGGGAGAGTACAGCTAAACCTCTGCAGTGAGTTCAAAGCTGGGGGGAACAGAGCACCATCCAATGATAGTGTGCTTATTTAGAAACCCTCTATCTAGGAGAGTGTGGGTCAAACTAAATTTACTTTCATGTAAGGCTTGTCTATTAGTCTTATCTACCATGCTGAATRAGCCTCCAAAGGAGCACGACCCAGGCAGCTGCTAACCCTTGGTGATCTATTACTTGCATGGAAACTTCACTGGGAAAATAACTGACTGTATCCAAGAGAAAGAAAGCAATTTTGAACTCCAGAGTAGAAGAACTAAAGTAAGAGATGGTCTAGATGGCAGATGGTCATCAGGAAGCAACCTGACAATGGGTACTGAAAATTATAAAGAATATGGGTTTTTCTCTAGCCATTTTAAAGAAAGAGAAGAAAGGAAATGTTTACACAGTAAACCTTCATGCTTCAGAGGWGGAGGCATCTGCCAGAAGGATCCTCAACTTTTTAAAGAACACTGACCTAAGGAGAAAGTCATAGCAGAAATGTTTTGGTTCTGATGGTCTAAGGGCGTGAGAGCCAAGGTTCATAGGAAGACATATTAATCTTTTATTAAACCAACTGATACTACTGAAAAAAAAAAACTAAAAAGAGCTCAGAGAGGGTTTGTGTGCCTAAAATTCATTCTTTTTTTCCCCTCCAACAATATTGTATGTTCTAATAAAAGATATTACTTCTTCCTGCAAACCTTGTCTTTCCCAAATCCAGACAATGCTCCAGAGTGGTGAGGATACAGAAGCAGGGAGCGTTTTTTGTTATTATGTTTAGCTCTGTGTTGCTAGAAATAGAAACGTATTTTCAGAGCCCTTTGCAAATCCTGCATGTGCCTTTTTTTTGACAAGCAGGTGTCCTCTGCGTGATGAACTGTGACCTGGAGTACACTCAGGACAGACCTCTGGGAAAGGATGGAGCTAAATCCCCTAGAGGTTTCAAGCCCAGCCCAGGATTTGGGGCAGGATGCCAGAAGGGTAGGACATAGGAGACCTGGGCAGAGGGATGTCTTAATGAGGTTTAATGCCTACATAAATCCTCCCTCTACTCGACATGTGTCTTCACTGCTAGGTTCCCACCCATGTCAGAACATTACCTTGGAAGTTATTAAGGACTGTTGACTATGATTTAAGACTGTATTCTCTTCTAAAGGTGGAGAAATATTGCCCTTTCCCTGGGCAGCTGCCACATGATTTTGTTTTGGAATTGAATTACACATTTTGGAGGAAGAAAGGAAAATGATCTGGATTTTACTGGAGCACAAATGAGTTCAGAGCCACAGAAGGGCTCTGGGAGCAACCAAACCCCAGTCTGCCGGGTGAAAGAGCAGCTGGGGGTCCTAAGCCTAGCCCCGGTGATGCCCCCAGCTCTGGAGAAACCCCCCAGCCACTGTGAGAGCCTTCCAGGTCCCCAGGCAGTGCCGGGCAGGCACCGTGTGCCTGACTCGCTGCCGTCTCCATGCCACACGCAGCTCCCTGACCTGCAGCGTCCCACCACCTGCTGTCACAGTCCTGAGTCATACCTAAAAAAATCGCCTACTCACACATTTTTTTTAAAGAAAACAACAAGAAAAACAAAATCYGCCCAAATCTTTTCTCTCCAATACGGATATATTCCATCCTGCCTTCCCACAGAGACCCACACCAAGGATTGCACAGCACATTACACAACACAGCGCAGAAATGTTTCTTCAACATCCCCGCCTTTACTCTTCACACAGAGGCTGGGCTAGTTCTCCCCATCTCCCCAGTCCCTCCACTTTCCTCCGCTTTCTAATCAGATGCTGTTTCACCTCTCCCCACCACYTACACCTCCACAACCATCTTCTCTCCATCCTGTCTTGTTGGAAGAAGGTTTAAAGGCACCAGCTGACGGGATCCCTCTGTGATGCACAAGGAAAAGGACGCATCTGTCTTCAGGCAGAACATGGAGAGCCTTGCGGAGAGGGGAAACAAGCCTCTCTGCTGCTTTTGTTACGCAAATGTTTGTTTTCTGTATCCAAATGTGTAACAGGAAATTAAGCGGTTCACCTTTGTTAAAGCACTTTTGCATCCCACAAATGCAGGAGCCAGATGGTGTTCTTTCTTTGTTTTAAAAGATTAAAAATGGGAAAGAAAGGAAATGGCTAGGAGCTAATTCTYAGCCTGGAACACACTCACATATCTGCATGCCCAGTTATCCGTGCTCGTGGGGCCGGGGTAGGAGCAAACACGRGGACCCAGCAGACTGAAGTGAGTCTGCTTGCAGAGAGCTCCAGACCTGTCACTTTGAGCCAGCTTCGAGGTGGAATCCCTCACTGTGTTCCCAGAAAAAGAGAAATTACAGTATTCTCCCCAGGCTGCAGCTTGGACACACCAAGCAATATTTTCTAGAAACCACCTGAAGCAGAACTTTGCTCCAGGTCCTACTGGTGGGAATGGCAGGCTGTCGACAGGGGAGAGCTGCTGTGCACAAACACTGAGAATCAGATGTGGAAGTATCACCAGGCAGGCTGTAGATGTGACCAGGGACAGCACCAAAGAGTTTCAAAGTTCAACTCTTCAGCCACATCTCCACCTTCCATAGGTGAGACCCAGGAGCAGTTTGGTTCTCATAGTTGAGCTCATTTGCTCTCTGTCTGTATCCATTCAAAAGCCCTCACTTGGGGTACCTTGGTGGATTTTATGATAGGTCTGTGCACTCRAAAGGATTGTCTCAAGAGCCTTGAAGGGCCAGTTTTCATGCAAGGGATGTTAGGAATTAAAATTGCGAGGAAGACAGAACACAAATGCACAAGTGTTGTGAAGCCATATTATTTTTCTCACCTACATTTGCAGAAGAAAGTGCATGCTGCTTCTTACCAAAGTCAAGTCTAATACAGTCAATAACATGAGCCCATGTGGCTTCATTAGCGTCACAACCAGGTTTCTATTCAAAGAGTCGACTACTCTTGTTCATAGGGAACTCAGAAGTGCAGGTTGCTAYGTAGAAACCAAATAGATTTCCCAGTCCAGAGACAGCAAGGCTCACACCAGTTCTTGCAGAGAATGAATGCAGCAGTGTTGTGCAAAGGCAGAGGGACAGAAGAGGACAGGTACGAGGTAGAGACTGTCACATAACCGTGAGTGCACCAGAAGGGTGAATAATGAGATCAGCTCCATGTGCTCTCCTRGTAAACACGTCCCACAAGGTAGTGATTAGAGAAGGAGATTGAGAAATGAACCGATCTGGGTTCTTCTCATATGCTGGGGGTAGCATGGCTGGGCTGTGGCTGGAGGAAGGATGAAGGACACTTGGCTCCTGGACTTCTGCTCTTTTCTAGGGGGAATATATGACCTGGATGGACTTCCGCTCTTTTCTAGGGGGAATATATGGCCTGGATGGACTTCCTAGCTCTGCCACTGAATCCTGCTTTGGCCTTGGGCAACTCACGTAAACCCTCTGCCCCTCATGCCACCAGTGTAAATATGGACAATCAAAACCTTAATTTGCTAGGACCCTTCTTTGGACTGTAACAGGAAAAGGTCTCCATGCATGCAGAGCATGGATTTACTGATCAAGAGTTTTAAAAGTACCAAAAGTCAGTGAAAACAGAGAAAGGAAAATCAACAGAAAACAAAAGGTTGTGCTGGTCTGAAGCTCAGCTCTTGCTCTGGTAAACAGGTGATAACTAGTTATTGCTTTGGTCATGCATGGCAATTTGTGTTAGCAGAGAAARGTCCACTAGAAAAGCCTTACGACACCGCACGAGGTAGCACAGAGCAATCCTCAGCAAAGCGTTTTGCACAGACAGGATGAGGTCTACAGAACACCACCACAGAGAAGACAAAAAATCCCACAACAGTGAACTGGCCTATGGAGATCTTCTCAAGTCTCACTTTTTGGAGGCCCTCCCAGCTTTTGCATGGCAATAGCAGCGAATTCTCCCATTGCAGAGAGAGCTCTCGATGCTGCAGGAACACAAGCTTGGCTGGCATTGTCTCAAGTGGTGTGACACTGGCTGTGGTTGAGGTAGGTCTAACATGGCTGAAGAAAAGGAGCCAGGCAAGAATGTGGTTAATCACACAGGCTGCTTCTCATCCTCCCCTGGGCCTTYTCTTCCCTACTTGCTACTTCCTGAAGTTTCTGCAGTGATGGGACTGTAGCCACCTCTCTTCCCTCATCACTGCCCAGTAACTGCACCRAGACCTTTTCCCAAGATGGGCTTTTGTGCTGCACAGTGAAGATTGGTTCCCTCACTGATAATTAAACTTAGTGATAAGCCAATGTCCTGGGCTGGGAGACGTGATATGTCTCAGCAGAAATCTGATCACATTTTTCCTCCTCCSCAGCACAGTAACTCTACTTGGCAACTACCTATCACATAGAGAAAACCTTCTGAATCAGATCAAGACCACAGGTCAACCCTTTCTCAGGTAGCTGATAGAAATCATCCTCAAAGCCAAACATCCATGTTGAAACCAGAAATAAACCAGCCTTAGTCCAAGCATCAGGCTAGAAACCACAACTCCTTAGCCTGAAAAGCCCTTCCCTGCTGGCGGGTGGCCCAGCGACAGATGCCTACTCCAGTGTGCTTCAAACTCTGCACATCACAGCTTCTCCTGTGGCTGAGGAAGGGTGAGAAAGACGCTGTCCCCCCAGGGASGTTGCCATCCCAGGCAGATAGGGCAGTGCAGACAGGTACAAAGGGAGTGTACAAGACAAGGGAACAGCACGAGCACAAATCACAGAAGAAAAGGCTGGAAAGGCATTCCTGACTCATCGAGTCCGTCCCCAGAGACGAGTGAAGGATTAGCCTCTGCACTAAACACAGGCATTTTTATCTAGTTGCTTCCTGAACTTCTTTAATGACAGGCCCTCAGCAAGCTACCTCTGGCAAATTATTCCATTGTCTGAATGATGACCCTGCTGGAAAAAAGTGTTTTGAGGTCGAACCTAAATTGCCTATTACTTCCTCTTCCATATTTTATGCACTTTTATCAGTCAGTCTTTCTGTTGCCTTTTCTCTAGGTCCCTGTATTAAGTTTCTTTAATCTAACACCAGAGGTCACAGCCTGTAGTCTTTGTCGTCTCTTTTGATTACCTTTAATTTACCAGTCTTCAAAAAAGAGGGAGAAAAAATAGAAAGGAAGCAAGAATGGGATGACTTCAGAGCCATCCCAAAGCACGTGACTGTGTGCTGGGTATCACAGAGAGCTCTGTGTGTAGGCATCTGCATGGATGTCTGAACTACAAGCATGCCCAGGACTGAAAAGGAGGCCAATGGTTCAGGGATGCCTGATCGACATCTGTGTGCATGTTTCAGTGAGGGAATAACCAAGGAAGTGAGCCCAAGTGCTCCAAAAACTGATTTATTGCAACAGTTCCTAGTCTCCCTTTGCTCTGAGCATCAGACTGCCGCTGGAGCTGCCTTACCCTGTAGTAATCAGTGCTGTAGACATCTCTTGACATCCCAAAGTCTCCAATCTTCACCAGCAGGTTGGCTCCGACCAAGCAGTTCCTGGTGGCCAGGTCTCTATGGACAAAGTGTTGGGAGGCAAGGTACACCATTCCAGAGGCGATCTGGCTAGCGATGTGGAGCATCTGGGATAGCCCTAGCTCCCCTTTGGCTTGTCGAGGCTGCCCATCCACGAGGATCATAGCATCTGGGCCATGTGCCCTATAGGGAGGAAGAAGCAAAAAGCATAGAGTTGGGTCTCAAAAGTGACCAGGAGATAGGAATCCCACACGGTCGCTGTTTCTGCTGGGGTAGGGACTAGCCCCCAACTCTGTACTGTGAGGATGTACACACAGCTCCAGTGGAAAGAAAAAAAGAAAAGCTTAAGAGAACAGGAGGTTGGGGGAACRTTTGGTGGGTGAGTGGGTGCCGTACATCCTTCTCCTATCCTTACTCTTCCACAAGCAACCTCTTTTGGCCACAGACTGCCAGGACAGAAGGACCATTGGCTTGATGCAACATGGACATTGTTCCCTCGCAAGACCTATGCAAAACTAATGAGCCTCCAGATATTTACATGTGTGCTCCAGTTAATCCTTACACCTTGGAAACCTTCCCAGAGGTAGAGATATCACCCCTTTTCTTCCACAGCCATCATATTCTTGCTACCTAGTCTCTTTATTAATCCCAAACAGCCTTCTCCATTTCCTCCAAACACCACATCACCGAACAACCTCCCCCTGATCAATACCAATACAGCCCGAGATCACATAAAAGGTTTCAGAGGAACACCAGCAGCTTCAGCCCTGGAAAATACCTTTTATACCCTAAGCTACCCCAGAGGTAACACAGGTACTGTAAACTGTGAAGGCACGAGCAGAGGTACAAAGGTTAGACCTGGATGTCAGCAGATGCAGAGAACATCCTGGGCGACAAAAGGGAATATTTTGCTGAACCAAGTGCATTGTAAATGAAGGACTGAAGGTCAGTCTCATTCCTGTYCTGTCCCCTTTTTAGTCCCCTCCCTCGCTGTGTACCAAGCCTGTCTTTGCCATGCTCCCTCTGTGATGTCTCTTCTCCCGGTAGAGCTCACCCTGTGGTAGCCTGTGTGAAGGTGGAATAACAAAAGCCCTCATATTTAGGGAAAAGCAAGAGATTTTGCTGTGACCTTCCTCCTTGTGACTAAGATACAGTACAGCATTTCCTCTGAGGCTTTCATTCTGTTCTCTTTGAAATGATTCTTGGCATTTCACCCCTGTCATCAGCAGCAACCCCACGGAGAGCTAGCAAATTGAAATTGCACGTACAGAGCTTTCCCTCCTTCTTGACATGGGACTGAACAACCCACAACAAGCTCCAAACTGTTTCCCTCCTTTGTCTCTGTTCCCTAATTGCTCTGTTGGGCTTGAGGATGGACTAAAGGGATTAGCATCCACGCATTTGGGACTCAAACGATAGCTTTTCAAATCCCTCATCTTCAGCTACCTCCTGGTGCCCTACTCCTGGGAACGTGGCTCTGAAGGTCCCCTCCTGGTAGAAAGGACAGCTGGAAGAGGAGAGGAACTCCAGAAATGAGTGCTGACGAGCCAGGAGTGGTTTTTGGGAGCCACAAGTGGGTGATGCTGCAGTGAATGTGGGATGAGCTGGCTGGGAGCAGCACTGCAGGCGGCAGGGCTGGGGCTGCCGGGGGGAATCTCGAAGGCTCGCAGGCATGGGGAGAGCAGCAGCACCCCTGGAAGAACTGCTGGGGGCAAGGAGGAGCTGCAGAAGAGTGTATGCAGAAATGACTGCTTGATGTCTTATTTAAACAGCCCACAGACAGGTTTACGCCAGGACATTACCTGGTGGTGACAACAGATGTCGACAGCAGGTGAAGCTGAGCCCGGACTGAGCAGGTTAGCTAAAAACAGCAAAGCAGGACAAACAATACCTTCTAAAACTGTGCTGGACAGTTTGTACCAGTCATGCCTTGCAGTTACACCATATTTAGCTGCAGCTGATACCTGTTGTCATCAAAGGTAAACATTCCTAGGTGAGAAGTGAAGGATATATTACTATCTCATTACTGCCACCTTTTTCAAATACAATAATGGCCCCCAAAGAAATGTCTGTGTCTGAAGGGAACAGGTGATGTTTAAAAAATGGTCAGCCAACACCTTTATTYCACTGGCTCTTTTTACATCCTACTATATAGGACACATCTCGGTATGTCCTATATAATACATACACCTCCCTCCCTCCCYTTCTCCATCCCACGTGGGTATGGTCCAGAAGAAAGAAGTATCAACACATTTATGAGATTAACAGGAGGGATATTAGTACATTTAGTTGCATCAAGAGGACTGCAGGGAATACAAGAGGGGTCTGCTCATCTCTTCTTGGGAAAAGGGGTTTAATTCAGCTTTACAGAAAGGCCATAAGATTGGGTGGATCCCCTGTTAAAGAAYTGTTGGGGTTTTTTTCTATTATGGAGTGATGGAGGCTTTTGCTGACATGGGGAAGAAAATCACCTCTCTGGCTTCCTCTGCTGAAATGCCTCTTTCTGTCCCAAGACAGTCTGACTGGGAGGGCTGCTCCACAGGAAGGACTGACACAAAAACATCAGAACTATGCAACTTTTCTAACAAAATCTATTGCCTTTCTGAGTTAACAGCAAATGGCAACAACTTACTATAGACTGCAAAGAGGGTTTGTACTGGCAACATGCAGACATCCCTACTTCAGATTTGCTGCTGCCACAGACAGAAAACAAAAGCTAGAAAACCAGTGACAGAAGGAAAGGGAGGAAGCGATGGAGGTATTCGGTGAGCAGAGAGGGAAGGCGGCTGCTGCAGACCCCAGAGCAGCGGGTCTGTGTGCCGGGGAGCGCCCAGCCTTGCCCCATGCACAACCTGCGGGCAGTCTCCRCCAGCACCAGGGATGCCACGCTCCCTGGAGAGCAATGCCTGCATTTCTCCRCGGCAGGATCTTTTCACTACCCCTTTTCTATTAGCCAGGGCACCACGATTGCAGTCTCCCCTGGTGCAGAGAGCAGGGTAAGTTGTTGCACCACCAGCAATGGTCTTACACGCAGGGGCCCTGGGAGGCGTGTAAAGCCATCCCAATACATGCCACCTCTAGCCCAGCTGGTAAGGGTTGATCCTAGCGCTTCCCCTTGCCACACCAGTTCATTTTACAGACCAGTAAAATTCTCCCTCTTTTCTGGGAAGCCCACAAAGGTCTAACACTTAGGGGAATATATTTATTGTGCTTTTCTCTAGGAAACTAGGTCTAAAGTGAGCCTCTTCCATTTTACTGCTTTTCCAATTTCTGCAATTAAACTGGGAAAAGTCCATCTGAGTGTTTCTTACAGACTCCCAGTCCCTCTGCCCTCCAGTGCCCGGAAGGAACTGTCTCCTGCTGTGGGCTGGGTGAATCATGCCACAATAAAAACTGCTACTCACCAGGGATGCCAGGCASTCCTGCATCACCGACCTTCTCTGACCGCCCTGCAGCCCCCATCCTTCACCATCACCGCTGTGAGGCTAGCAGATAGCTGACCTGACAAACAAAGCCCAAGACTCCCTTTCCATATGCCCCTTTAGGTGTTTTGCTGGGTATAAGCTCCTTTGTTCCAAAAGCCAGCTTCCTTTGGGACACAAAGGGATTTCACTGCCTGTCACACACCAACATGCAGAGAAGGGAGCTCGTAGCTGCTTGCTCCACAGCTGCATGAGAAGGAAAACCTGGCAGCTAAAYGCAGCTGGAAGATGTGAGGCTGCAATCCTGGGGACCACACATCTAGAAAGTTTCTTTTCCTTCATTTAGGCCAAAGATAATACAACAACRAGCTTTCTTCTCCAGTGAAACCAGGACAGGCGCTGTCCTCCCAGGGCATGAGCGTTTCTCARACATGTCCCAGGGCAGGGTTGGGACGTGGGGATGAGGGGGCACATGGCTTCAACACAATATCAGCCTTAGGACCACACTGTTGCATGAAGCAATTACACAAGGCATTGGCACTGGGCACGAGACATCCCTCTGAGACAGTGGGAGAGCCTGTTTTGGACTATACTGTTTGGGAGGTCAATTAGAGCAGTGAAGGAGGCTATGCCTCAGCTGTAATGTCTACCTCCTCTAAGGAGAATAAGGTTGCTGGTTCTGCCAGAAAAAAAGATGGGTCAATTTTCTGCTCTTCYTTGTGAAGCACTTCAAGAACGTGCTCTCTCATGCTCTATTTTAGACTGCCTTCCTCCAGCCATGAGGCTGAGGCTAAGGCACTGTCCTTAACACTGCATCTCCAATCTGTGCTAAAACACTGTTTCAGCCCAATGCAGGGTTTCATGCCGGTAGGCAGAGTTCAATCCGCTGCTGCTGGGAGGTTGCTGAGCACCTGCAAGAGAGGGTACCACAAGAGAGGGTCCCAGGGTAGCCRAGGCTGCTCCCCTTTGAACATGGGTCTGAGGAGCTCTGCAAAGCTAGTGTAGMATCAGCCTTCACTTATCCCACCTTGTCAAGGATGTCATCTGTCCAGAGCCTGAGACCGGGACTCAGCTACAAAATCATATTTCAATCTACCCACAACTATGCCGAAATGAGGAGGGAAAMCAATGCAGGGATGTTCCCAGCCCAGCCACTGCCCTGCAGATGCCCCAAGGGAGCTGCASACAGGTTGGCACTGCTTGGCAGAGGAAAGAAGAAACCTTCCCCATAGAAGAAGAGGTCCTTCCCCATAGCTCTTCTGGTRTAGGTGATGGCTTAGAAATGAAAACCTCAGGGAAGGACCTGTGTTTCCTGGTCAGAAATTGACTGTGATGATGGAAAAATAATCACTGAGCATATCCCAAGATCTAGACCTGCTGTGCCCAAGCTTCTTGTTCCTGCTGCAATCACGTTCACACTTAGCAGTCAAAACAGGAAAATATCAAGGGTCCAATTTTCTAAATACTGGGAAATAAAACTACTAATTATTTCAAGAGGTAAGTACCACTCCACTTGCATGCAGGTTTCAGAGCGTAATTTCTGTATCATGGGAGAACAGCACCACAAACATCCTCCCACAGTTGCTCCCTGCCCCTCACCACTGCCGGATTGAGGGCACACAAATGATCTGCCTCACACTGATGAAGTGGTTGAATGATGACTGGGGGGGGGCTCCAGCAATTTGCATCTCTCTAGAGGCAGGGAAGGCAATTTCGGCACTTCGTCAGGCCTTGCCTAGCTTCTKGAGTAGTGTGGTGCCACAGGTTGGGATAGTTTGTACCTCAGTCAGCATCTCTGTCTGATGAGGCTTAGGGAACAAGGATGAGGGGTGGACTCCTGAGGCCATTCCAGCATTTCTCAGCTCTTTTCTGAATATAGGAATGAGMACTAGAGATCAGTAAATGCCCAGGATATCAATCAGACCAAGGACTCCAGGAAGTTTCTCAAAGGAATATTTTGGCTATGGTGCTATTGAACCAGGAGCTGGGTAACATGGGGAGTGATGGCTAGKGGCCTTCCTGCTTCAGCAGGGCATGTCTTTGCTGGGTAGATGGGACTCGGAGCTGCTCACAGCCATGGCTTCACATCCTACCCCCAAAGGGCAGAGAGGGATTGCAGCCACGCTTCCTGCAGCTTCCAACTTGCTGGGGTGGGAGAAGACAAGTCTGGTTTCCATAGCTCACAGGGACTACCCCTGGGACTACCTAAGAGGAAATGTTGGGGTGGGGTTAATAAAGCACCAAATCTGGTGAGGACCATCATCTCCTACAAGCTGTCCTTGGAACAACCAGCTGTCACTAGCCCACCAGCATCCACGTGGCAGGGGTGTCACTGGTACACCACAGATCTACAAGTCACACTGAGGCTGCGGAGCGGCTGTACAGCATCTCCCGTGCCCTCCTTCACACATACCTCAGGAACTTGTTCAGGTCCCCGTGCTTCATGTACTCGAAGACCATGATGAGGGGGTCGCCATCGCCACACACGCCGTAGAACTTGACGATGTGCTCGTGCTGCAGGTTGGTGAGCAGCTCTGCCTCCCTCTGGAAATCCTTGCGGGCTGCCAAGGTGGGGTCTTTCAGCGCCTGAAAGAAGGGGCACAGATACGCACAGGGTGGGCTCAGGCAGGGGCAAAGCCAGAACTAAGGGGTCGCGGTATCACAGAGGAGCCGACGGGGAAGGGAGAGGAGAGGAACCGCTGCTGCCTGCCCGGGTGCACTGGGAGGGCTGGCAGTAGGTGCCAGTGGCACCACCTCGGCATTTCGTTCATGTAGTTACCGGCCCAGCAGGTTCCCCAACTCATTTCCCAGGCAGCAGCAAACACACCACAAAGGGTAATAGCTTCCAATTATTCCCAGCTTGGGCAGGATTTGTACTGGTGACCTAGGGGTGAATGGCTTCATATCTCATTATTATTAAATTCCTGAGCCAGTCAGTCTTTGCTATCTGTCTTTTATTTTGAAATAGCTGACTACACTGCCTTTATTCAGAAGATAGATTTGCCTGGCTGTGCAGTTATTGTGTGGATTTTTCAAACTGCCTCTGAAGAAGGACACTGTCAAGTCTTTTCTCATAATTTTTAAAATCATGTTTTTATTCCCTGCTGTTTATAATAGCCCCCCTGGCAGACTGATGCTGAAATCAGTATCCTTATTGAGGATATCTCATCTTCCACATTTGAGCACACCACTTTGCCATTGCAGGGTAGCTTGCAGGCTCCGGGCTGTGTGGACCAGCCTGACATCGCAGCGTTGCTATGAAGATGTTGCTGTGGGTGCAGCTGGTGATCAGGGAGGGTTCCCCAAGGTTGGAGACCACTTGTTGTGCATTATTGTGCAGTTGCATTGAAGAGCTAGTTTGAAAGCAGCGTGTTGTCATCCCTGGGTATCAAGGGAGGACTCTTCCATGAGCACTTCGTCGAAAAGTTGAAGTCCRGAATATTTGACAAGGTGGGATGGCCATGAGAATCAGCACAGTCTTTGCAAACATTTAAGGAAAGGAAGAGGCAATTCTGGTTTTGAGTTGCCGGGTCTCAGTTATATTCTCCCCATCCTCCACATGCCAGGACTATTTAGTACCAGTGCTGGCTTTAACCGTGCGGCCTAATGGGAGCTGAAAAAGATTCAAGGCAACTTGTTTTAGTTACCCCCAGATTCAATCTGATGTGCACCGGTTCCCCCTCAGTGGTGGGGAACATAGGTATCGCTCCCACAAATACACCTGCCCCCTTTTCCCCATGCCTTGAATCTCCCGTGCTGACAGGAGAGGTGGCGTTGGCAGGTGCAGACTCCAATTCAGGTGCAAAAAAGGATGTTAAGCATCAAAAAGCTTAAAAGCTTAAAAGCAAAAAGCCATATAATCAGGCATAGAGGAAGGGGTCAAATATGTTGCTAATGCACCTCCGGCTGGTCCATAGCGCTGCTGGGAGCAGTGAGTCCTCCAGAGCAGCTGCTTTTCCCCTTGGAGCAGATCTCCTGCGAGGTTTTTACCCAAGCCTTAGGACACTGCCTCATCTCCTTCTTCTGCCCCCAAACTGCTAGTCACAGAGCATAATTTTAATTCTATGTCCTCTGGGATAGCTTGACTAGAGATATTTAGATGGATGTTACTTACATTGTGCAGATGGCAAAGCATCCATCCTTATCTCAGGCACCCAATTACTTTTAGTCATTTAAGATCTTCACAATGTTGATGCTACCCTATTTTTCCCCAGGAACACAGTCCCCCTGCCCCATCACTCTTTTCTCCCCCTTTTTCCTCTAGTTGCATGTAATATTTCAAGCTGCAGTGAGTTTAGGCTTCCCTTCTTCACACGCAATCATTTCTACAAGGTGTTAGGACTGTAACTGTGTAAATATCACACACCAAAAAAAGATATTAAAAAACCCACATTATTAAGGCTGCACAGCCAAGCATTTAGAAATAAGAGAAACAGGAACTGAAAGTGGTGGAACAGGGAAAGAAGACCAGGACCAGAGGAAGAGAAGGGATGTCTCAGCAAAACCACTGAAATGCCTCTCCTAGGAAGGTTTGGGGTGCATCGTATTTGTGCCTCCATCACACAATTTGTAGGTGACATCTGGCAAGTCACGCAGCATCTGCAGGTTGCAGCCGTTGTCACAAAGTGTCAGTTGTTCCAATATTACCTGGGAAATCCCCTCTCACGTGGCATCAGGGCCAGGTCTGCACAAGCTCCGCGTGTTTACACGGAGCAGGGGTCAATGTGGGTCTGGTACCTGCTGTCCGCGGGGCTGGAAAGGCAGGTTAGTAACTCCATCCTCCACCTAAGTGGATCCTTTCAGCTCAATTTCCTCGATTATCCATCTGCCCTCTGCAAAATGGGGGTGATACTACCCCAGCACCTCACTGGGAGGCTATGAAAATAAGCGTGCTTACATCTAGGGAGCTCTCAGACATGGGAGTGAGCATCACATAGAGAAATGTCCATAGAGAAATGAAAAATAAGTGTTCGGAGGACATGCCCTGAGTACCAGCCCCTCTAGCATTTCTACTACTTGACTTTGTAACCTTAACACTCTTCGCTGAATATAGTTTTTGTGCATTTCTTAGGATGTTTTTAGAAGCAAGCTGAATAAAACAGGAAGCTTGTCCATGCCATCACATCAAAACTCAGCTTATCTGCGGGGCTGCAACCTTTAAATCCGCTGAAAATCTGAGTCCGTTTAACCGAGTGAGTAACACAGCCACTTTCTTTGGCCCTGGGAGGGAGTCCCTGAGAGCACAGCAGAGGCAGGCTCGGGGCTGTGGACTCAGCTGCCCCAACCAGCGTGTCCCGCTGCTGCCCTGAGCTGCAGCGACCGGGGAGGTAGTTCTCAGCATCTGTCAGGAGCATGAGATCTTCAGGAAATGCAGCCAAATCTCAATTTAATATGTAAAGCCTTTTTTTCTTTCCTTTTTTTTTTTTCCTCCTAAGACTTATAATGTGGCCCAAATTAGAGGGATTTTTCCCTGCCCTCCCCCTACCCTGAGCTGGCAAGAAGCCGGATTTCAAGGCCCTGCTCTAAAGCGGGATCTGTATGATCTTGCAGGATGAAAGGCACTCTGGAGATGTAAGCTCATAGTAGCAATTAACAGAAACAAGTTCGGATGCTGTTTTTGCTTACATGCAAATGAAAGTCAGTAGAGACTTGAGAGACAGGATCACGTAAGGGATGGCTGACACTGATAGGCAGGTACCAGCCATATAATCAGGCAATTAATCATATGGGTAGCTGTACTACCTCGGCTTTAACCAGTCTGAGAGACGAAAGGTGCAATCTTGCAGTTCACRGTCAGAGCATAAGGGGACAAAAAAAGGCTTGAACTGCCAATGATTAAAACAACTCTCAAGTAAATGGATGCCTCCAGCATCCTGGAGAGAGTGATGGAACCTTTCTCCCTGTAGAGCATCGGTTCAAATGCAGATTGACTTCTTCCAAGCAGTTAGGAGGCATCAATTAACTTCCAGGGATTAGGCTATGTGTGTCTGCCAACGGGTGCCACTTGAGAGGAGAGCACATTTCTGCACTGAGTGGTCTCCTCTGCCCAGAGCCACACCGATGGGGCACAGCTCACATGAGGACCCTCACAAGGATGCAAACAGCACAGCACAAGCCAAGCTGAACTTGTTTTGGCTCAAAATCACCAAAACAGGAGCGATCTGTGGCTAGGCAAGCAGGAGCTGAGTGGAGCGGAGCTGGGTTGCTTCGCTCATCTTGCAGCAAATTGATCCCAGTAAATTGGTTTGTCGTGCTTAGCTTTTAAGTGCTCATTTTCGCTGAGGCCTTTTTTTGTTTCAGTTTCTGCATGTTCCACAAAGAGATAAAATCCRGAAAGATAAGAGCACTGCTCCCTCACAGAGGGAGGGTGGACTCCACACCGCGCTGCTGCAGCTGCATGGGAGCTTACGGCTTCCAGACCAGCTTCTCCTCCCCGTCTGTCTCCTGGCCGTGTCAGCAGGAAGAGAGGCTTTGGCATTGGCGAGAATAGACGACCTTGAAGCGAAACACTAAAACTTCGTGTGACTAAGTGGATTTACCACAATCTCCGGCATCAGCTCAATCTCCTCTCCTGACCCCCAGCCCTCCCCTGCTTCCCTTTCCCACGCAGGCTCATCCAGCCTCGCTTCACCGGCCAGCCCCTGCCCTACTCTCTGCCATTCGCCCTTGGGATTTACCTTCACTGCCACCAGCATTTTGTCATTGGTGGGGCTGAGGTTGTAACACTCGGCCAAGAACACCTTCCCAAAGGCACCTTCTCCCAGCTCCCTCTTCAAAACGATGTCTCTCCTCTTAATATGCTGGACATCTGTTGGAGGGAGGGGAGGAAGAGGGAAAGAGTTGAGGGAAGAATGAATCAGGGTTAATTCAGGGAATGGAAAACAACTAATTCAATTTTCTAGCAAGCTGCAAAGGATCTGAAATTGCTTTGCAAAAATATCTACAGGGATCTTTTTACCCACCCATGGAACGCGGCCATCTCTGGGATGGAGCTAGTCTCATGCAAAACATCTGCGAGGAAAGTACTTGAGGTTTATCACGTTTTCACTATAAGCTCGCGGCAAGCTTGTTCTCAGGGAGAGGATCCTTTGGGGCAAAATCTGCTACAAAGACCTGAATCTCTTTGGAATGTTCCTGGAAATAATTCATCTCCTGCGAGGCATAGCAAAGGTCACATACTTCCGATGCCAGGCCAGGCGAGATTAGAAGGTCCTGTTGAGTTTTGCATTTCAATCGGGATCAGTTTAAACCCAAACTYGGGCACATTTTTGAGGCTGAACCTTGGCAAGTCAAAGTGTTCCCGAGGGGAGGAGGACCACTGACCCCCATGCACCTTAGGACATGAGCAGGAGCCGGTTGGACATGCCAAGCAGTGCCCCGTAGCAAGACCCTGACCCTGCAGCCATCTCCTACGCAACTGTTCCCTCAGAAACAAGGTCATCCCAGGATAAAGTCACTGGCACAACAGGCAAACTCTACCCATTAGTTTCAATGATCCTTTCCACTGACATTTAGGATGGTGAGGATTGACAGAGAATAGCAACCGAGGTTTCAGGAAGAATCAAAAGAGCAATAGCTATTAATTTAACAAAGGTACAGAGGCCTAAGAAGATTGGCCTGCTCAGCTAACAGGGTCATCCATAAGGGCTAGATCTACCCACGTATTAGACACCTACAAGGGTAGATAAGTGACTAGCAGGATCTCCACAAATGCTGGGTCATGATTAGATGCCGCTGGCTGCTGGGAGAGCCTGGGGGTCTCCATACTGTGTTTTGGGGATGACACTAGGGCACAGCTACTTGCTGCCAAACCTCTAAACACCTTTCTGGCATCACACTACCCGTACAGCTCCTCTGGCAATACAGAAGGGCTTTTTTTAATGCCTCAAATGAACTATGGAAGCAGCTAGAGATGCACAGCCACCATAGCATTTTCTGGAG
Source organism: Oceanodroma leucorhoa (assembly GCA_030449065.1). Classification (NCBI taxonomy): domain Eukaryota; kingdom Metazoa; phylum Chordata; class Aves; order Procellariiformes; genus Oceanodroma; species Oceanodroma leucorhoa. The sequence goes on from JASVER010000034.1 coordinate 1,998,163, forward strand.
GCACAGTACCCAAAACTTCACCTCTCTAAACTGCCCTTCACTGGAGCTTACTGCCTCCCTCAAGAACTGTGGCAGCACAGTCTACCCCAGGCTTCCCCCTGATGGTCATGGCAGGGCAGTGAGAGCTACACACTCTTCTCCAGTGCTTGGTGAGGAAAAGCTGATGCATTAGAGGTCTCCTCAAGCAGATGCATTAGATGGGACAATGCCCTCTTTCCACTCCTACCCTGGGGCATTCATAACTTGGCCTTGCATATGCTTGCTCACAAACTGGACTGCTTTTGAGRCTTTTCCATCTCTTCCACATGCCACAGGAGCTGTACAGGTATGCATCCCTTAACTCAGATGCATTTCCCTTGGGGCACTGCAGATGCAGGAGGTGGAGGTGACTAACACCAGGTTTCAAACTGGCTGCAGGGAAGCACCATTAACAGCAATCACAATCTGCCACCAGGTCCTACCACCCAGGTGCCCGAGTAGGCACCCACATCGACCCAAGGGAGCATATGCCCCACAACAACATAGGTACCACTTAATGCATGAAAAAGCCAATGGATTGGAAGACTAACATCCTAATGGCTTTCATACAATTAAGCTTTTTAATTAGGAGCTCACAGGCATGTTTAAGGACCTTCCATCTCTGGCCCTTTTGCTTGTTTGGGAAGATGGATGCTGCGAGATTGCATAAGCAATGGGCCTTGTAATGAGCGATGCCTCTATAGAGAATTCCTGTTGACCTTTTCATTAATTGTTCAATAGACTGAAAACTGTTAGTTACCAATATTAATAATATTAGTAACATTAAGGCACAGGATGGTAGGCACATCCAAAATGACTTTGGTTTTAAATCTGCAGTGACAGCCAGGGAGAACAAATCATATGTGGACTTTGCCTTCTCCACCTGGTTTAGTTGAGTGTTTAAGGAGTACCTTGAGAAATCTGAAATATTATGTGTTGAAATGTTAAGTGATGCACTTGGGTGAGGAAAGTTCTAATCTAAGAAAAGCTCAAATGGCACCAATCTACTTAATAGAGGAAAAGGGTTTTTTTCCTCTTTCTCTTGGCAAGCATTTCTATAGCACTCATCACTACAGTACCTAGGATTTGCTGTATTGACAAACCACGTATTTGCATTCTTGGTCTCCTGAATAGCAGCAGTGAAGAAAGCTGCGGGGAAATGATCTTGTATTAAGAGCAGCCCAAGGACACTTTAAAAAACTTAGAATCCCAACAGAAATGTAGCAWTTGCAATCCTATTGCCCCATTTGATGTGAGATAAAGTTAAAAAGGAAACTGTCTCAGAATAACCAGCAATACTATTTGAGATTATTTACACTTCTGATGAGTAAGTGGTAAGATCATGAGAAGTGAAGCAAACCTCTCTTTCTGAACTCCCCAGAGTCTTGTCCAAAATTTTCAGCTCCCAATTTTTCCTCCCAACAACATCTTAATAAATGATCAGATGTTTCCGAGAGCCGGCATCCAGACTGTGTAATTATGTCTACATTATTAAAATAATATCCCATCTGTCTTCAAGACCAGATTTCGCAGCAAGTTGTTAGGGTCACCCGAGAAGCTTCAGGGGAAATTTGTATGAAGAATTTAAGGAGATATTGTGGCAGACAGAGTTGAACTGAGGGAGGAGCAATCCTTTTGAAGTAGTGGACTCACATAGCACTGCTGGATTTAAAGTAAACTTGGATGGTTATTAAAAAAACAGGGTTCATGAAGTTAAGCAGTTTGACAGCAACTGAACAATCTTAATGTAGAGTCAGAAAAGTACTTTCGCTGATCACAATTTCTCTCAACCTCAAATGGCCATAAATTTTGCTTCACAGTATTTTAGGCACAAATGGAATAGTAAGTGAGTTATAATAAATTGCTTTTTCACATGCTATAGGCTTAAAATACTGAAGTTTACATCAAATTCTTCCATTCACGGTGAGATCAGCACTATGATTAATTCTACATTACTATTAAATATGGGCTTTAAACATAAAGCAATGACAAACCGCCCTGGCACTGTGCGAATGGCTGTGTTATTGTGCTAACCTTGCATCTCTCTGCTCATCTGTCCTGGCTGTAACTCATAAGGAAGGCCAAGTAGCCATGAAAGATGCTGTGCTGCAAGGGCACCTGGGAGGTTCATCTGCATAAATCTGTTTACCTCCTCCTGGAGAAAGCTGAGCCCTGTCTGATAAACAGCTGGTGTTTATTTGTTTTAGGCAGGCAGCGGTGTGCTAATCTGTCTCGGCTGTGTTGCAGTCAGCCCTGCCGACAAGGTGTATGCAAACTGTCTTCCCATAAGTACCACTCTTTTTTTTTTTCTCCCCCCTGTACCATTAACTTATAAAAACAAGCCAACAAGACAATTCAAAAGAAGAATCTAGGCAGGAGCCAAAGTAAGGCCTGACAGGAAAATAACCAGACTTGACAGCACGATGGGAAGTCATTCAAGGCTGCGCTGTATCTACAGGAAGGATGTGAGCGCACAACACTGAAGTAATTCCACTTTTAAATGAAACATCTTGCAGCCCTTGTTTTGGGATTACTACGTTGCTGTATGACACAGAAGGAGAGTTGGGCAGATTCCCCACCTTCCTTCTCGTCCATCAAGATTTARCACATGGAGAACGTGTTTCAAGCTCTTGCCTTCACTGTTGTTCTGACTAACACATGAGCCACATCAGAAAACACTTGACCTGCAGCTGGTTGGAAATGCCCCACGGCTTCAGTTCGATGATGGTAACATGTGGGTAACCAAGAATATTAGCAAGAGGGTAAGTCTGGGACACTGCACTCACCTTTACAAATTGCCTCCAGATCAGAAAGCTTTCCTTTTCTCTGGAAGAGTCAAGGCAGAAGGATTGCGGCTTTGGATCTGCAAAGGGATCTTACCTAACCTCCTCTGAACCTTTTGCAGGACGGCTGACTTGATCTGTGCTTAAAGTGCACTCAGTCAGAAAAGCGGCTGTCTAAAAGCAGTAACTTCTTCCTCCCTGTATTTGCTCCCATGTGTCCCTTAGTCATGTCTGCTCATCTTCTCGACACAAACATATTCTAGTTTGCTAACCTTGYGAACCAGCACAGCCATGGGATATAGGGGAAGAAGAAGAGGGAACAAGATTAATTCTGCTTTTCTCATACATCAATCTACCATGTCTTGATGGGTCACTTCTGCACTGGCTCCTGGGATGGAGCCTGGAAAAGCCAGAACTTTTTAGTTTAAATCACTGTTTCAATGACTCTTCATCTTATTGGAGAATCTCTCTTGCTTGTGACAAGGTCGAGGCAAAAAGACCCTGACTCAACCTCCAAATCCCAGGTAGAGCACACAGAGCTGGTAACAGACTGTGTGCGATGAAAACACCCTTTTCCTAATAACCACCACATTTCAATCACGTGAGCAGAAACTGGGAAGTTGCATGGGTAAGTTTCATGAATCTAGTTTTCCAATTATTGTCTCATTTCCAAATCAGTCCTGGGGGTCAGGTGAGGAACAGGTGGGATCAGTGACACTGCAAATTCTGCATTTCAGATTTCCATCACGGCCAGCATCTTTAAAACCCTGGTTTGATAATACTCTTGAAGCCTGGCTGCACATGATGAAGTGTTTGGGCACAGATGACTACAGTGGGAGGTAAATGGACAAATCAAACTCCAAACAGAGTAAACCACGAGCAGTGCCAGTACTTAAGTTACAGCTAAATGCAAAACTAAATCTTAAGCTGGATCATTTATACCAGGACTGAAATTAATTCCTCACACCTCCTTCTTTCAAATTCCTGAACAGCGGTCTATCTGGTTGCTGTATTTCTAGTGGGTTTCCTGTCCTTGGAGTCTTAATTCACAAACAACATATAGCTCACTGGAGAAATGGAGCAAACCTATGGAAATCTTTTATTTTTGCCACCCTCTTTATCAATCAGCAGCTTTCTCTTCTAGCCTAGAAAAGACCAATATCAATTTTCTATCAGTTTCTTTTCTCCTCTACAAGTGGCCCTGTTTTTCCTAGAGGTATGTCCTTTCCTGTACCTCTCCATCACCAGCTCCTCCCTCCCTTACCTTTGTCACTCCATGCCATTTCTTCTTTTTCCTCTTCTCTATTTCTTGCCCCTCTTGCTGTTCAATCCCTGTTTTAAAACTGACTTCTTTTAGATGTGTTTCTAGGGTATCCTATTTGAATCTGATCCTGGGCTCTTTGTGGTAATGGCCTTGATTTTCATAAGCTTCTAAAGCCTCATTTGCATCAACAGCACTTTATAAATGATAACAACAACGACATTTTTCAGTAGCGGCTGAGTCATTTGCTGTAACAACTAATTTATGCCAAAGAGTTGTCTCTTTTTTCTTTATACATAAGTTGTCCACAAAAAGGTAGCAAAGTTCTCAGTTAGTCAATATGATTCATTCACTTCTTTCTCGACTCACTGCTAAAATATTTCTTATGAATAAACTCTGAATAGCTTCCCTGCTCCATGACAATTAAAATCAAATAAACAAAGCTTACAATTTACACTGGAAATCTTGTCATTAAGACATGTAACTACCAAACAGAGTGCCTTTCATTTCAGGCAGTCAATCGCAACCTGGATATCAACCAAACGTGTTGATGAGTTACCGATATACCTGATCAGAGCAAAGTGTGCAGATCGGGTAGGACCAAATCAAAAAGCCATGCTGCTGGGGGGCTGATAAGTCATTCTCTCACAGACCTATCTCATAGTGAGAGAAGATAATGCATAGGCTAGCTGCACAGAGGCTGAGTCTCCCTCCTGGCCTGGTGCAAATCCATCAAAGTCAATGAAGGATATTGATTTCAATCGCGGACTGCTGTGAAGTACACATAAACAAAGGGAGAATCAGTCCCATATAATTTAAAAAAATAGAGACGTAAACAGGCTGCTTCTTATCTCCATATGGACTGGTAGCCTTCCACTTCTGGTGGCTTCTCTCTCAGCTCTGACATGAGCCACCTCTGGGAAAAGGCCAGGATACACGCTTCGGCAGCTCGGCACCGTGCCCAGACGCTGGTTCTTTGCCAAGGTCCTCTGTTAAGGCACCCTTCAAGGACTCAGCTTCAAAAGAGTCATGATTATAAGCACCAAGCAGTTCTGACAGTCCTTTCAAAGAGACCCCAAATCATAGAGGTTTATGTAAAGCATATCTGAATCTCTGGGAATTTCATGGAGCTGGCACAGTTCTTGGCTGAGCCACCTGGGCTCCAACACATGGGTGCACCAAGGTCCTTCCCACCCCCTTCTTTGCAGGCCGTGTGGACAAGACCACCTAGCTCAGACCTTTCTCTTCACCTTGGGGGCAGTATTTCAATCTTACTAATTCTGCGTGACAGCTTTAATAGCCATTTGTGTGTGTCCACACAGAAAAATAGAGAGAGAGACTTTCTCACATCTTCCATCCATCTCTCCTTTGGCCTTGATGGAAACAACCTGAAATGCAAAGGATGCTCTCCCTTTTACTGTGTTACCCCTCGCTTTGCATCCCCTCTCAGGCTTTTCGATCTCCAGCAAACCAATATATGCCATTGGCTTCACAGCATCTCTTCAGACTGTTTTTCATGTCTTGTATCTTACCAAGATGCTGGCACCTTGCTCCCAGGCAGCCCCTGGCGCCTGACTATATATTACGTAATTAAACAGTTGTGATCATACTCCTTCATGAAGACCTTAAAAGACAATAACTTTATGTTTCTGCGGTTCTTTGCATTTTCTTACCATTCCCTTCATTCCTTGGGAGCAGCCGCAAGGCATGAGTGCAGGTCCCAGATGTGAAGGAGGCATTATTGCCCAGCTGACCCAGCAGACCCGAGGCTAATGCAGTAGATGCTGCTAAATGGACCTTGGTAAAAAACAGCAGGCCTTGATGCATTTAGCTGGACAATCTGGGCTAAAATAATTATCCAGGAATACCAATCTGCACCAGGAGCTGACGTTCAGTGCAATTAATCTCAAGAAAACAGGAGAACAGAAGAGCAACCTCTGCAAGCCAGATCTCTGATGCTTTGAAAATATCTTGCATCCACCACTTCCAAGCATACCTCCAGCAATTAGGACATCATCAGCTCCTCTGGCTTTTGCTGTTGCACTAGCAGGTGGAGAGGAAGCCCTGACCCAAAGGGCTGCCTTTGACTCGCCCGCTAACTCCAGCCAGCCTCGATTCGAGGGAGAGCCGYGTTTCTGCAAAACAGCCCTCAAGCTCCACAGAGTGATTTGATTAGCGGCACGGAGCGACTGGATTAGCACCCGCTGAGCTGCCGTAACTCGAGCTGCTGCATCTCCGCTGCRGCACCGGCTCCGATATCAGCCACACAGCAACCGCCGGCAATGACAGTCTACATGTACAATGCCCTCGGAGATAAAGGTAAGTGTAAGGGGAGTGTGTCTGTGTGTGCATGTGCCTGTGTAAAGGAGCTGACAGAAAGGCAAAGTACGATCACCTCTTAAACCAACAACTCATCAGATGCAAGCCCAGAGCCTGCCAGACTCCCTCACCACGTCATGCTGAAAACCATTTAGAAGCAGGTGACATTACCTGGTGTGACATACCTGCAAAGCTTAAACCCAAACCAAATCAAACTCTTGTTTTCTTCATGAAAAAGATCTGAAAAATAATAACGTGCTTGGCACCACTCCACAAACACTTTTTAAGCAAAAACTTCTGTCCCAGCTTAAACCACCTGACACTCCTATAAAAACAAAACATGATGTCAAGCTCTTCTCATCCATTTYGGTCCCATAAATCTGAGTACTAACCATTTAGTAATTATTTTATGAAAAGAGCAATATATTTTATGAAGAGACCCATGGCTACTGGGTGCTGAGCAGTCTCAGCTGGGATGCACCACGCTGCAGACACACTGCCACCCCGGGGAGATCCCAAAGCAAAGGAGCTACAGCAAGAAGAAGGTCCTGCGCATCACCCCCAGCAAATGTTTGCCAATGACTACAGTCACAAAGAAAGGAAGCCTCCAGCACATCTGGGCCTTGCACAGCAGCAGGCTCTTGCCTTTAAGACAGCATCCACCTCCTCCTCTTTCTTGCAGATTTGCGACTTACTGAAATTACTCAAGCAAGAGCTCATCATATCAACAGGAACCTTCCTTGGTCCAACAAGGTAAATCCCTTCACCTAGGCTGTTGTCAATGGTTAAAATGCCCTTTAGTATGGAGACCTGGAAGACTTCCCAAAAGAAATCTAATGCTCACAAGGCTCCCTGCAGCTGCTGGGGTCGGGGTTAGGGAGCAGGCACACAGCTGTAAGCGGGTTCCCAGTTGTGCCCCAACCCCGTCTCTGCCCAACCTGCTCGTGCCCAAGGCACATGTCAAGATCCCCTCAGGTTAGGACAGACACCCTGGTCCCCCTTGCTGCTGTCACCTCTACAAAACCTGGGTGCAGGTTCACCCTGTGCCCACCCATGCCTCTGTATGCTCTGTAGACACCAACTCCATTTCAGCTGGCTCCCAGGGGAACACGAAACACTGCTGATGGGACCAAAACCTTATTAACATTCCAGACAAAAGACTTAAAAACCGACCAATGATTCCCATTGGCTCCTGCACCTTTTCAAATAATTTTGGCTGACACTAGGCTGCAAAGCCAAACTGCCTCTCCAGCTTCAGCAGTCTGTCTCCTTAGACATCCAGCACCAACTTCACATCCCAAGGGGACACTCGGGCTCTGCCTTTCGTRTACAAGGGTTAACTACACAACTGGGCTCTTCTGAGGAGGAAGACTAAGCCCAGCCCAGATAGAGGAGGGACYGGAGTGGGCTACAGAGGTCTTTGCATTGGGTGAAATGCCCAAGAGCCCCATGGCAATATACCATAAAAGCATAAAAGGGACCTTACACAAAGCATTGTCCTCACCGACTCACTGGTATGCTCCAGCAGCTCTTGGGAACAGGGATTGGGATTCTTGGCAGGGTGGGAGGAAAAGGGAAAGCGAGAGAGGAAGGGAGTCTTTCTGGTGAACGTGTTTTCCTTCCACCAGCCAGGCCCCTAGGTCCCCTGCTGCCAAAGCACTCAGAATAAAACATTAATTCAATACCACACATTTAATTACACATTATTTGAAAGTGAATTTATTTAACGGAGGAAAATAGTCTTCAGAGAGCATCTGCCTCCCTCAGACTCAWGCGTCTGCGGGGAAGGGGCTTGGAGAGGAGATAGGAGGAAAAATGGTTTGTTTTACATCAGCAGCTATTGCCGTTCAGTTCATCCCTTCAAAAGGGGAGATTTAAAGAGATAGAGTTGAGTTTTGCAGGAACTTACCGGCTGATTTGATTTTCCAGCTAGTTTTCACTTGATTGGAAAGCGCTGCTGCAGACAGATATCACTTGTCTTTCTTTTTTATTATTTTTCCAAGGGAAGGGAGGGATTACTGGTGGAGGGACGGAGGAGGATTGGCTGCTCCTCAAGGGACCACGCAGTAGTCAGATTTCAGGCTTAAGGCTTTAACAACGCAGTAATCAGACACTTAACAACATCCTATTGCYGAGATGGATAATCACAAGAAAGCTGGAAGCGACCAGGTCTCAGCAGCAGCCTCGCAGCTTTGAGACCATCTCCCACAAGGAACACAGAGGCTTACCTTCTGCCCCGAGGTTTCAGAGGCTCTTGGCTATCGGGTCCCCCAGCCTGCGAGTTCACTGCCATGGCCCTGGCTGCTCTAGCAGGGCCAGAAGCCCGGCAGCGCCTGCTGTCAGGCAGCGTCGAGCCTCATATTTCCCCAGTCAAAGCTCCACTGCAGAGATGGGGACCGACTCCAGTACCTGGCACAGACCCTCCTCGGCGGCGTGTGAATCATGCTGAGCTGCTGCAAAGCCAGAAAAGAGCTGCCGGGTCCTTTGTAGGAAGGAGTTTACTCTCAGTAAACTCAGCCTGAGCTTTCACCTTTGCTGTCCTCTGGGTTTTGGCATCCCTGCAAGTTCCCAGCAGGAGGATGTCACTCAGGGCTAGGTTAAYTGGCTCATGCCATGACATGAGCCTTTCTCCCAACCCTCATCCCTGTGCTGGGTCTTCCTCCCACTCCTTAATTTGGGAGCAGCACCAAAAAACTCCCTCATCTTTGCAACAGCCTTGATTAGACTGCAGCCCCCCCCCGGAGTGACAGGCAGACGCGAAAGGTGCCGTGCATCACCGCTGCGAGCACCCCGTGCTCCCCCCAACAGGTAACAGGAGAGCTCAGCCCAGCTAGTACCTACCCCCACAGCAGGGYACCTCTCTGACCCACAGACGTCCCATGGTCAATCTATTGCCCTTTTTGGCCTCACCAGCCCGATCCTGCTGTGCCATCCCAGTCCCAGCAGYCAACCTCAGAGCCATGCTGCAGTTTGCTTGCACACCCAGGTAGATATTGCAGCACTGGGTTCAGGTCATRGTGTTAAGCTTTTCCTTGCAATTTTGAGGATTTAGGGAGTTTTGACATTACTGTTTCAACGTTGTTCAGTCTCTGGCCTGATCCATGGTTTGAAGGATTTAGCCACAGGCGTATGCTGCTTCTGCCTAGTCCGACTCTGCTGTCATTGTCTTCCTAACGGCTTCTGATCTTAATGTGCCCCCACCACAAATGCTAAAAAAATCCAGATATATTGAATATCTTCTGGGGACTATGTGACTAGTAGAAGGGTGGCATTAAAGAAAGAGGTATGGTTTGGAAGTGGTTCAAGTGCCAAACTACAGCTGTGGTCACTAGTGCAGAACCCACTCAGAAGAGAGTAAGAACTGGCCCCAAAGTTGGGTGCAAAATGACAAAGTATTTTTAGAAGAAGCGCGGTTCCCTTCAGATATGGAAGTGTGAAAAGACTTTCAGAAAAATCTGTTGTGACAGAATTTCTGGACCGTCTCAAAGCAGGAAATTTGGTGAGAGAGCCTGGTCTTCTGCATTTTCCAGCTAGAGCTCCAGGCAGGTTGGAAATGCTTCTGATTGTTGCCAGCCTTACCATCATTACAAAGGAAAAAGACAATTTTGGACAAAACATAGCATCTTCTGGTTTATTTTTTTCCTTTTTTGTTTTGCTTCTGTGATCTCTGGGTACCTACGTCTTATCTTGACCCGTGCCAAGTCATTCTCCCACCAACAACTTCCTTTGGTGGTCATTAAATGAGTGGCTAATGCAGCCAAACTCATGGAACAAGAAAATTCCAGAAGTGAGGCCATATGGAGTAAAAACATGAGGTGTTGAAAGACAGATCTCAGGCTCAAGTTATGATTTCATTAGAAAGCCTCTCTCCAATTTGCCCAATTTCCATCTCTCCCCTTCCTTCCCACCTCCTCTGACTCCCTTTCTTGCAAGACTGACACAGGAGGTGTGCTTACGCCTATGGCTTGATGAGGTGTTCCCTCGGACTCATGTTTTCCTAACACCCCGAATGGACCTTGCTCCGTTTTTGTTTCTGCCTGAGGTTTCCTTGGCTTTCTCCCTACTTGTTCTGTCTGCACAACCCCATCCCTTTTTTCATCTTGCCAACTTCTCCTGCAGAAGGAAATCCCTGAAGGAGGAGTAATGTGAGACAGTTTTGCCTGCTGGGCTCTAAAATTACTGTGGTTTGGGTGATTTCAGCAATTGTTATGAGGCAGCAAATTATACAGAGAGGAATAAAGAGAAGGACGGATTGTACAAAGGAATTAGCTAATCTGATGGGGATAGCAGCTGGTCCTCGCTTAGCTCTCCAGGTCTGTGCATAGTTGGGCCTTCCTGTACTCCTTTGGTCTATGTCTGAGTCACAAGTAGGATGCAATGAATATTGGACTGGTGCTCCTGCGATGCTMCACACAAAGAGAAATCCACTTTTCCTTTCAGGTCCCCCTCGCTGCTGAAAAATGAGTAGGGTAACGGCAGGATGGCTCTAGACGAGACAAAGGAGCCCACCAGTAGCCTGGGTCCATTCTGCAGAAGAGGATCTCCGAAAGGCTGCGGCTCAGCCATGCATCGACTCCGGAGCCGCTCCATGGTGGGATCTGGCTCGTTTCACAGATACTGGCTGAGCAGAGGCACTGTCGTGCCAACACCGCCTTCCTCTCCTTCGCAGCAGCAGAGCGCTTTGAGGAGCRAGAAGCGAACCAGAAAAAGTCCTTCTTGGACAAGGCTTTGGAAATCCCCCATCACCAGGAGTTCAGGACTATTTAAGGAACAACATGCTCTTGTTAGGACACTGCCCTTCCTTCCCCGATGGTACTGCTTTATCATATTCCCGCCATGTCCTGCTTTATTATGATTATAAATGAGAATCCATCTTGGTTTATCATCTCTGACACTCCCAGCATGGGGAGAACATGGGGTAATAAAACACTGTATATTTGTCCATTTGTCTGTCTGTCATCTTTCAGYGAAGTCTCATGCCATTATGAGCCAGATGGTTGGGGTGAATTTTCACAGAAAATTATCACAAACTTCACTGCGTGCAAGAGGGAAAAAAAAAAAATATCCTAAGGTTTTCTCCTGTGGCAAAACATCAGTGTCTGCACCAGGGGAAAAATACCCAGTTAATTCTTCTTAAGGGCCCTGGTGAGACTCGACAAAACATTCTGCAGTGCTGGTAGCCTCAGAAGACATGATTAATTGCAGATGGTGAAAAGGTGCATGTTCAGCTTTAACCGAACTATGTGTGAGGACTGGATGATTGCTAAGTTGGTATTCAAGACACATGGGGAARGCAACCTACTAGGATCTTCAGCTACAAAACCAAGATTTTATATATATATATTTATATATATATCATATATGGCTTAATAGCTTAAATTTAAACGTGTATACTGGAGTTTTACAGAAAGAACGTACTGCTAATGGAAAGAACCAAAATGAGCAAGATTGCTGAGAAAGGAGGGAAAGGTAAATAATGTTTTGCGGCTAGCTGAGGATGCAGAGGCATAAAAAGGACCTCCCAAAGCTGGCAATAGCAATTTGTAGATGAATATATGTGGCTGATGCTGCAGAGCACGGAGTGAGGCATAATGGTGGAAAGATCTCCGATATGCTATTAGCTGTTGCTCCTCACTAGCCTAGGATGGGTCTCGTTTAATCGGAAAGTGTCTTAAACAAGAGTATGTATGTTGCTTTCCTGAATTGTCTTAATTGGAGGGCCAGCATCAGATATTGGGATGGTAAATGGAAAAATCAGAGGCCAGTTTCCACTAATCTAATCCATCAGTCTGCCTGCAAATCCTGTTTCATTATTGCAATCTGAGCTTGGAAAGTGACCCCAAATTCAGCTTGTATTATAAAGGTCACCTTGATGTCTTTTCTTTATCAATCAGGGTTTAAATCAAGCCCGTTAACCTTTTCCCAGGGCAGAAATTTTTCAAGCTGGTAATGGGCAAACCTACCCAGATCAATATCTGAGTGCAGATGAGCACCCAAAGTTCAAAACTTCACTCAGACTTCTTGCATTTACATAGCCAAGCTGCAATTCTCCTGCAAACAGAGCTCACATCAAGTCATCCGAGGTCTCCAGACTAGAAACTGGAATTGTAGAGAAAGCAGACAAAATTAAAAAATAATGAAGGAAAAAATAATTACTAAGCTGTCCAAAATCACATCTTCATTTCTGGAAGGAGTTCAATGAAGGAAAAGATTTGTATGCTGTCCAGCTTGCTTCATTTATCCTTTCTTAATAGATAGAGCTGTGTCTCCATTGCATAAATTGCAGTGTCCCCATGCCACATCTCCTCCGGTGTGGATATATTCCCAGAATTGCAGGAGGTTCAAAGAGGTCCTCTCTCTCTCTCTGCTTCTCTTCTCTCGCTTGGGATTCCTCTCTCAAACACATCCCAAATCAGGAGAGGCACTGGGCACATTTGGGACCTCAGCCGCAGTCAGAGCTGGTGAAAAATCACTCACGTCCGTGGTGTTACAGCAGGGACGACTCTGGCTCCTGCTTTCAGTGTTGCCTTGCAGATCGTTAGCAGACATTATGAGAAACAGCTGATTAAGACTGACCTCCAGGACACATCACCTTCAACCTCTTTCCAATTGGAAACACTTTTAGCAATAGCTCCTTTCTGTCTCTTGCTCTTAGGGCAGATTTCCACGCAGGCTCTTATTTTAAATCCTACACCAATGCTTCTATCCACAGTCATTAATCTCTGATGCTGGTCCTTGTCAAATACTTGCTGAAAATCTCAGTGTACTATATCCACTGAATTTCCCTTATATATAGTGGCAGTTAGCTCCTCGGGGAATACCAGCAGATTAGTTGAGTGTGACCTCCCAGTACTTCAAGCCACATAAGTTTGGCCTTCACAGAGCGTTGTTTTTCCAGGTGTTCTCCCACAACATCCCTTAAAGTTTAAGAAGACTTCCAAGAATTTCCCAGAGMGAACATTAAACTTACTGGTCTGTCTCTTGTCCCCGTTATGTCCACCACCTTCCAACTCTCATTCATCTGCCCCATTTTAGACAGGCAATTTAAAATGTCAGTAAAGAGCTTGGCGAGTCATGTGCATGCCCACAGGTGTGTATGTTACGGGATGTGCTCTCCATCTGTAGAGGATGCTCACCTTGACCCGTGCCCTTGAACAGCTGGCCACTGATATGGGGAGATCTTTCTCTTCATCCTCTATAAAGTTGGATGCAATTTTGGCAGGTGAAAAATATTTAATAATCCTTCTCTTATCGCTGGTATAAGCTGGCTTTCGTTCTCTGTCATCAAAGTTCTCCATATATCAYTCTCAAGATAAGCACTTTCTCCTCCATACCCTCCGTACCAGCTCACTGTTCTCCTCAAAACTCCAAACACCTCCTTGCTGTGAGGCCAGTTTCATTGTCTCTCAGAGATACTTATGTGCAAAAGGACCTTGYTGTCTGAAATACACCCTCAGAATCCCGTACGGATGCTGCTTTACGTCYCTTTGTTTTCTCCTGCTTTCTTCTTCCTCCCCTCTCCTTTCACTATGATACTTCAGCAGTGCCCCGTCACAGTCTCTCTCTCCTGCTTAGCCAGCCTGGCATACATTAGTCCTTTCATCCCGTCTTTTATTGTCTTTATTTTTACTAGACTGAATGCTTAGGGCAGCCTTCCCAACTGTATCTTAAAGACTTACATTAAAGCCCAGCCAGMTTTCTTCGACTCATTTTGCATTCCCTCTAAGTCTGCTCGCCGAAAGGCCAGTGGTTTTGTCCRGCTGCCTTTTCTGCAGACCCTGCTCAGCACTTCAGCTCTGCAGGGAATATAACCACTGCATCCTAGATGCTCTTCAATTTCAAGTGTATTTATTACAGCTGCTCAATTTACTTTAATCTGTCATTTCTCCTTCTCTTCCCCCCATGATTTGCCTTCTTTTCACTGAACTATAAGTGCATTGAAGGGAGCTTTTACCTCTGACCCCTGCTGCTCACTCCAGCCCCATCCCTGCACTGACTCACACTGGGTGCCTTGTGCGTTAATTATCGCTCGTTACCCATGTGGCTTAACGAACGTGCCTGGCCCTTTGCAAACAAGTGCAAATGTCACAGAGAGCACTCTCCCACTAGAGACCCCTCGGGAGCACTTGAAGGAGAGAAGACAACACTTTCATGCACAAATTGCTGGTATCATCAGCACCAAGATGGAACTGAAGACTGAGAAACTCTCCCAAGCCTGTCTGAGAGAAGGAAACCTTAACGACAGAGAGTGCCCGTGTCTGCCAGAGTCTTGTAAAGCAACRTACTTCTGGAGGGGGTTGAACTGTTTTCATGTAGGGGGTGGGCGTCCCTTCAGTGACAAGGTTGARCGTAAAACCACAAGCATCCCTTCAGAGCCGGAGCTGAACCAGCCGGAGAAGCCCCAGTTGACATGAAAGACATCAACGTGCCTTCCTGTATGTTAAGCTGTGTGAGCGCACGCACACCCTGAGGTTTAATTGGTGTATTAATGTATTAAAGCACTGACACAAACAAACAGGGACCGCTTTCATAAGCTACAAAATCCTTGAGTACACTGTAATTAGCTGGGCTTGTTAAACCACTTAATAAGCAATAGATAGCATGTGTCTGATGCCCCCGCGCCTTGGCTCAGTGGGAAAGACAGGCAAGTSCTTAAATATGAAATGAGTTCAGTTCTTGGGTGAAACCCGTAAGAAATAGCATTTCATTCCCTGTCATAGGGAGCTTCTGCCCAGGGCAGACACAGCTGAGACCAGTGCCAGGGTCACAGGTTTCTCTGGTCACAGTCCCCATACTTCCCCTGGGGTCCTGTTCCCTGTMTGGCCATGCACTCCCATGTGCTTCTGCAGGAACTGCATCAGCCTGGGGAAGGCAACACAGTTGCCTCAGTTTCCCTTCTTGAAAATGGCCTCCAAACGATACCCTTAGCAAGTCTTATTGACCATTGATTGCAAAAGTGCTCTAAAAACCTTCAAATAGGACAGATACCGAAAAAGAGAAGCAACACAGCGGGACAAAACACCATGTAGACAGCATCTCTCAGCAGATCCCAAAGCTTCACAGACTAACTGTAGATTCATAGGAGTCCTTTCTCCTTTGCAATCCTGTCCTCTCAACTCACTATACAGCGGTTTCACAGGAGCAATCTCACCCCTCAGCCTTGACTGGAAGGGGGTCGGGGGAAATGCCTTTCCCTGTGCTTACCCAGGGTCTTTATTTGGGGACCAAACCTGGACCCTGTTGGACTAGAGACTGTGTGAAGCTCCCTGAGGATACACCTGATCCGGTTAAAGAGGAAAGAGCTGCCATGGGCTCCCTCCACAATCAGGTGGATCCCAGGCTGCATCCGGTGGTTTCCAAGGAAAGGTGGGAAGGGCAGGCACTGGGAGCATGGGGGAGAAAGCACAGTGTCGGACACAGCGGGGGTTTACCTTTTCAAATGTTGGGCTTCTTTTCTTGCAATGTCTCATGTTTTGAGTATTCTGGGGAGGAAATACCTAAAAACTGTTTCTGAGCCAGGCAATTGAGGAGTGTCAAGCATTTGGCAGCATCTGAGCCTGCAGTATGTTGATTTGGATGGGGTATGGTGAGGGGAGTATACTCACATACAACCCGGTGGTGCTACCTCAACTTTCACCAGCTCACAAAGTGGACCAAAGTAGCAAGAGCCCAGAAATCATCCAAAACCCTGCCCAAAATCTTTCTGTCCAGCCAGTCATTACCAGGACTCATGCTGTGATCACCCTTTTCTCACTCCCTGAGGGGTCCCAGGAAAGGGGAAAGTCGGCACGAACACAACCAGAGCAGGCGAGACATCTCTAGGGTTACTCAGCATCCCTGAATGTGGAATGGGCAGGCAGTACCTTAATTTTATCCCAAATTCCAGCTTACACCCACAGCAATACCACCAATCYATGTGCTCCTGAGCAGTCCAGCTGGCTATCCAGCACCTGACTTAACTTTCCCCAGCACATCACCGCACACAACAGCAGCTTTCAGAGAGCGGGCAGAGAAGCTCCCTTAAACACCGCCTCCACCCAAGTCCACCACAGGCACTTGCAGCTCTGCAGCTATTCCTAGATCCCCACTGGATTCTTCTTTTCATCTTTGTTCTGCCTCGTATTCTAGTGCTGAACCCCAGGCCTGCTGCCTTGGAGCTTCCTCCAAACACTGCATTCATCCATTTTTAAAGATGACCTTCCAAGTTTAAAGGAACTTAGCAAGCCTCACTGTCTTCATTTGCCCTCTCCTTCTTTTCAACCTGCTCTTTATTATGAATTAAAAAGGGGCCTGAAAGGTTTCTCTATTAAAAAATAAAAACTTTAGAAAGAGCACATGTTTCCAAATAATTTCTCTCCCAGTTTTTGCAGAGGCCTTCTTGGGTGTCACGGCKCTTGCTTGCTGCAAACTATCAGCTGCCAGCTCTGATGGTGAAACCTGCTTGGCTGTCTGGCTTCCTCCCATCCCCACGGATGCCCGCCATCCCCACCCCACCACTGGCTTCCCCCTCCCTCGTGCTGTCGCTGCTGTTTGGCAAAGCAGTGCTTTGAAATGTTCTGGGTGAAAAATAACCTTTGAGGGGTGGAAGTGGGGTTATTTTTAACTTGGATCATACTAGACACCCGGGTTACACTGTGGCCTCATAAGCTCTTGTGCTGGCACAAATGAAGAGCAGCAAATAAATGAAATTCTCTTTATCTCACCTTCCTGCCAAAGCTGCATCTTACAAGCCCTGGGGCCATATAGCAATGGAAAGGGAAGGTGTCTCCAGCCCTTAGCAATAATAATATTACTCTTGCCAATGAATTGGTCACAGTAATTAAAAAAGCAGTAACAAAGCAACATGATAGTTTCCTGCTGTTGCAGTACAACATTTTGCTATTTAATCAGGACAGGCAGGACCTGAATTTTTACTGCAACACAACTGAAATAAGAAAGAAAACTATGATTTTATAAAATGAAAGCTCAGCTTCCAGCCCTTCTTTTAGATTACAGAATCAAACCAAAAAAACACAAAGAAAAAACAACCAACCAACCAACCTCTCTTCTACCAGTGTTTTCACTTTTTTGACTATGAGTTCTGGTGCTATTCAGACTGGTTATGTTGAATATTTCTTTTTGCCAAGAGGTCAGGACCCCACAAACCAATGCCATGCAGCCACGCTCTGGATTTGGTCATCGGCATCAGCCTTCACCCCAGAAACTATAGACATTTTCTGTGCTATGGACATCTGGCTGCCAGGCAACAAGGCTGACACCCACAAACTCATTTCATGCTGACCACCAAGTGACCACAAATGAGCAGGAGCCCTTATTCACAGCTGGCTTGTGCCACACCGAGCCTGGAAGTGCCTGGCTCAGTCAGAAAGCAGCCAGCCCCTCTTTCCAAACCATTCAATTTGTATTTTCCCCTGCTGCTGTTTGCCAGACCCAGTGTTAACCCTTCAACTCTGCTTGACCCCAGAGCATACCTAGGACTCTTTCATCCTCCATCCAAGCCAACGTGTCCGTGCTTTTCCCCGCAGCCCCGCTGTGCTCTCACATGCTTACTAGGACATACCGTTTACTCTTTAAAGGCCAACCATCAAGCCACGCAACAAGGGAAGCAGCTGATTAGGTTCCTGCTACAATTATCTACTGAAAGTAGGAGAGTACTTCAGATTTTTAGGAGAAAAGAGGGCTTCCCAAAGCAAAGGCAGGATTACAAGGAGAAGGTGCTACCAGGTCAAGATTTAGTACAATAAATAATGGAAGGTTCCTTGCCTCACACCCTCATCCTTTCCTTAGCTCTGACGCTTGGTTTCATCTTTGGGCTATGAATGATTCATGGAGCCTTAAAATATATAAAATCTGTATCTCCCAGAACAAAGAGTCTTTATTCAGGGGGTTGTGAGGGAGCAGGGAGCAGCATGTGCGATGCCTGCACTTGGGCTGGGGTGTCCCTTGGGAAAGGACCCTTGTGGTTCCCTGCTTCCTTCCAGACCCAGAAGCTGTTCTGAGGTTGAAGCTCAGCTCTGCAGGAGACCCCAGCTCAGTCTCTGCGACACAGGGACGTGCTTGCTGCTGAGRGTCTCAAGAATTGCTTTCTTGAATCATGCCCAGGAGCAGCTCAGAGCCAGGCTCTTCTCATCCATCCCTGGCAGCCGGAGYGTACAAATACCACCAGTGCACTGTGGGGAATTTAAATCATTTATGCGGGATTACAGATGGGGAAACTGCAGCAAAAACTTACCTCTATGTCACAGCCTAATCCGCTGAGGACTCTACCATCCCGACTTCCAGTTCTCTGCCTTGGGCAGTAGTTCACATTTAATGGTTGTGTCTCTTCCCTTGGAAATCCAACACCACCTTTCCACCATCAATATTTGATTCCTACTGTGCATACAAACACAAACATACACACATCCCTGMACCATGATCAGCAAACATCTACTTACTTCTCCAGACAAGAACATCACTTCGGGCAATTCCAAGGACATTATGTCAAGTAACCTCCTTTCCAACCGAAGAGATGGCCATCCTGTGATTTCTTGCTGGGGAACCTAAGYACGGGCCTGGGTAAGGTCTGGTGAAAGCTCCAAGCCCATGGGGATCCGTCCTTGCTCAGAAGGGAGCACAGGCAAAAGCACAGGCAGGAGATGGAGAGGTCTCAGACAAGGCAGGCTTGGCAGCAAAGTCCTCTGTGGGTCATGTCCAGCAAGCTATGGGATGCCTCCCTCCCCATGCTGGCAGGCCAACAGCCCAGGTAGGCGACAAACCGGAGCTTCACAGTGCCATAAACTAATGGCACAGACATGCCCCARAAGGTTGAACCATCCTTTCAAGGGATCACTCAAATATATTCCTGTGCAGCCCATTTGTTTTCAGTGGTCCTTTCAGGATCAARGAGCCAGGTTTCAGTCTGTGCTGTATCTACACCTCACGATCACCRCATTTCCTTGCTCTTTAGAGTCTTAGAGGTCTTCTTCCTTAGAAAGAACATTGTCGATCCTTACCCATTTGGGTGTACCTGATGATATCTTTTATGCTCAGGAGTCTTCTTTATTTCCTAAGGGTGACTCTGTTTTTTAGGCGAGAGATATTCTCCTTCCCTTGTAAGACTGCTATTGATATCAATCTGCCCATTTTCTTTGAGGCTCAGGCCAGCACCACTGAATCCAGGGAAGGAAATTTGGCACAAGATTAGATGCTTCACGCATTACAGTCATGCAGAGGAGCTTAAGGACCTACACAGAACAGTACCCAACTCCCAGGAGTGCCCTCTGAGGTTAACAGGATTAAACTGAACTTTCAGTCTAGTCACAGGACAGTATTTTCATCCAAGAYGCACTGTCAGAGACTTTGCTGCCTTATTCTGAAGCCGTGGTTACAGATCTTCTGTTGGAATTGAGTGCCAAGTGTTTCATGTGGCTGCAAAAGAGGCAATCCATCTGAAATGCATGCTCTGCTGGCACCAGGCAGAAGGGTTAAGGCACACCAGAGCCTTTTTTTGCTTATTGACGATGAAAATGAGAGCCTGGCGCTACCATCAAGTAGCCACCCTTGCAGTTCTGTGCTCCCGAGCTTTCTAAAAGAGTGAACAGCCATGCCGAACACCTCCCACAGCTCTGCCATACCTGCTGGCCACCCCGGCTGCATCCCCCAGCCCTGACCTGGGCGGTCAAACAGGAGCAACGGTGGGGGTTAACCCCAGTCTCCAGCAGCACTTGGCTCTTCTGTTTTCGGCTCTCACACAGTGCCATATCTGCAGCATTTCCAGCCAGAAGAGCCCCTGCTAGTTCCTGAGCAGGGGCTGACAGTTTCTCACCAATACTGTCTAATGCAGTCAGTTATCCTTTATGCATTTARAGCAGATCCATCAAAATGATTCCTGCTAGAGGTCTGAATTCACTGTATTTCACACAATAGCTCCCTGGAAGGAGAAAAATTACACTTACCTGTCCTTAAGCGAGTCCTTTCTCAGTCGCCTGCTGCATCTGTGCACCATGAGATGTGACGGCTGTGGGGGACGTGTACCTCTGGAGTTGTTCTAGCAGCGCTGAGCATATGACTGGAGCTTAAACACTCAAACTTGCAACCCCCTCTGGCACCATTCGATGAACAAATGTGTCTCAGGAAACACAAAGCAAACCTGCAGCCACCTTCAGCAGTCTATGGGGGACTGGACAAGGCACTACCAAGGAAGCAGTGACTGTGCACAGCTGCTCCTTTCGTCCCCAAATATTGCTTGGCACAGATGCAGCAAAACCAAAATGCTCTGTTGATCCAGAATATCTCTAAAATTACCAGGCAACAAGGCCTCATGAGGAAATCTGAGCAAAGGTACAACTCTTTAYCCTGGCAAGACGAGCTCACATTGGTGGTGTTTGAAATGTGCATACTGCATTATCGTGATGCCACCTTATACCCCTGTTATTGGCACCAGGACTGAATCCTGGCAGGATCAGGCCCTGGACACATGCAGAACATCAACTTGCAAGACCATGAGCTCCTTCTCTCTTGTATCAGATGTTGCAACACACTCCACCCCCTCACCGGTCTAGTCCACAGACTGCAAACATCCCTCCCTCCCTCTCCCAATTATCTTAATAAACAGCCTGGACACATCTCTGACTCACTTATGATAATGATGACCTGGCCATGATTAGCTTATTCAGACATCCTGGCAGTTTACTGAGCCTAATGTGACTCCAGTCTGGCTCTTTCTGACTTCTCATGAGAGAGGCTGACCTCCAGCAGCGGCTGCAGTGCCATCAGCGGATGGAGACCCACATACAGATCAGACACAGGCTGCTCCCAAAATTCAGGCTGGAGCCATGAAAGCTACTTGCTCTGAAAACAAGCTCTTAACTACTCCAAAGGCCTGGGGAACAGCAGTCTTTCTTGCCTRCAGAAAGACCTGGTGAGGTGGTACCAGTCCCAAGATATGAAGCAGAAACATGGGGTTAAGGACAACCCCAAATACCAGATTACCGAAGAGCATCTCTGCATATTACATTTCTGGCTACCTGTCTGAAACATTCACTCACCCAACCTGAGYGCAAAAGCAGCACCAGTCAGCCAGTCACACAACGTGAATATTTGAAGCAAACCCTTGGAGGAAAAAGGCCAAATCATCTGAAATTATAGGCAAATCCTTACAAAAAGTCAACTCATCTGCAGGAATCGGGCACAGGTCACAAATGACTCACTAACAGCAGAGCAAATCATTTAACCAGTGCTTGGAACAAAACCCTCCTCTTTGTAGAGRACAACCAAAATTTATTCCTGCTGATTAGTCAGCAGTTGCACTCACAAGTTCAAAATTAATATYAAAGTTCAAATGTAATTGTCTTGTACTTGCACTCTGCTTTACTGCTGGAGAGACCATCATCTTCACTTAGCGAAAGAATCATCCCACATTTATTTACTGGCGCTGGGAGTGTGGGTTGGGATTTATTCTAGCTCTTAACTTGACAAACTCAAAGCCTGAACTCCACCTCAAAGCTCTGTCTGGCAAAAGCTCAGTTAACGCTCTTTTGAATTTCAGTATTGATTTCAGGAAGAACAGGCACTTACCACTTCTCTGGAAACCAATTACCAAATCTCAGTAAGGAAGACGGACAAAGAACCCCCAAAACTCCAATGGTGCATCTGAGGAGGYGAAATTCGGAACTGAAGAACAATGTCAGGAACTAACACAACCAAAGTGAGCTCCCAGCAGAAGCAGAAAGGCGTCGTATCTGCACCCCTAAGCCTTCTGTGTCTTCCCCACATGTCAGTTTACAAGAAAGGCAAAGGAAGCCACACTGGACAAATTAACTTATTTTTACCATTGGGTTTCCTATGTTGTTTGTTAGGGGTCAAGGCAAAGCAATAGCTATGTAGTATCCATGGTAGGATGTCCTACAGCCTGCAGTGCACCCCTGTGGCACAACAAGCTCAGGCCACCGGCGATGTGGGGCCAGCGGCTGATGCTCTGTGGCATCAGACCACATGCTGGCACCACCAAGAAGCCTGCCTGTCATGACGAGACTGGGGGGAACGACATCAGGGAAACCACAAGTGATACAAGCAAAGCAAAATGCACCACAACAGCAGAGGAAGATATGTTGTTGCTTCACCAGGTAAAGCACCTTTTCCAGCTGTGCGGGTGCTGGTCTCCCATCACACTCTTTTCACACACTCCTTCAAAGCGGCTGTATGCACTTTCCCGCAGCTTGTTAAACTTTTCTGCCAATTGATCAGGGTCTACAGGCACTGGTAAATACACAGTTAGTAAGGACTCTTTGACTCATTGCGTAAACCGCACCAGAAGCGCTTCAAAACATTAAGCAAAAATGAAGTCACCCGGTATTGATTTCTTGCATGCTCTCTTCCTGCTGCCTCTCCAAACCTGTGGTTTTTAGCTTTGCTACTGTGTCTAGGCCTCTTTATCCTCTGCTAATGCCATGGCTTAACCCTCAGGATCTGCAGCTTGTTCTGGGTACAAATCAGAGCAGARTGGTGATGCACTGCTGCAGTTTGCTGAAATAGCAGAAGTGCCTTCCTCTGACGGTCCACAGCTGCTGGGACTTCTGCCCCACCACCCCGGCCACAGCCACATGCTGGAAAGGCCGAAGACCTGGTGGTAGAGAAAACTACCACCTTTGAAGAACCTCCAGCCTCTTGAGAAAGAAGGGCTGACTGATGTGCTTAAAAACACATCTAAATAAACAAAAAAGCAGCAAAGAACATCAAGACTCAGCCGGTGCAGGTTGGATAAGCAGCTATGGAGACTCAAGATACCCCGATCGTGACCTACAGCATCACACACATCAAACACCSGCCTGCAGCAAGTCCAAGCCCAAGATCCCACCAGGCCATGCGTTGCTTCCATCATGCAGAGTTATTGTGCCAGAATCATACCATGCCCATCACACTCACTCCAGGCACGAACTAAAAGAAATGTGAATCCATTTTTTTAGAGTCAAAACACAAGGAAACAAAACTTTGCTTCTCTGCTTGTTCACATGCAGGCTCCACACTCTACAAGAACTGAGAAGGCAGGGTTGTGATTTTCAGGGGGACCTGATACGTACCATTGCCTGCACCCTACCAAAGCAGTACCCCAAGCTCCTTCAGTAACAAGCTCTGTAAACAGTTCAAGAGTCAGTGTGGGGAGGGAGAGCAGGACAGCAGTATCAACTCACGGTCCAGCTGCCTCGAAGAGCACGGAGCCTTCACATGGGTACATCAGGCAACAGAGGTGACCAAGAACCAAACACAAAGAGAAACAAGTGCCCAGCCCCTCTGCAATCCATGTCAGAGCCCGTGGGCATAATTAAGCTAGCTCCTTGGGAACTGGCAGCATCAAAAACATTGTGGGAATTCATATGTAAGGAATCAGTTGCCCTGAAATACAAAGCAAAGTGAACTAAGCTTGCCCATACCAGCAGCCTAAGTAATTGGCTAATCAACCCCCTGTTTGCAACGTTTCTAAGCTGTAAAACCTGGTAACAGACCCTGRAGTAGTGGTGAGGAGAAGTCAGAGCTTCTAACACCCCTGTTTGTTTCCCACACCTCAGA
Source organism: Oceanodroma leucorhoa (assembly GCA_030449065.1). NCBI lineage: Eukaryota > Metazoa > Chordata > Aves > Procellariiformes > Oceanodroma > Oceanodroma leucorhoa. The sequence continues at coordinate 2,022,091 of JASVER010000034.1, forward strand.
AAGGAAAGGGAAATAGGGATGAAATCTGATGCGGTTCAGCTGCCCATCCCTTGTGTAAGGTTGTATGTCAGGAGACAGCCATTTGTCTCAGGCATCACAGACATCCCTGTAAAGGTAAAGATCTCAGCCATCAACTAATCCTGGGAGCCACAGCACCCAATTACTTTTAGAGGCATACTCGTTAGAAGGAAATAGCATGCAGAAATTCACTCATACCATTGTTTTGAGACATTTGCTTTAAAGTCATGCCAAGAAGTTATAAGATTCTGGAAAACATGTTTCTATTTTGTTCATCAAAACTCTCACCAGGTTTTCTAAGAGGATTCAAGCACCATCCACCAATATCAGCTCAAATACACCCCCAGCCTCATGCCCACAGTCACCTGCAGGTTGGCACAGCAGCTTTAAGTCACATAAATGACGTCTCCCGTTAACAATACTAAGACACAGCCACTAAGATACATCCTCATGCCGAGCCCCGAATGCTGCAGAGTGGTTCGGTTCCTCTCTCCCCCTGGAGCAACCAACCGTCCTTACATGAACGCCTGATGAGGAACCCGAGTGCAGCACTCACCTGTACCCCACCGCTTCTACATCAAACACATCCTTGCTAGYTTAATAGGAGGCTAATTGTCCCTGATGAAGGGACAACAGTCCAACACCCAACAGGAGACCAATTTGCACAGCCAAGCAGGGAGACCTGCAGCAACAGAGTGTCCTGAAACAAAAGCACTGCAGCCAGAACAATCATAGTTTCAAGCTCCCTGAGAGATAAGGCTGCTAATAAAACTCCTTCCACTAAGTGTAGAAATTTGTCTTGGCAAATCCTGACACCATCTCCYAGCAGTACCGCCTTGTCCCTGAGAATATGACCATTTTGAACTACAAAAACCAACAGGTTGTCAACTGAGATCATCAACAGCTAAGCTCTCAGGCAAGAAAACATCTTTGTGCCTGGTAAGAGTGACAAAAGCAAGAGCTACACCTGAGCAATGTTCACATCACAACTGTAAATCCCACCCTCCCCACCCCCTGAAGAAGCAAACAAACCAGACTCCCCACAYATGGACCATCTCATGAAGAAGTAGACTATAGGACGTGTCATTCTGAACATTTATTTATTTTGTCTTCAAAGAAGAGGCCTGATGCAGCTGTTTCGTTAGAAAATAAAGTGTTTATTAAGAAACTAGACATTGAACACCCCTATAGTCTCTGTGAAAAGGGACCGTCCCATTTCCCATTAGCACAGGATGATAGTTATGGCAAGATAAGAATGCTCAAAGATGGAGGAGTCTCATTGACAGAAAATGAGGTAATGATTTACAATAATTAAAAATAAAATAAAATTTAAAAAAAAAAACATCTTTAGACTTGCTACTTAAAGCCACCAATCGCAAACGGCCATGACTGGCTTTCGTTTTCAGCAGTGAGGAACCAGAGACTTTAATTGGTGTTAAACAAATTGAGACATTGATCACAGTGGGGAGAACTGCTTTAAATTATGCTGTACGGTCCGGAGGATTTCTTCTAAGCAGAGATGGACCTGAGCTGCAAAATTCAACCTTTCCTCTGCTAGGGTGTTTGGATATAGGCTTCTGGTCCAGGCCCACGGATGTATCTCTACGACTGATACACACGGTTGAGAGCAGAGTCCCCAGTGCTAGGGAGAGGAGACAGTTCAGACGGACAAGACATCCCCAGGTCAGGTGGGCGACTTCCAGGAGATGGGGAAATTCAGTTCAGACAAGCACCCAGTGATTCACACGCTTGGCGAAGCTCCTCCTCACTCCGTGAATCTGCAGAATTGAGGTGTCAATAACACATGGCCGCAGGTCCTCTCTGGCGGTGCACCTCTTGCATTTCCAGCTCCGATGCGGGCAGGAAACACTGCTGGGAGTTTTGGTCATGGTTTCTGAAGCCATCCAACCTGAGCCAGGCCTCCTCGTCCTAACGCAGATGCCCCCCTAAGGCATGTCCATTAACTTAAAGCAATCTGCTACCGATTCTCCTGTACTCTTCTATTGCACTTTACCTTTTTATGCGAATGAACCAGGAGAAGAAGCAAGAGAATGGAATATTCCCAGGGACAGGACATCCCTATGGGAAAGCTGATAATAAAACCTCCTGGCACTCTCCAGGGTGGTTCATGCAGGTCACCTGTAAAGGCAGGATGAAGCAGAACATCCCATTCTGAGGCTTCTGCCCAGTTCTGGTGGAGGGGGACCGTGACCCTTTCCAGTGGCAGTGACCCTTCAGGGCTGGTGATTTAGAGACATCCCTGATGTGATAAGGTCGTCTCGGGCCACCAAGGCAAGCAAAGCTGAGTGGCTGGTGAGCAAGCTCCTGGTTCAATACTCCTCTCAGAAAAGGATCTGGCCACACCTGAAGCTTTTGGAAGGTTTCTTTTCCTCTAGAGGAAATCTGCCTTGCTTATAGGTTATCACTGACATGTATGAGCAAATCTGTATTTCCCGTACACGTGATGTCCAGAGAATCCAAGGAAAGCCCTGCACGTTGCTGTGAGGGCAGCTGGCTTCTCTCGAGGACAGGATCAAAGGGTWTACTTTCCCATCTGAGAGGCTTTGGATGAAATAAGACAAAGGTGGGATGGGAGAGGGGGAGAGAATACGAATATCGGCCAGAGAACAGGATCGATATTCCTGTTTACGCCAGAGAAGAAGCAACAGAATACTTATTTTTCCTCTCCTTCAGTCAGTCAGCCTCAAGCTGATGGTTCCGGGTACGTGACTGGGTTACAATCAATCTCTAGTTGGGTGGGAATACAGGGGAGAGCTAAAGGGGGCTGGAAAAGGCCCAGCAACTGGGACCTGCGTGCGTCTGATATGCTTTTCCACTTTGCTTACTGCCCTAGTCCTGGCAAGGACACAGACCCTCCTGCGCTATGGATTCTCCATCCATGCGGGAAGTCCAGGCAACTCCTCAGATAAAGCTCATCATTCAAGCAGCAGGGAGAGACCAGAGTACGACAACGATATAGTCAGATCCAACGAGCCGCTCTAACACACACAGACAGACAAACAAAAAAAAGCCTCCTAGAATATGTGCACTTCAAAGATAACCACATTCTCTTCCTGTCAGAGAAGTAAGATTTTTTTTTTTTCTTCCCATTATTATTCCTTCCAACATTATTTTCTGTGCGAGAACTGGGAGCGGGGCTGCCTTTGTTCTTACCAAAAGTCTTCGTTCTGCTTTAGTTTCTTCCAGGCTCCCCGCCTCGGCTCGCTCTGGGAGACCTCCCATGGCGGTGCCACACAAAAGGTGATGGCGGCATTCACTGGGTGTTGCGAAGACACAAGCTTACAAGGAAAACTCCAAGCAGGGAGGACATGACTAAAGATGTCAGTTTGGTTGGCTTGGTTGGTTTTGTTTTGTGTTTTATTTTAAAGCAAAAGTACAATTATTTACTGTGTTATTAGGATGACTCCTTTCAATTGGGTTTTAATTCTCTTTATTTGCTCTCATTGCTGCTGTTGTGCCTTGCAGGAATATGTAACGAACACAGCGACCATTGGAGGAAAAGAACAACCCTGTTATCTGGTGACAGAAAACCACAGTTTCAGTTGGCTTTAACGTGTGTACAGGCAGGGCTGTAGAGTCCTATTAGGAGGAGACCTCAATCCATACAGACCACGCTTACTGCTTCCCACCATTTTGAGGGCACAGCCTATAAACTTGACATCAGAACAGGGACTTTTAAGGAGTTTTTAAAAGCCATGACGTCCTTTGCTGAAATAAACACTGACATCCTCAACATAAATGCCTTGGTTAAGAGGTTTGGAATGTCCAGGGAGGCTTATTGGATTCAACATAATTTCTCTGAAACCTAAAGGGGAAAAAAAAACAGAAAAAAGAAAAAAGCAAAATAAAGTAAACGAAAAAACAAAAAAGAGTAAAACTAGAAAAAAAGAGAGAGATATCGACACACATGTAATTATTAAAAAAGAACCAAATGAATAACCAGCAAACGGCTGCTGTTAAATTAAAGCCAAAAGGCCCTCTCTGGGCAGGGCTACCTCACTCTGTCTTTCCATAAAGGACAGGCAATCATTTCATGTGGTGCGTGCAGGCACAAGTGCTCTGAGGACAAGGGGCATGCAAGCAGTCTGGACAGAGAACCGGGAACAACTCTTTTCTAGAGGTTCCCATTAATCAGGGGTAGAAAAGTCCTAATGCCTACCTAGTCCATCTWTCCCCTAGGCAGGGAGTGAGGAAAACGGAGAACCCTTCCTATGTCTACTTTTCTCTGATGATCTATTTAGTCTGGCTCAACATTTCTGAAGCCGAAGAGTACCATTGCAAGGCTGGGGAGACCTGACTCTCATAACCCCATAGACTTCCTTAGCCCCAGCTGTCCCATCTATACTGAAACCTGCACACTGAAGGCATCTTCTCCTTATACAACCACACCTCTTTAGAAGTAATTTGAAGGTTTAGGATTTGCCTAGAAATACTGGCCAGATGAAAAGGAAAAATAAGTGGAGCAGAGAACATAGGCATGCTCCTTCCTTCAGTCCTAACGAACTTACTGGGCACATATAACGTTTTCAGGGGCTGTATTAACCATCTTTTCATAATGCTCCTGCCTTGGGATGCCCCAGCCAGGGAAACCCACTACTAGCATGTTTCTAATACAGAAATTATTAGATGTTAATTACTATTAAAGATGAACATTGTTCTCTGAAGCTAAATAAATGCAAATATTCAGGACTTGTCAGAGCATAGTTCTCTGGACTGGAAGGAGAACACCTRTTGTGGAGCGTGGGATGTGAGCTCCAGGAGGGAATCCTTCTGCTGAGACATCCAGTCCCACAGYCCTCTCCTCCAGGTCTGACTGAAGGAGGGTACATTCTGGTTCACTKTTAGGACACATCCTGATGTTTAGTCTACATTTCCCTTCTTCCTGGCTTGAACCCCTGTTTTCTATCAACTTTTGTGCTAAGTCCTGCAAGTTSTTGCAGAAAAGACCCATGCATTTGTCTTCAGGCATCAGCTCATCATTTTTTACATTACTTTCTCAGACACCTGTTTGTMACATTTCTACAATCGAGGCCACCCCAATGGACTGGAAAGAGACATGGCAGGAATAGGCATAGGCCATTGAAGGTAGGTGCTGAGACTGTAGTGAAGTTGTTCTCAGCTTAGATCAAGTATGTGGACATAAAAGGCTTCTACGCCAGCCTACCAAAATCCCCAACACAGATCCACCGAGCCGCCAGCTCCAAGACATGCATGAAGGGTCCTGGTGATTGCTCTAATCTGTCCCAACTTCTTATGGGCCCAAAGGGTTTTTTCCAAGAAAATTACTGGGATGTCTTGGCTATACAATTGCTCTAAGGTCTGGAAAATGCTCCTGCTCCTCATATGGTCACAGGATCCTCAACAAATCAGGTAAGTTAGCTCAAGTCTAGAGCAGCACGGAGCAGGTTGGATGCCCYTGTGAATTGATTTCAGTAGGAAAGGTGCTTTCCACTAGGTTGGGAATGGAAAGTTTCTCACACCGAATCTACACCAGCCAGATGATTTTTTTTTCCTATTTCTTCTATTTTTTCTTTTATATCTATTTATATTTCTTCCCTGCTATCTTATTCCATCTGCTCATCAAACGCATGCCTCTTTTGATAAACCTGAGGATGCAGACAAAAGCTGTTTGTTTGGTTTGGAACTTGTGGGGGGAACCTATCTGTTATTTGCAGTGGCCCTGAAGGGCTCATCCACATGGGAGAGTAAGCCAGGCTCAGCTTCAGCTGATGTGTCATAAACAAAATTCATAGGCAAATTCCAAGTGTTGAAATATCATTAGTAGCAAGAAAGAACCTAGCTCAACTCTCAGAGCCAAAGCAGAGTTTAAAGTGCTGATGCTTGGAAAAGTGTATGTAAACTAAGTCCGTTTCTTATCAGAGGCACTGGGAGACAAATAAACATGGCATCCCTGAACGTCACTATTTATCGTGTTTTGTTTTTCATAATATAAATATATTTTATGGCCACCAAAGGAYAGCTGGGAAAGTCTATATTCAACAATACCAAGTATCTCCAAGGAGCACTCCTGTCTGCTTTATTTTCTTTGCAGTTCTTAGCTCTGCTAAATTAAGGCAATTCCACTTCTGCCGGACTTCATCCAACAGACCTAAAAACCCACTGGGGACACACAGCCTCAGCAAAGGGACATGTGAAAGATCAGCAAGACTGAAGGCTGGGGATGCCGAGGGCTTTGCTCTTTGTCATCAGCGCTATGCTCTGAATCCCAGCTGCAGGGTCCTCCACCGACAGCAGGGTCTTTGCAGAACGGGACTGCAGTAGGGGTTACCCCATAACGGACACGCAGTGGGTACTGGGGGACGATGAGGAACGTGGCAGGAGGACAGCCTACGTTTCTGAAGCTTAGGGGCTGAACACACATACCGCTCACTTGGGAAAGCAAAACAGCATTGGTCATTTTGGCATTCTCTCCTTCTGATTTATTAAAGTGCCCAAAGAATCTGAAAAAAAAACCATGCTTCTCTCCTGACTGGTTTTCTCTCTTTCCTCACTGCTGTCTCCCATATTGTACTGCTACCTTCAATCCCATTCTCTTGTATGGAGCAGAAACCAACAAGGCTCTKGCTAGGTTTATGTCTTCGCTGTCAGATGTGGGATGGATGATGTTCACAGAGATGTCCAGGGTTAAAATGAGTGAATCTCAACAGGTTCAGAGTTTGGATGATGCTATGACAAAWGTCATCTTTCTACCATCAAAGCTATTAGCTGCTGAAAAACTAGCTTGGAAATGTCTTAAAGAATGTGGGGGGGTTGTTTTACTTTTTTTTTTTTCCAAAAAGAAAAAAAAAAAGAGAAAGAAAAGTGTTCACCTTCTTAGAAGGAGTTGGGGAAATTTTAAAAACAATCCCTTTCGTGGAGTYTCACATTTGTAAGTGCTAGCTGAAAAATGGGAGGAAAAATACTATCTTTGACATTGGTTGTAGATTTGGAGGACAACTCCAATAGACAAGCCTGAAAATAGTAAGGAGGTAAAAAAACCCACCCTGTAGATTCAAATCAAAAGCATCTCCAAAGACCTACAAAATTGGGAAAGGTCTGACAGATTAAACTTCGTCCTTCTCCCTATTCAAGTGAGACCACTTTTTAAACTAAAACATGATACTGTCTCTGCTAATAGCCATGGTATGGTCGTGGAATAAATGTATGGAGAGTGTTGGAGAATAGGGAAGGAGGAATGAGCTCAGATTTGCTGTGCAGCTCTAACAGCTTGAGATGGAGGGGGCAGATGGGGCATTTCTCTAAGCAGGCTGGAAGGATGTGGCAATGAAAGGACAAGAAAATGGAAGGCAACCGAACCATGCAATCAGTTTTTGTCCTCAACCCTGGCCATCCACTTAGTCCTCCAGAGCTGTCTTGCGTTTCCCAACACCGTGGCTAGTGGGTCTCAGCCACTCTGCCCCATGCACATACCCAATCCAGCCTACAGACAGGGCCCTGAAAGGAGCACCCTTCTCCMCTGACTGAGAGCAAGGCTAAGGAGACAAACCAGATAAACACAGAAAAAGATGCACAACTCCTCACGGCAGCCCAATCTGYCACAGCAGGAATGGTGCAGCCCAGTTTTGAAACCCAGGGATGGAAACTGCTTCTAAAACAGCAACATTAATTGCTGTGGAAACGGATGAGAAAAGCAACGGGATGCCAGGTAACRCCTGGCAAAAATGGGTTAAACAAAAATAGCAAATTAGGGGCARCAAGCTGGCCAAACATAACACTGCTATCCACACAGCCCACGTTAGGCAATGGAGCTTTGATCTCTCTTCTGTGTTACAGCAGAATTTATGATATAAAGGAAAAGCAATAGGAGACTCCAACAACAGCGTACATTTTATCTTTCTCTATGCACAGATWTGAAGTATGAATAGCATCAAAGAAGGCATGAAAACCATCAAGCCTGGCCAGCATCCAGAGCGAAGGAAACAGTCATCCGTCTAGTCAAAGCCAGGACTGATATGTCTATATCTGAGGGGAAAGCAACACAGCAGTCCAGGTTTCCTGTCATGCATGGGTTCATCTGCAGGGCTATGATACAAAACCCTCTTTTTTTTCTCCCCTCTACCAACATATAGCAGGGCGAGAKGCAATCCAGCCTAAGGTCTTGCTTGCCACAAGAAAGCAGGTCACAGAAGCTCAGCAGAAGCACACTACGAGGTTCTCCCTGATGCTCTCAGCTGCAGATAAGCACATTATCTCCTCTACCATCCAACRTAAAGTCAAAGATCCTAGACCTCCTCTCATTTACACCAGCCCAACACCGTTGACCACAATGGAGAACCACAAGAAAATTCAGCCCACAGATGAGTTTCACACCGATACGCAGACCTCAAGYAGATCTTCAAGTAGATAACAGCTCTTTTAAGATTCACAGAAAGGCTCTGAGAGCTACAGAAATGCTTATGATTGTTCATTTTCAYGGAAACAGAGTCCTTATTCCCCTCCACAGCAGCTCACCTTGTATCTTTGTTCGTTTTCCATGGTTTAACCTCAGGCATAAGAGTCTCCCACTTTAGTCAATGAGACTTGACGTCACTGGAAACCTCTTGGATATGTGCTAGATGGAGCTTTAGCTACAGTTTGTGGCATCTTCATCTTCTCCACAACCCAAAATCACGAGCAGGGGATCGCAGCACTGCATGTGTTTTTGAGGGCAGGAAAGGGAAGAGATGGGCTGAGAGCAAGAGAAACAGCAGAAGCAAATGGGTCCAGAAGATCCCATTTCCACACAAATTTCTCTCATGCTTAACTAGAGCAGAGGAAGGGGTAGGAAAATACCACAGGCACTCAACAGCTGAACAACGTTCCTTGAGAAAAGGGCAGCATTCGCAGCTTTCCGTGCAGCGAATTCTTTAAGACTATGTAAGATTCATTAAACCTTTGGTCAGAGGAATTCCAGTATCTGTTGCATTTCTACTGTTGCCGCCGTTAATGTGGGCCATGTCCATATTAGCCAGGATCACTAGTTTGTTTTCTCTGGAACTCTTTCATGGATGGAGTAGTTCCAAGATACTAAATGATGTAGCCTGATAGCTCAGGAGGCAGAGCTCCAAGATTCCCCACCGATCCCCCTTAGGAAAAGCCCCAAAGTAGGAAAGCACTTACTAGGGTATAAAATAAAAAATAATAAGAAAAAAAAATAATAAAAAAATCTATTTAAGACCAAGGATAAAATAAAAAGGCTATTTTCAGGTCTGAGATGCCCTGTGATTTGAGTCAAAGCTACCCTCCCTGTCCAGAGGTACAGCCAATGCTTTTCTCCAAACTACACAGAGGTGCAGCTATTTAAAGCCACTCGGAGGCCCACTGCATGATGGAAAGCAGCCAGATCAGTTGGGCCTCATCGGTTTTGTTTTCGTTAGATTGAAGCCAGAGTATGTGAAATGGCTTGTAAGAGGACCAGGGAAGGGGGAAGGACTGGGCACCCAGCAGTTCCACCCACAACAGGCAGAGCTTAGTCTCTGCCTCATTTAAATCGTACTGGGTCAGAGAGAAGGTACCTGAGCCAAGAGGATGGCTGKTTTGTCCCTTGCAACACCCACAGCCGTGCAAAGGTGCATGGCAAAACTCTTGGGGTTTATAGGTCAGACATGAGAACAAGCTGCAGGAAAGTGTTTGCAAAATGCCTGAGAGTTTGGTGGTAGCTGACATCCTGGGTGTTATCAAGCTGTTGCCCTGCCTTTGTCCCTCTGTGTGCTTGCACTGCTACGTCAAGAACCTTCTCCTCTGCAATTCTCACTGCCTGGAGGAACAACCGCATCTCCCTACCTCCGCAAGTCCCCATTTCTCACYGCCGTGCACTCTCTCTGCCTCTGCACTCCACAAAGCCCACAGGACCCGGCATGAAAGATCCCATCCCAACAAGTAATACATCCTTTTCATCACTCTGGTTTTCAAATATATTCCTTTGTCGAGTTTTAATTTATTTTTTTTCCAGTCAGCCCCCAGAGTGCTGCCAATTTAAGCGCTGTGCACARTGTTACAAGAACTTCTCATTTCCACTTTGCCTGACAGGTATCCACATCCCTCTGACACCACCTCTGTTCCCCAGCCGCTTCAGACAGCAATAGTTACCCTAAGCGTTTTACACGGAGTTATTGAAACCACTGACTAATCTGCCCAGAAATTAATATCCACTGGGAAAGAATCTGGTTGGGTTCGTGTCCCTTAGTTGCTGATGAATTCCAATTATGGTACAGCTGATCCACCAGTACCACAGATCACCACATCAAAGAGCCAAYCAGCAAAGGAAGCCCCTAAGTTAGAACAGCAAAAGCCCTGTTGCAAACTTCTTTTCAGCTGGAGAGCGCTTCATAAACATTAATTTGTTACGCCTCGCTCATTCCCTGGGGAGGCAGGAGCTGTTATATTCATTACACAGATGGCAAATCGGTGGCACGGAGCAGGACCACGGTTTCTTCAAGGTCCCCGAAGGAACCGACGCCAGTTGTGAGCACTCAACAGAGAATAGCCCCAGCTCCCAAACTCCTGTCCTTTCCAGGAGCTCTGGGGTCTAGAAGGGGACAGATGTGCTTGGCGAAGCCAGATGGCTGGGTTATGAGAGCAGACACCAAAAGGAGACACGCACAGTGGATAGGAAAGCACACAACTGCTGMAGTCTGCAGCTGAGACCTTCCCTGCCCAGGCAGTGCCAATGATCCTCTCCTGCTCTTCAGAGAACAGGAGGAGGCTGGTGGAGGAGCTGATCAACGCCCAGGATAAATCCTTGCTTKCTCAAGTCTCTTTACTCTGCCATCTGCTCCAGCAATACCTGACGTCGTCTATTGCTCCAGCAATACCTGACCTAGAAAGGTCAGAGCTGCCCTCCAGGAAGCCCAGGAGCGGTACAAGCCCAAGAGCCTGAAGTGTGGGGAGGAGTATCCTGTGGGGAAACGTGATTTCATAGAGTTTACAAGCTGAGGATGGAAACTGAGGAGCGTGGGAGATCTCGGCAGGCAAGGAGGCACCGAGCACTACAGAGGAGCTGTAAATGGGAACAGGAAGAGGCTGAGGGCAAAAACACAGCGCGAGAGCAGGGAGCCTTGAAGAGCAAGGTTTTGTTGATTTTTTTTTTAGGCTGTTTGAATGGAATTATTGTCCTTCATCTGTGTCTCTCCAGCACTCCTTCTCTGCTGATTGTTTTGGAAATAAAGGCTACCACCACAGCTCTTCTTCTCTTGATAATTGCCCCACTAGATGGTTCTCGAAATAAGTTGCCTTCTGCACCAAAATATCTCAGAAGAGTGTCATTAATCTTCCCAGGGGAGAGCTCCCGGTTCCAGATTTTGTTTCAAGACCATGTTTTGGTACCTGCCGGTATGTGGCAAGCTCTAAAACACAGACCTCAGGGCACAGGGAGGGCTGTGCTTTCCCCAGGGGAAGAGGGGACAGCAAGCAGAAGAACACAGGTTTGCGCTGGGATCATGCGACTCCTAAGGAACAATTTGGGTACTGCCCACCAAATGAGTGGCAGGTATTTGTGGTGGCCTTCACTCTGCAGGAGAGGAGAAAGGGCTTTGCTCCCACAAAACACACATGAAACATAGTATGTTTTTGCAAGAGAAGGTATGAAATGCCTGGACAGATCCTTGCAGGCAGCAAAGCAGAGATGAGGTGAGTGGGCAGCCCCCCAAACAGTGCACCCCGGGGGCTGCTGCTGTGCAAGGAGACCCTCACTCCAGCGGACGGTGAGCTTTGCAGAGCGGGGAACATCTGGCACATCACAGCAGGGCAGCAAATGAAGACCTAAGCCCAAAATGCATGGCGGCTGTGAATCAGGAGTCTTCATTCAAAGGAGGGAAGAAGGACCAGGGTTTCTTTCTTACAAGCTTTTTCCAGCAAGTGGTCTAGCTATGAATTTTTGCTCCAGCAGTCAGCTCCAAGCTTAACAAACTGCATGACTGCCAGGCCCTTCTCTGACCCAGTTTCATTTTGGGTCTGAAAATAAGTCTCCCTCTCTCGCTCTCACATCAAGTCACCTAAATGCACAAGGCATTTAAAGCACTTCAGCCCAATCTTATTTCACACCATTAATTCTGTGCAAGCCTTTGTGTCTGTCTGCCCCCCTTGTGTCATTGGCATGTGCTAATCAAGTGTCAGCAGAGATGAGGGACAGGGAAGGGGGCTGAGCTCCCAGGCCTCTGGATGGGGAGGCACTGCAACATGGAAACTCCCAGGATAGTGACTATCTAAAACCCATTTTCCCCCTGCCAGAGGATTTCACGGTTGAGAAAAAGGGAAACAGCTTTACTTAAAAAATAAGTTCTTTCCTCTTCTCCATCACCTATCATGAGAAGTCCTGCCTGCCACCTCAGCCAGGACATGTCCTCCTCTATGTACGCTGCTCCTCAAAGCAAGAGCTGCCCACACCAGGGCCAAAGCATGCAAATACATACACTTCTAATGGCACTTTCATATTTGCACATGCAACTAAATGTAAGACACCACAGTCCACAGCCCTGAATTCAACCTCAGTGTCAAAAACAGCCTATGCACAGAGGAAACCGAGCTGAGCGAACCGAAAGTGCCAGCAGAAAGCAGGGAGCGCGTGCACACAACCTGCTGCATGTGGGACACGTGGGACGGCCGGTGGGGAAGCGTGCGAGAGAAAAAGCAGAGAGTGATGCTGCAGCGCGGAGCACGTGGCAGGGAGCAGAGGAGTGCCAGAGAGGGGCCGGAGAGCGCGCGAGCGCACACGTGTGGGGCTGAGAGCATAACGCTGCTGAACATTTACTCTCACTTTACATTACGGATTTAATGGCTTTTAACAGGAGACTTTGTAAGCGATCAGGAATTGGAACAAAAGGAGCTGGGGGAATAATTATTCTAACCAGGGGAGCTAAAGAACATGGCAAAATAGCGTGCTGAGCAATCATGCTAATTAAAGGCACCCAGAAGAATCAGGATAGAAACGCCAAATGGTTTTCACTCTGCTGCCCTAATCCACTAACTGCCTCGTCACTTTGACTCCCACCAGCTGTGGGAAGGACAGCTCTGGGTGAGTCAGTTGGTAGCAATAAAGGATGGAGCTAAACAAGTGACATGGGGGGGGGGCTGGTCCCCTCTGCAGTGGGCTGAAGCGAYGCTTGGCCTGCCAGACTGAAGAGTGGCTGCCTTGCACCAGCAGCCCGGGGGCGGACCAAATGCCCCCACTGCCTCCGGCTGAGCAGCAAGGATCCAAACACGCTTCCCAGAAAGCAGAACAGCTGCTGGCAACTACCAGCATGAGGCTAAACACAGCCCACAGCCCCAACCCTGGTCCTTTCGGGCTGGTCAGCCTTGCTGCATGACTGCCTCCGCAATTAGCTGCGTTCCGTGGCTCAGCACGGTGGGCTGTCCCGGGAACGTGTTTCCAGTGCCACAGCAGAGCTCTGGCAGCACTGAACATGCTGCTTCCTTGTCTACACAGCTTTGGTCGTCACTGGGTTGAGTCCACTCGGGTTGGTGCAGGGACTTTCAAAGGTAAGGACATCTTCTACGCAGTGGGCATCATCCCGATCTTCTACTGCTTAAAATGCCAGCTGGGGTTCATGCCATGCTAGCATCAGAAAAGCAAAAACACTGTAACATGGGCAAATTTTCACCCAGAAAAACTGGAGACTAGGAAAATGCCCATGTTATAGGGAAAGGAAATGAACACAATATCACTCCAACAGACCAGAGGCTTTACAGACCCAAATAAAAACTCCCAATGCACTCAGCCTGGTGTAAAACCCAAGACAGACTCCTCAAGGAGCTGCTGATCCTCAACCTGTTGGGGATGTCAGGGGAAGATCTTCCTCRGACATTGCCAGAGTCCAACAGGGCATTACATGCCAAGGCAGATGGGTGCAGAAAACACAATTAAAAGAACAAGACACACAGTGGTGAAATCACATGGTGAGTACAAAGAAGTCTCTCTCTGTCCTTTCCAACCTCCAGGAGAAGGTCCACCTCCGGTAACTGCTTGGGTGAGATGCGAGTGCTTTTCTCTCCAGCAGTGCAGACCTGGGTTTTGTTGCAGCAGTCGCCTGCATTGGCACAGTGAGAGCTGTACRTAGGGGAGATGGGGCAGCAGAAAAGCGAATGCTAACAATTGCCATCAAGTAACAGCTTTCTATTTAAAAAGCAATGGTTTGTTTGTTAATCAACAGGTCCATTAACACGGTGCAAATGCCTCTCTAATGGACACCCACAGGATCACAAGCTGAACTATTTGTGTGCGGCATCTTTTGATTGATTCACCCTAAAGATCATCAAGTAAATGAGAGAGGATGTAATATTTCTGCAGGAAACATTCCACAGCGGATACATTGATTGCGACACTCAGCCAGCTGCTGTGTGCCAGTCTCTTCTGAAAGAGACTTCATATTTGATTCTCTGATTAAATATTTCGAAACCGAGAACAAATCAGGGACATTGGCTCGACCGTGCCAGGCGCTTGGCCCATGGAGACCTGGTACCCTGCCAAGGAGGATCACATGMGTGGCCAATGTCCAGCCTTGCTCCCTTCTCTCCCTGCCCTCAAGGCTCACGATCCCATTTCCTTGGTCCTTGCCCGGCCACAGGGATCACTGTGACTCCACTGCCTGGCCTCTCCCTGCCACCRCTAAATCCTTGCCCCAAGCCAAGGGAGCCTGCTTGGTGGCACACCAGGCACACATCTGTTGACTCACTTATTCAACTCCTACCTGCAGCTAAAGCTGCAGAATCATGGTCCGTTTTGCCTGCCAGTGCCTCTCCGACTCCTGCTTTGTCACCACAACGAATCCATTTTTAATCGAAAGCCCACTGAACGCCCAACCGGACAGAAGGACAGGACTGAGAATGAGGACTACCCTGAGAACAAAGGAAGAAAGTCCAGGACCCGTAAGGAAAACAGCAATGAAACCATCAGCTGAATAATTTGCCACACCAGCAACCCCAGCTGGCAGAGATGGCCCACAGGCCAGATATAAACACTTGCTGCAATCTTCAGTTTGCAAAAGCAGGGGGTTTTTTTCCCCACACACCACACACTGGGCTGCCACCTCCTTTATGAGCTGCTGAAAAAACACCGTCTTCTGAACGAGCTCTGCAAAAACACAGTGAYACTTCGAGTTTATGAGCAAGCCCTGTCACCGCTCACCAAGGCACAGCCTTGGAGCTGTCGAAGCTGCCCTAAACAAGACCAGCRGGGCCAGGAGACCCGGGCTGCTGCCACCGGTTCTGAAACAACATGTTTAATTCACATGCAAATTAGACCACAAATTGAGACCAGACCCTCCTTTTCCCCTCTGAGCTACTCATAAATAACAGAGGTGTGAGGCAGGTGAAGGGTCTTTGAGGCAGGTGAAACACAGAGGTACAAAGGACSGAGCATCTAATTGGAGACAGAAAGAGAAAGCTAAACACTCACCCAGGTCCCACGGGGAGACACAGCTAACCCTCCCCTCCAGAGATAAGCTCCATCAAGAGGGCATCCAGCCTGTTGGAATAATGACTCCTTGAGGCAAATCAGAGGTGCCAGCAGCTACAAATGAGGGCCTTTCTCTGCTGCAGCTTCCATCCTTTCTCCCCTTCAGTACCAGCAGGAAAAAAAGATAAAAAGAGCCTGCAGGTCCCATTCAGGCTGAACTACCTGTGCCATCACAGCCTCACAGCCAGGCAACAAGGTAAGAGCTGCAGGTAAAAGCCTGGCCGTGGATGCTGGGCTCCTGCCCCCACTTCATTTCTTTTCAAAGAAAATAAAATTGAGTTTATATAGACTACTGAGAAAATGAGACAACATTATACAGGACATGACCCTCCACAATCAAATTAAGTCATTGCAACACCATAACTAGCACGGAATATGTAGCCCTGATAGCATATAGGATCAAGGAGAATGATTTTATGCAGCAAACATTAAAAGACAAAAGGAAAATTAATCATATCAGGACATCAAGCAAAACCAGAGTGTGAGATAAGTTTGGAGCGGCAGGAGCAAGCAGCACTCCTGTCTCAGGGCTTCCCTCCCAGGCCCTTCCTGGGTCCCCATTCAAACTGGCTTGCTTCATCTCAGAGCTGGTCATTAAAAACATGGCAAGTGCTGGGAAATATCTTTGCCACTTCCTGCACAGCCTCCTCGCTTCCCCATCCCTGGAGCTCTGATGGCTTCCAAAAGAGTAAAGCCACTATTCACAGAGCAGGTTTCCAGCCGTGGCCCTCACTGTGTCAGCAAAATACCCAACAGCAACACGCTCAAGGTGCTGATTTCAGGAGTGCTGAGATCTGTTTAGACAGGGGACTTAATGTCCTACTTTTGCTGTAAGTCACCACTTCTRTGTCTATATATACACTGCACACAGATCATCAGAAAATAAAAAACAGACGCATRGACCAGCTGTGCAGACTTTCACCATCACGGTTTGGCACTCAGCTCTCCTCCCATCTCCCTCCCCCAGCTCACATCTCAAACATCCCCTGTCCATGCCCTCTTCCTCGGCRTACCCCTACATAGGTCACCCCCCATCCCAGCTCTCTCATATCCTTTCCTGAGCGCTTGGTGTCCCATAGGAAAGCCCTCATCACCCAACTGCCGAGCAATCACCAGCAGAGACAAATCCATAAAGCTGCTTCAACCCAAACACCCCTCTACAAGAGGGGAGGGAGGTCTCCAGCGGTCCAGATGCACATGTTAGTAGGTATTTATGGTRATGTGGAGGCCACCACATGTCTCTGGAAAGGTGAGGGTGGGTTAGCACTAGGTGTAGCAGCAGTGCTGTTCATCACTATACCGGGACTGTGAGGATCGAGATGTGGAGCCTGGGCTCTGCCTGAGCTGGGAGGTGAGTATTGCCACCCAGGCAGGTCAAAACCCAGCTCAGCACAACTCCCCCAGCACCTGTTTCACCCCACCAAGCAGAGSAATATGTACCTAATATATTCATCCTGCTACATGCAGGAAGGAGGACACAAACCTTTCTAAAACCTGTGATTTACATAGCGGTCTGTGGCAGTGGTTTCCCAACTGCATAATGAGTACATTAACTTTAGCTAAGCTAATTCTCCAGAGATGAAGAGATGGAAAAGAATAATCGAAGCAAACTGTTATAGAGTTTTTGATTAAGCAGCTGATGATCAATAAAAGTTATCTGCAGGGCACAGAGTGTTAATGAGCTACCATTCCTGTACCAAAGAAACACCTGAGCCCACGCTCCCCGCTCGACACAGCCCACAGAGGTCAGCAAGACCTGCTCCTCCAGGACTGACAACACGAGAACATGGGCCACGGAGTCCGCAGGTCTCCCCTGCCCTCGTTCCTGTTAAAAGGGCGATGGTGAAAGAAGGAAAAGAAACCACCTTAAAGAGAAACGTGGCTAGAAAGAAAGGAATGAAAAAGGTTAACAGCCTGATTCAAGGTTTGAGATGCTATGTTTGGGGGGAAAAAAATAAATTGAAAAGGCATTCATCACCTTCTCAGACAGCTCCATTAATTTAAAGAGGCCTTAGAGCTCTGCAGCTGTAACACCGGCACCKAGCACACCTACAGCAGGGAGCAAGAAGGACCAGCCAGCCGGGCTGCCAGCTCTCTGCAACCAGTGATGCAAGGCACAAAATGACCCACAGCACATCCCGCAATTACTGTCCCGTTATCCCTTCCCCCACAGTGACGTCACTGCAAAGAAGTATTAGGTGTTAAATCTTAGTACTTATTAAGATCTTAAATTCATCCCCAAAGATTCTAAGGCATTAAAGAGTGGACTTTATAGAGAATTTCTCATAATAACGTAGCCACCTGTTTAATAGCAAGGCTGCACAAGGGTTTCAGAGAGCAAATGGAAAGGAGAGCTTCAAATTAAAGCTACAGARAAGAGACAAGACTCGCATCGGCAGAGACATAGAATATCATTACCTCTGCCTGAATTTAGCTATTTCACTGTAACTAATCATTTTACTCTCCCAGAAATATCCAGAGAACTGTTAGTGACCACAGGGAGCTGCTAGGATCTTTGTTTTACATTTCCTCCCAAAGTTGCCTCCTCTGGCAGCCCAGCCCAGCCTGCCCACAAAAGGGATTTGTTTTCCCAAAACTCACTTAGCCTTCCCGTCCTTGGAGGGTCTAGGGAAAGCTGAGAAAAAAATCAGCAGACAGGATACTCTTTCTGGAGTGTCCCAAAGGGAACAGAGGGGATGAACAACACATTAGGATTTCTCCCCCAATTTCTCAAATTCTCACGGAACTGGGGTTTGCAATTGCCCTCTGCAGAGACCGTGTCAAGACAGATCATTAATACTACTTGACGCTGAGGATCTTTTGYATTAAAAAAGCACTGCAATTACTTAGTTCAAATCTCTATATTATTCATAAGATCCATACCTATCATGGATATAGTATTTACACTGCTATGGGGAAATGTAATAAATAAGGCAATAAGCGCTTCCTTCCTCCAGGTCAAGATGAAAGRAGAGCATCCTGGAGAGCGGCGCTTTCCTTGGGCAGCGAGGCTTGTATCCCAGGCTCCCCGCTCCGTTCCTTCAGCCAGGAGCTAAAGCCAAGGTAAAAAACAACTGCTTTTCCTCCGAGCCCAGCACTCAGGCTCCAACCAACTCCAACCAAGCGGGCCAGGAGGCAATGCCTAGGTGGAATGAGGTCGGCAGAGCTCCTAGGAGGTTGGCAAGGAAAGGTCTCTTTAGAATTAGTCAAGAGAGCGAAGCAGAAACATGTTAGACTGTAGCATGGCCCCCATGAAGGTGGAAAGGGAGAATTTGATCTAACCTACCTGGAAAGGAGCAGGAAAATCTCAGAATTGCCATTTTGTGGGATCATAATATACAGCTGACAGCTCCAAAAACTTGTTTGTCAATCTAAACTCCTGACTGCAAAAGACTGGCTGTGAAAGGACTTCAGGTGGAGACTCATAAACATGCAACACGGTCCAGTGGGCTGAACATGGGCCAGACTGCTAGGTGTCAGCAACCTGGTGTGACCTTGAGCAAATGGATGTCTTTCCAGCTGCCTCTCCTCATCCATAAAATGGAGATGAAGATGCTTGGCAGCCCCTTGATGGGCTGGAAGGAGAAATGCCTCTTTCCAGGAAATAGTGGAGGTGCAAGATGCCACGTTACTTCTCCTTGTTAAGAAAAGGATAAAATATACCCCATCCCTCATATACTCAGCTGCCTGCTGTGCTTTCAGTAAGGTTCCCCTGACATTTGGGCTCTGCTGGGATCTGGCATGAGAACAGGACAGTCCTACTCCATCACATCTCTAGAATTTGCTCATAATTTATTTTTAACACAGCCCTCAGTGTGAATATTTGTGGTGGGATTCGTATGAATTCATGCCAATCTCTGACTCTGAGCTAGCCTCATCCTGGCTGCACCGATAGCCAGGACCGTCGAGAGAACAGATGGTACAATCTCCCCCATCTTGAAGAAGGTGTCTAACACAGGGCAGACCCAAAGCATCTTATCTCCTTCCATGTGTTTGAAGGAACTTTCAGGCAGCCACCTCAGATGAAACTTCTCCTGCTGTCCAGGGGTAACTAACTTATAGAATCATAGCATCATTAAGGTTGGAAAAGACCTCGAAGATCATCAGGTCCAACCGTCAACCCAACACCACCGTGCCCACTAAACCATGTCCCAAAGTGCCACATCTACATGTTTTTTGAACACCTCCAGGGATGGTGACTCCACCACTTCCCTGGGCAGCCTGTTCCAATGCTTGACAACCCTTTCGGTGAAGAAATTTTTCCTAATATCCAATCTAAACCTCCCCTGGCGTAACTTGAAGCCACTTCCTCTTGTCCTATCGCTTGTTACTTGGGAGAAGAGACCAACTCCCACCTCTCTACAGCCTCCTTTCAGGTAGTTGTAGAGAGCGATAAGGTCTCCCCTCAGCCTCCTCTTCTCCAGGCTAAATGACCCCAGCTCCCTCAGCCGCTCCTCATGAGACTTGTTCTCCAGACCCTTCACCAGCTCCGTTGCCCTTCTCTGGACACGCTCCAGCACCTCAATGTCCTTCTTGGAGTGAGGGGCCCAAAACTGAACACAGTATTCGAGGTGCGGCCTCACCAGTGCCGAGTACASGGGCACGATCHCCTCCCTRCTCCTGCTGGCCACACTATTCCTGACACAGGCCAGGATGCCGTTGGCCTTCTTGGCCACCTGGGCACACTGCCGGCTCATGTTCAGCCGGCTGTCGACCAGCACCCCCAGGTCCTTTTCCGCTGGGCAGCTTTCCAGCCACTCTTCCCCAAGCCTGTAGTGCTGCCTGGGGTTGTTGTGACCTAGAGCATAAGACACATCAAACAGGGCCCTAAGCTGGTCTTAAAACGACATTTCAAAATCATGGAGCCCTTTGCCAAGCTCTTTATTTCTTTTTGGTTTTGGATTGTGAACAATGGGATAGAGCAGAAGCTGTGGCCCATCTGAGAGAAGACTTGAAGATTGGGCTGCAACTTTCTGGTATATCAAGACCTCAGGTATGGTTTGAAGCATAAGGTCCTTTGCTTTGGTATACACCTGATAGCCATCATCTCCCATTGCTCAATGCTCCACATCAATTACAGTGCA
The DNA here is from genome assembly GCA_030449065.1 of Oceanodroma leucorhoa. Classification (NCBI taxonomy): domain Eukaryota; kingdom Metazoa; phylum Chordata; class Aves; order Procellariiformes; genus Oceanodroma; species Oceanodroma leucorhoa. The sequence continues at coordinate 2,042,665 of JASVER010000034.1, forward strand.
GAGATGTAAAATGACTGATGCTTTTAATACAAAGGGCCTGTCATTTATTTATTAGCTGGCGACAGGCCCTGCAGTCCAGGATGGATGCATTATAAATCAACTGCATTTCTAACCATTAAAAATTCATCCAATTCATAATGTAGGACGCCCGTAATTTCCTTATTAGTGTTGAGTGTGAAGGATTTTTCTTTCTCCTCCCTTGGTTTTACTTTGCTTCTTTGCTTTCCCAAAGATCTTGCTCATCTGAGGATTAGCTTAGCTTAATCCTGCAAGAGGGAGGTGGAGGGGTGGGAAGRGCTGGGGGAAGGGAGACAAGGGCTGAAGTCATTTTGTTCCAGTGTTTTCTTCTAATTGCAAATTTGCCATATATATGCAGGAGACTTAGCTGCCTTGTCTCCTAGTCACACTATGGGAACCAGAGAAACTGCTCGTCCTGAATTTAAGAGATGCTTGTAGGGAAAAAAAAAAAAAATAGATCCCTTTTCCCTCACAAAGGGAAAAAAGGAGGTATGGTGGTGGGACAGGGAAGGATGATGTAAAACCTGTTAAAATATATTAGCAAGATAAGAACAGGTGTCCAAACATTATAAAACAGTACATTTCAAACAAATCAAACATATATATATTATATATATATAAAAAAATAGGTAGGTATAGTAACCTTCAGACTCAGTGCTCCAATTCATTGAGGAAAAACAGGTTAGTAGGGCTGAAAGAAAGGTGTGACAGAGAGCCGCAGGTAGTGCTGCGACATCAGCAACAAATAGGAACTTGGAACTAAGATCAGGAAAAGCTGAGTCTACATGAAGCTGTAAGTCATCCCTTAGTTTGAGTACTGCWTCCCGTATTGACCATGCTTAGCTGCAGACGGCAGGACAGCCTGATTGTTGATGTACATACAGAAGTTTTCATTATTTCACCAAGTCTCAGTTTGTTCCTGTCTCTTAAATGGATCTAGCTAGGTAGGGGCAGGGAGAAGGAGCCCGAAAAACAGATTCAGGCAGGGTTCAGCATTAGGTAACTTACAGTCTGTTTAGGAATGAGCGTGCAGGAATCTAAAAATGGATTATGCAATAAACCCTGCCTTAATGGGAGACAAGCCCGGGCATCGAGAGCAATCCTTACATGCTGTGAATTCAATGTACTCTTCACCTCGAGACACCTGCATACAAATCTTACATCAGCTACACGTGGAAATGGGTTTGCTGAATTCTCAGCCGGGTCTGTTCATTTCAGTAAATTACGCCGAGTTCAACAAGGGTAGTGCTTTACACTTTACCGCGGTGCAAGACAGCTGCTTCGGTAGCACACCTCCAGAAGTGGTGCTTCCATTAGCAGCAGCATCTTCCTCCATCCCATCGACCCCACTGGCCGTGAACCTACTCCCTGTCCGCACCCACGATCAACAAGAGCAAGACAGCCAGAARGATGCTGAGGCGGACTGGAAATGTTCAGCAATCAAGAATGACAATTTCTGCGTTTTTGTATATTATACATGAAGTAATCGAGCTCCGCTCTGCAGAGAGCCTGCAATCTTCTAACCAGAGAGGCAGCTCCTGTCTGACCACAATGAATACCCACACGCTTCTGAGAGCTAGATTTTAAACCTGAAAACTGGACCAGTTAGACTAAGAAGTCAGAACACAATGTCCCTGCAAACTCTGGGAGMTCCCGGTGCCTTCAGGAGTACCCCACGGCCATGGGCACATCCCCCTTGTCCCAGGAACGCACAGGTACCCTGGCCTCCAGATACTTTCCCAACAGCCAGGCATTATAAGCCGCAGWAAACTCATTAAAAACAAGACAAATGTTTAACTGATGGCCAAAAGAAATCAGTACCACAACTCTACCCACACGTGCATACACACACCAGCTATTTTTAAAGCCACCCACAGCAAAATTCACACAGTCAATGAGCCATTAGGAGAATACTCGTGAACCTCCTTCGTTACCCCTGGGGTAACACCAGCACTGCCCGAGTTTGCAATAGCCTCAGGTCGCACTGTGTTGCTAGCTCTTGTCTTGCAGGGACGAAGCCACAGGCATGAAGAGCGTTGGCTGATGAACAGAGCCCTCCTTTCTCTGGCACGGGCACCTCCTTAAGGTTTAAGAGCACCTTGGGGTCAAGAGCACTACAAGCACAACTGGATAGGGAGAAGCACCGATACCTGGGCATACAGCCAATAACGTAGGGAATGAAAACCTGCTTTATCCCCATTTCATCCCACTCCTCTTCTCTCACCMTGCTATAATGAGTCTTGACTCATGCCAGACCACGGGTGAAAAGCACGCCTGTGCTGCCAAGCYCTGAACACCCACTAGAAATTGGAGATGCAACCATCTTTGATGGCTTCGGGCAATCCCTGGCAGGGGAACTGCCTGGTCAGGAGTATTGTGGCATCCCTGGCTTTGCTGAGGAAAGGCAGAGCTGCAAGGGTGCTTCGCAGAAATCCACGTGTGCTTTGGCAGCATCAGTTGTGAGGCGGAGGTGTTCGGTGCGTAGGTGTCACCGTGCAGGAAGCTGAGCCATGGGGAATGAAGAGCTGATTCAGCAAAGTGTTTTATACCATGCCCATCCCACGGTGCATGGGTGAGCGGGTGGGGAACACATGCCCACGTACGGAGGGACGGTGGGAGGGGGCGRGGGGGGACACAGGATGCTGCAAGAGCAGTGGGAGGGTATGTGAGCCCCTGTTTGAGATGAGGAGGGGGCTGGATGCAAGACAGTATCAGGAGTGCACATCCTCCATGAGATGGTGCATGGGCAGTCCAGTCCAACCCATTTGATGCAGGCACGATGCTGCCAGGCAGTGAGAGCAGCCTGCTGTGCTAGAGCCACTCCAAATCCAGGAGGAAAACAGCTCAGGGCCTCCCCTCACATGGCTTGTTAAGTGCTTGACACTTCACACATCATGGGCTTCCTTTCTGAAATCACCCCAGGAGAGCCAACCCTGCTTGTTGGCCCCACAGACACCGGGATTAAACGGTCCAGAGGAGCAGGCAGAGTTTTGTATGAGAAAACACTTCCTTGTCCAATCCTTGATGTCTGTATCCAGGAGTATTTCCATCACCAGGGCAGCCCCTCTGAAGGCAGGTCAACATTAGCAGCCCAAAGCCATGTTCTGCTTGATTTAAGGGTTTTCTCTTCCTACTGGATCCCCATCACCAGGAACATCCCTGCCCAACGTGTCATCACCCACTGCAGCTGTGCTGCCAGCGTCGCTTCCCCACGCCGGGGCTGGAGCCTGCTCGGCCCCCTTTGATCTCGGGTGTTGCTACAAATGTCTTCAGTAAACACTGTTAAAGTAATAGAGATGGGATCTAAAACCCAAACAGCTGCAGGAGGTAATCGGCTTGTGTGCAAACCAAGTCTTGTGCGCATCACATCTGGAGCGAGGCAGGGCTGCTGCTGGCTACAGCGGCTCCTTCTAAAGCAGGCGGAGGCCAGGCAGAGCCACGTTTCCCACCCTCCTTTTCTTTCTCTTGGTACAACCAAACAGACAAAATCTGCAGAACTGGCGAGGGGCAAGGTATACGCAACGGATTTTGMCAGCCTTTCCAAGACAGCCTGAAAAACTCTCATTTCTGTAGCACCATCATGGCAGRAAGGTCTGAAGGTTGACTCACTGAGCATGAGGTTGCAACTCAAAGTACAGGTGCAATAGGTGGGGTGGGCACTCCACCTCTGCAAACACAGGTTGGACTTCTGAGTTCTGGAAAATGTGGATATTTCTTCYACTTGCTCTTTCAGAGCTGGATGAAACAATGCAGAGCATAAAATAGYCACGGGTAAGGAAAACCAGCTGAGAGGGCAGGGAAGAGCTGAGCAGGTTGGATCAAGTCCCACTGGCCATGGGATCTCTCCTGTTAGTCAGATGTTGCAGCCTGGAGAAGGGGACGAGAAGGCAATGCTGGGCACAGAAGTTGTTCATTCCTGCTCCGGGAGGTGACAGAAGCAATAATTTTTCTTGCTCATACTTTTCCTCAGGTACTTGCAACATCTGCTCTAGAAGCAGCCAGCCAGAGCCTCTGGAGTTTCTTCAACATCCAAATCTTTTGCAGGACTTTCACATCAGCACTTGGAGCTCAGAGCAGTTTCTATGAGAGGCAACCACAAACCAGAAGGAAGGGAAATTTGGAGGCAGAAGGTCATTGCAGCAACCTCCAATGCCTTCCACCAGCTGGCAGCTGAGTGTTGAGGTCAGGGCTTTTCCACAGACCCAAGCCAGAAACCCAGGCTTTGCTTGGACAAATGAGGAGACACAGAATAGAGCAGCAAAACACACATAAATGAGACTACAGCTACGCACAGGTCCTCGTTAAATCCTCTAAAAGTATCTCATGCAGGTTGACTGAGAAGGACAAGACCGTAAGACAGTGAAGAACCAGTGCAGAAGAGTCTCAACCCACAAGTGCCTACTTCAGAGAAGTAATGGGTATTGAGTCCTGCTGGAGAAGAGCCTGAGGCTTTCAGAGGAGAGAAGAGGAAAAGAGAAGTTTGGAGAAACTGGAGAACTAGCAGAGACCTGCGGGAGGAACCTGTACAGCCTGGCCCCAGGCTGGGCACTGGGCAGCAGAGTGCTGCTGTCACTTCACACTGGGCTCCACATTTATATTGCATGAAAATAATATTTGACAAATCCTCTTATTCCTGGGGAAGAAAAAGAAAAAACAAAAAAGGAAAATTTCTCTTTTCCACTACAAACAGGTTCAGTTTTCTTTTTCAGCCAAATGAAACTGCAAGCATTTATGGCTTCATTTTTATGTTGTTGTTGTTTCTGGCAAAAATGGGAACATGAACTGACCAAAAATAGAAATGCTGCATATTTTTTAGCTTCCCATGCCCAGGATGAACAAAACACACTAGGCAAACAAAAAGAATTTACAGTGGTAAGGGTAAATATCCTTCCAATTTTTGTTTTCAAGACCTATTAGAAACAGAAGTAAGGAAGGCTATTTGTTTAAAAAATATGATTTTTGAAATGACCACAATGTTCCTTTTAGACTGCACTGAAATACAAGATAAAGACAGGGTACTGAGTGAAAGAGTGCTGATGGCGCTTTTATTGTGTGATTTGCCTTGTTTTTTTCTGAAGTACTTCTTTTTAGCCGATTACCATGTATTTACAGTTAGTGTAATTATATCTAATTACTTAATTAGCATGAATACATGTAATTACTAACTTCGAATATGTAATTATGTCAGGGCAGCCTGTAATAAATGAGGTTGAAAAAAACCCTCATTAGGACTCTACGGAAGGACGGCTGCTCCACCCGTGTGGAGAATGCATCCCAGTCCCCTGACTGCGCCAGTCCTGGAAGAGGAAAACACAGCCAGTTCCAGTCGTGTCTGGCAACAACCTCCACCAAAATCAAACCACTTGCCCCAAAAGTCTAGCGTCACAGCACTGGTGGGAACCAAGCATCCACTGATGGGAGACAGGAGGGGATCTGCAAAGGATCTGCCCCCCAGATTCATTTTCCCCATCAAGGTTTGGATTTTTTTTCTCTGATTTGTGTCATTCTTGAGAAGACCTCTTTAGTCAGACAAGAAATAGAAAGGAACAGCGCAACTGCAAAACTGTGCTGTGGCATTTGAGTAAAGCTTGAGAGATCAGATCCAGGAACTAATCTCCATCTGATGCATTGTGCTGATAATAAATTACTACTATAATAGTAAAACAATCTTCCAAAATGTTTCTTCTGAAACATTACTAGTCTTTCACCACAAAAATCCCCAGCTACTCATAATTACCCATTTTGCAAATTCAAATCCTGAACATCAGGAGATGGAGCTAAGGTTAAAAGTTGCTGTTACTGCCAAGAAGCATGTAATGTATGAAAATTATGTCCTACCAACAGCCTCATGAACTTTTTCAAGCTGATGCTCCCTTTTTTCCACTGAAAGTAGCTATCCGTCRTAATGAGCTGACTTTTCCTGCCCAGAAGGACTGATAGCCACTTTCTGGGCACAAATGAGGGTAGACTGGATCATATTTTGCATTACCAAAAGCCTTGACCATAGTTTGAAGCTATGTGGTCCTACACCCTGTCTCCTCATCACATATTCTGTCCGCAGTGCTTGCTCCACAACAAGTCCCACTCTTCTCTCATCTGTTTATTTCCAAATATAGAGAGGTGCAAACTCATCACAACATGTCGCTCCTCCTGCTAACATCTGCCAAGCAGACACGCCACTTGCTTTCTCCTCCATGTGCAAAAGATCGGGAGAAAAAGACTATTTCAGCTTATTCTTCTGAAATCGATTTGTGGTTGGACTGTCCCCATTGCCAAGCTCTTTGCTTAACCCTCCAGGTAGGGCTGAGGATGGCTGAAAGAAGGATTGGTTGCAAACCCTAGTGCTGCCCAACATGCCATGGAGTTACAGCGTAAAGAGGGGGGGAGCATCTGCTCAAAGACTCAGTGCTTCATCACAAGAAAACGGGGTGGTGCAATTTCTTCAATGGCTCTTTGAGAAGCCCTCAGCCAGGAAGGGAAAGAGGACCCTGAGCCAAGCTTGTCCCTCCTGCTCCTCTAAATCAGGCAGTAGCAGAAAGCGGGTAAGAGACAACTGCAAAATGCCAGAAAGTCAGAGGTGAGAGCTGGCTCCTGCGCCCTTTGTCCCATCGATGCGAGGACAGCASATCCCCAGTGAGGAAAACGTCTCTATCTCCTTGAGGACACGTTAACGAGGACAGCATTGCACAGCGGGAGCGAGGGGCTGCAGCTCCGCGGGCAGGGAGCTGCTCTCCATATTTCAGCTGCAATTCTATTATGCAGAGCTAAGTGGCTGGGAATAAACATCTGTCATCCCTGCGTGATAAGCGATGTTTGATAGTATAGAGGGTGACAGAAATCTATATCACATCAATGTACTATTAATACTGCATTAAGCATATAGAGTCCGCTCTCCTCATTGCAGTGGGGTAATGGGTATCGGCATGTCCTCAACCCAGACAACATCCAAGAGCACAGGGATGCTTGCAGGAGGAAGGAAGGAGAAAAGCTTCACGACAAASAGAGAAATTGCTTGCTGAAGATGTTGCTCTAGCAACACCTCCGTGCAAAGGAGAGATACTGGGTGCCATAGGGCACCTTTGCTCACAGCTGGTGGGTGGCAGGAGGGAGGTGACAGCTTGCATCAGTACAGGCTCAGCTGGGTATCGAGGCACTCCACAGCCCAGAGTTCTCCTCTCTACACATGACAGCAAATGAAGAAGTGTTTGTGTCCAAGATCCGGACAGGGGGAAAGAAAAACCCTCTGGCATGAAAACCACAGGGAGAACGGAAGCAACAAATATTCTCCAGCTCAGGTTTAAGTTTAGCAGCGCACATCAGATCAAACAAAACCCTTACAGGGAAAGCTCCCCAAAACATGGTTAATTTAAAAGGTGAATTATGAAACTTTCCAGCCTCAAGCAAAGCCACCAGTGAAGTCAGAAGTTTTGCCCAAGTAAAGTCCTGGGGACTAAAATACAATACACACACCAAAACCAACCCTGCCTGAGGTCTCGAAGCCTGGGTTTTGCCTTGTGAATGGCAAGCAAGTCTAAAATATATAAGGGCTTTCAGCCTGCCAGCATCCAGCTGTGGTTTGCCACTTGTTAGCACCCAAAGGGAGTGCCTGGGGCGGGGGGTTTGGTTTCAGCCTCGCAGCCCCAGGAAACCTGGAGCTCGGAGGTGGCGATTTGCAGTGGATTTCCAAGTGTGCACAGCTGTCACTAGTGCTGCATTTCAGCCCCGTGGCACCTTCCAAGGGAGAAGTGGCTCCAGATGCCACCCCCAAGSATCTCTGTGAACTCTTCAGATCCTAATCAAGTAGCCCCATCAAACTCTGAGGCCAAATCCTGCTGCGAGCGACTTCCCCTGCAACCCGCCCAGCTTTGACAAGACCCACGGGGCAAATGCTCAGAGCAAAACTTAATCCTCTGAGGTTTAAGCTTTGCTACTGCASAGCTGCAACAGCACCCACGTCTTGCAATGGTTGGCGCACAGGTTAAAGAGATTCGAGAGAGCACAGGAGGGGAAAGAAAAAAATAAAGCGGGGGAGCCCCCCCTCCCAAGCCATCAGAGTTTGTAAATCATTTTGAGATGAGGTGCTATAAGAAATGTAAAATATAYAATTAACGGCACAGAAAACCACACTACATTCAGCTTCTCCGCTCCTGCCTAATCACCGCCCTCCTCCTCCCCCTCCCCCTCTCTACAAACAGATCAAATTTAGCACATTAAAATGAAAATCAAAGGGAAAGCCAGGCGCGTTCGTTGGGTACACCCCATCGCTCCGGCAAGCGAAGCACGGTGATAACAGCTCAGGCACCGGCTCGCAGCGCCCAGGAGGGGCTGCCCCAGGGACACCTCCACGGGGAGCAGCGGCTGCAGCTCCCCATCCCGACGGGAGGAGCGGTGGCTGGGGAGCAGCACGCTCCTGCCAAGCACTTAATGCTGAATTAGTTTCTGCAGGTTGGGAGATCGGCCTCCTCCCTGTTTGCAGGGGCTGAGTTATGTCTCCTGCGCTTATGAGTCAGCAGCAGCCAAGGGGAGAGCAGAGGCGACTTCAGTACGGCACTCCCTGCGTCCTTTTACCCAGCGCTTTTCCTTTACGCTCAGAATTTARGCGTGCAAAACGGAGAGGACCACTTGATCACCACCTGCTAGTCTAATGAGCCCAGTTCACAAGCCAGATTTATAAGGGGAAGCTGCAAAAGCTTTACAGAAGCCCATGAAAACAAGACAACCAGCATCTAAAGCTCCTGTTCTTTATCKCCACGCATCTGCCCCATCTATGGCCGCGTGCCCCGAGCTTCTCCCTGGCCCAGTGGGGAGCCAAGGAGGCAGCCCCATGRCTGGGAAACTGCTGGAGGAGGAAGGGGAGGCAGGTCCTTTCCCCGGCCAGGCAGGGGTCACCTCCATCCCTGCGCTCCCACACGGCTCTTGCTCACGCCTGGGACCGGCTTCRAATGGCACTTTCAGGCAAGGGGGGAAGGTGACTGGTGGGTGGCGGAGGGAGGGTGAAGGGAGGTGAAGGTGAGAGTGGAAAGTCTCCTCTGGAAGCACCTACATGTATGTTGTGATTTCTGAGACCTGAGATTTACTTTGGTTTCTGGACCATACCAAGACCCACTCTCCTCAAAAACCTCCTTCTCTTCTTCCTCATCCTCTTAACCTCTTCCTCCTCGCCCTCCTTCCCCCACCCCCCAACCCATCCCCTGGCCCTCACAGGGGGCTCCGACCRGATCGGGCACTCACACGTGTCTGGCTTGTGGCAGTTGTGACCTTGTCGAAAGTACTGGGGGTTCTCGATGACAGGAATGCGGGTCATGCCGATCACCACCGTGTCCGGGCCAGCATCCAGGGATGAGGGCGTCGTGATGCCGTGGTTGATGTGGTGGAGGGGACTGGCTGAATCCTCCTCTCCGCTGATCACTGCCACGGGACCTGCAAACACCACGCACATCCGTCAGGCACGACAGGGAAAAGGGGACCCACGAGACCTGCTGACCACGCAGGTATGGATCACTGCGGGTCGGCAGTGGATCACCACCAGCCCCTGGACAGGATGCCTGTCCTAGCATTCCTGGCAGTTGTCCCATCCCCAGTGCTATTTTCTCCAGGCAGCTCACAGGGCAGGGAAGACACTTCAAGTTTTCTTTCCCGGTTTTGGGGTACTAGGCTAACAATCCTGCAGGGGTTRAAGTAGCTACAGGTGACACCACATCAGAGGTGAGTCCTGCACAAAGTCCTCTCCTAGGGCTGTCACAAGATAGATCAGTCACTGTGGTGCCTGTATACCCTGGCATCACGAGGTTGGCACAATACATAACTGAGCTTAGACTGGAGAAACATCACCCCCAAAGAAGATCTATTTCACCCCAAACCCACATTCACAACATTTCTCTTGCCCAACGAGTTGCTCATCTTGTTTCCCCTCCTCCAGTTTCACCCGGGCACACACACAGAGCCCTTCAGTCAGGCTGATACCTACAGGTATGTACTGGATACCTACCCAAGATGTACTGGAGCAGATTCTGCTCAGCTCATGCTGCCTCCCACCACCACCACGACAACGAATGGCAGCATCTCTCCCTTAACCTCCTGACCCCAAAAAGTTCACAGCACCATTAGACAGGCAAGGAAATGAGGCAAAGTAGTTAGACCCCCAAGATGGGAGCAACAGAAGTCTCCTACCCCTCCGCAGCCTCTCTGGTGTTCACTATTTGCTCTCACTGAAGCAAGACCACAGAGGCAATTTCCCATGGGAGGACCCCTCTGCCATGCTGGCACCCCTTGGAGGCCACAGGCACCCAAGGATGGCAGAGAGGAGAGCCCCCAGGAAGATAAGGAGAAGGCAGCGCCACAACTTTTAGGCTGAGCTGCAACAAACCCAGAAGATTCCCTCCTCCTTGTCTCCTCTAATTCATCTGCCACCATCTCAAGTACTTCTTAACTCCCAATTCCCCATCTGCTGCTTGCTCATGGGACCTGTTATCGATCCCCACGAGGCTGAGAGGAACCTGGCGGAGAACTCAAGGTGGTCCCTCTGCACTGACCCCCATGCAAAGTCCTGAAGTTGCTGGTCCAAGAGCAAGGAGCCCTCAGCACAGTCCACGTGCCTTCCCCAAGTCCCCCAGCACCCACTTACGCATCCCTGTCTACCTCCATGGGGAAGGTCTCCCCAAAACACCAGCATGCCCAAATGCACCCACATTGATCTCCCTCCTGCAGACGGCCGGCCAGCAACCATGCTCCAGCTCCTTCAGCCTCCTGCCTCAGCCATGACTCTTTACACTCAAGTGCCTRCGCCCAAGAGCATCACTGCTCTAATCTTGCCCTAACGAATGGCAGGCTTGTTCCCAGAGGCAAAAAGAAGTGACSAAGAGCATCCATACCTGAGAGCCAAGGCCTGCTTCCCACACACAGCTACTTCACAATATTCAGCTGTACCCCAATTTTTGGCTTATGCTTTATTTTATTTTTAGACCTTCTAACTTTAGTCTTTGCTATCAGCTGCCAAGGCTGGAAACCTCAGGGGACGTCAGGCCTTAATGTATTATTCCCCACTTCCATCTAGTCTCACCCATCCTGGGGTCCGACCTGCAAACCAACATCACAAACACCTCCGTCATGAGGTGAAACCCTCTAATCCATGCTGCGGCCATTCATGCTGCGTAAACACAGGATCCTGAGGAGCTGGGCCATGTGGGGACCGCACTGCAACCTTCTATGAGGACCTCACCATATTCACATGGGAAGAAAAACCACACTCAACTAGAGATGCTTCTTTTCTTCTGTCTGGATGCTACMCAGGGCTACCAGAAGCTCAAGCAAAAATAAGCAGAGATGCTGCATTGAGGCTTCAAACCTATTCAGGGAGGCCAGTCTTTTACCTACATCGCATAGAAAATGCCTCTCTCCCATCAGTAATCTACTTCTAATTGCACAATTACTTTATTATGTAGCACTAGCAACAAAGAGGGGAGTCTTCAAGCCATTTTACTCTCCAGAGCTTCTGGGAGGACAGGGAGAACACCGGCTCCATGCAGTCATTCTGCCTGCATTAATCTAGTCTAAAGGCTGCTCAGTTTTGGAGCTTCAAGTATTGTTTGTTCTTCCAAGTGGGATATAATAAAGTTATTGTGTAATTAGCAGAGTCCTGGCAGCCGTGACAGGTGTTTTAGTCATAAGGAAAAAAAGTCTCTCCCTTTATTGTGAATTCCTTCTGGCAGGTTCTGGCTTTTTTTTACGTTACTCCCCGGGCCCGCATGACTTCCAGCTTTTGAGACGCAAAGGCAAAATTCAGTTCTTGCCGCAAGATGCCTCTGTTGGGACTACACGCGCTGTATTTCTCCAAACACAAAAAGCAAACAAGCAATTTCAGTTTGAACGACTTTTGCTCTTTCGTGATGTCAATTCTTTGCATGTAAACCAGGAGGATTGGGTTTTGCATGGTGYGCACGTTCCTTCGGCTGTACCCTGCACCGCTGGCTGGCCCGGCTGCGGTGGGAAGGGGAGACCTCTACATTGCAAGGTGCGGTTCACAAAACAAGTCATAAAAATATCAGCTGGTATAGACTGGTGTAAATAATTTGAGGAGAGACCATGAAGATCTCCCTTACAGTGGAGCGGTGTGAGAGGCTATTGGGAGCTTATTGCTTTCCCTAAGCAGCCAAGGTGTTGCTTCAAAGGAAGGTACCTAATGAGGGAGTGGAATGTGAAAGGCCTCTCTAGTGAATGAAATGAAGTCTTCATTGTCCTCTGCTTTGGGAGCAGAAATCACACCTTTGTGACAAGGAGCAAAGAGGGCATCTCCTACTGCATAAGTACTGGAGGGAGATGGTTGGTTTCATCACCAACCATGGGACATACTGGGGACATAGCTCTTGGGGGCTCACAAAGCCCTGCCAGCACTTAACCCTTGCTGTCCCTGCTTGCACAGCACCTCCTTATTTTTAAGGAACACAGATCATGGAAGTGTTGCCCTGGCACAAGCAGGTTAGAAGGACATGGCTACATCTAAAAGYGCAGGACATGATCAAGGAGGTCAGGTACCTGTGAAACTAAGCACAGCCAGCATCTACTACCCAATGTTCTGATGGCAATTTCCTTGCCAATAAACAGATCCAGAGTCTGACCTTTACACTCCACAGGGTTTTTTTCTGCAGCTCGCTTCTTAGGAGGACTTCCTACATGTGTTATCCCTAGTTTCATGCCCCAAACCTATCCAAGATCTATGGGGTAAGAGGTAACCATGTCTCAGCTGATTCACAGTTGCACTCCCATTCCTCAGCAACCACTGGGTCCTGTGAATGGACTCAGCCTCTTAGTCATCCAGCTTAMGTCGATGCTGCCAAGCTTAGACATTTACAAGATCTACCAACCCTCAAAAGCCTCAGAGCCAAACTCTGATGTTCCATGACCATCTCAACCCCTTTCTATTTCTGCAAAAGTGGGAAACCCCAACTGCCAAGGCAGTTGCAGTCCTGACACCACAGGGATAGTACACCACATAAAGTGTATTCTACCCTTGCAATAATCCAGGGACAGTTTACTGCCTCTGACTGTATTTCCAGGTCTTGAAAGAAACCAAAATAAATCACATTCTCAAGAGTCCTAAGGAACACACCTGATGGATGCAATGCATTAGCTTCCAAGCTTTCAGAAACTTTTCTGATGACAGTAGGCACTGAGCTGGCATGGACTATAACATACCATTCAGCCAATTCATGCCAATATCCTCCACAGGATATAATTGGATTAAAGTCATAATTCACAGTTGAGGACTTCTCCAAGTTTCTCTTATTAACTTTGGGGGTGGGTGTAGAAATCTGGACAACATTAAGTCCTGCACACAGTCATGGCTCTTTATCACTTGCATTCTTTCGTTCCCATCTCTTCTGGCTGGTCACAGCTGAGATCCAGTTCCCTTGACGCACACGGCCACTCTGTTGCCCCTTTGAGACTCAGACGGGTACTGGACTCACTGCGCAAGCCTGAGACAAACTTTAAAAACACCATTGATATCAAGAAGTCACTGATCACTTTTATAGGTTTGACTATTGCTCTGACACTCAAAATATATACTGCCATTAGTAACTCCTGGAAATAAAGCAGCTACTTAGACTTCAACTTTTTTAATCTATCTTGGCAATAGCATATACTTTTTGCTGTTAAGTAGGTAAAGAGGTTGAGTTTCTGATRTATAATGCTGATGAATGGCTTTATTTGGAAGAATTCTCACCGGCTTCAGCAGTGCATTTTCCACGTAAGGTTAAAGGAAAAAATGGAGTAAAAAGAAAAAGAGAGTAYAGTTTTTAAGATTTAGGTTTACCTTCCACTTGACAGAGAAATGGGCAGAGGGACATAGAAAAGAAGCCAGTTTTGTACTGTAAGAATGCAGAATAATAGTCAAGGTAGCCTGGGGGTAACTCCTGATATTCCATCCTAAGATCTTAAAACACAATATGAAATATTTTGGAGCTCCTCTGAAACTTAAAATCTAAACAGTGATGCAGTAGCTGTTTCTGCGAATAACTCAGCCTGTGCTATGGACACACATACTGTGGATATTAACTGTAAGAAGAGTCTATTTGTTAATACTTTAAGAAGCCTTTGTATGTTCTGAGCWTCAAACATGTCACGTCTATATATTCTATACTCTGGCAGGCTTTCAGTGGTTCTCCTTCCACCCAAGCAGGGGTCTCGCCAGCCAGCAGCAGCCACRCTGCCTGCAAGGGTAGAGTTAGCTGTTCCCCATGCTAACCCCATGCAGTTTTCCTGCCAGGGAAACAAAACAACAGAGCTGCAGGGAAAGGCTGGCGAGATATTARGGATCCCCCAGGGCTACCCCTGGGCGAAGAGGCGGTCAGCCCCTGCTCCAGCCCAGGAGTACAGCCACTGCCAACCTGCCCCTTTGCAATGCCAGCAGGAGAGTCAACCACGACGACCAAAAAATTAGGAGAATAGATGGAAGTGGGGAATAATACATTAAGGCCTAACGTCCCCTGAGGTTTCCAGCCTTGGCAGCTGATAGCAAAGATTGAATCTGATTTTATCAAAAGAGCAGYGAGGCAACTTGAAAACTTGCTTTTGGAAACGTCTCAAGGAGCAATGCTGTTCTCCCTTCCCTCCCACATCTCCTCTACAGCCAACTCTTCTTTCCCAAGAAAGACGCCTCATTCAAACACCACCATTCCCAGCCTCATCTCTACCCTCTTTTCTCCCCCAGCCCCCTGGTCAGGGTACGCTCCATCCATCCCAGTAATGTTGCAGCTCTTCTTGCTTTGAATCCACCCTGATATCATCTCTGCAAATACTGAGCAAATACTCTTCCAGATTGCCCCCAGATCTCTGCTTTTCAGAAAATCTCCGCTTTTCAGAAAATCTCCTATCATTCTCTATTCAGCACTTTTCCCTGTGGCTAAACTGGAGTTGGGCTTGGTGTTTTCCTTCAACTCCTTGTTTATCTGGAAGCTCTGTGAAATAGGATATTCCTTTTAGCCCATGTTTGTGAATCGCCTGGTTCATTCACAGTCTTATATGGACAACTTGTTACTTAAGMAAAATAAAGCAAATAATAATAAATAGCTTAGGGACCCCCTGTTTACATGATCATATCATAATGGTAAATTATTTATCAAGGCTAAGAGCTATACTTTCTGATAAAACATAGGCTCAGGAATATAGGGTACTTTATAAATAACCACAGATTAGAGAAGGTAAGATAATGGTCACTTCATACACATCCTTAATATAATGAATGCTCCAAGGCAGACAGGTGAAGAAACAACAAAAACTCCATCTTGCTATCACAGTAACCTCTTCAAAGCATCAAAAATGATCGAAGGTGTAGAAAACATGACCTCCAAGGGAAAACAAAGAATTATGCTTTGTGTTGAGAGGAGAAGACTGAAGGGACACGTGATAACAGCCTTCAAATATGTAAAAGGTTGCAGCAAAGAGAAATATAATAGCTGTTCTCCATGTCCACTGGGGATAAAACAAGAAATAATAGGTTTAAATTGCACCAGGGGAGATTAGGGTTTGAATGTTTTCTCTAATGCCTAGCAGTACGGATGGTTGAGCACTGGAACGGATAACCCAGGGATGCTGCGGGGGTTCCGCCACCGCCGGGCTGGGAAGGGAAAGGTTAAAGCAACTTCTTTCAAGGACGGTTTAGCTACGGGGCCTGACGCTGCTCAGAGCCCTCCCAGGCTGCAGCACTTTTCACCTGCAACCAAACCGCCCTCAGCAAGGAGTGCTCTTCCCTTTTTGATGCTTCCAAAGAAACTCCAAGCAGGGACCTCGCCAGCGCTGCGGACCAGGTTTGGGCAGCATCTGAGGCACCGTGGGTGCAGCACTGGACTGGATGGGGCCATGGTCTCTCCAATGTGGTTTCAGAAAGGACAACTCCRTCCACATCCCAGGCCATGTGCTCAGGACCGAAACTGAGTTTGCTGAAGCAGAGAGCGATGAGGCGAGTGCTCAGGGCTGCAGGGCAATCCCCTCTCAYCACCCATGCCTCCGGGAGCTGTCACTCAGAACATCATTTTTTGATCAAAAATGATCACTGCAGGAGCTAATTGTGCCATCCACATTTGCCTGTGTAATATAAAAGAGCCATATAATTAACCTACTTAATTAGGAACTGTATATGACCCATAACTAGAAAAAAAAATGCTCTCCTAGTAAAGTGGGTCACCACACACTGTATAGCAAGCACTGAAGCAGACCTCATTAAACTCCAATATATATTATATATAAAATCCCCTCTCCTCTGACTTCAAACCTCTGTTGGCACTTCCATATTTCCCTGATCTTAATCTTAAATGCTGTTCTTCAAAGGGCCATATCACCRACTGACAAGTAGATAATTCCAAGACAGGATCTCTCAGCCCAGCTTTACAACTCAGAGCTATGGATACGCACAAACACATTTATTTTTAACACAGATAGAAAACTAACCCCAAAATTCAGTTCATCAGGAAAACAAACAAAAAAATGTTTTAAAAAAATTCCAACCTTTTGCTGGAGCTGAAATCAAACCATCCCCCAAGGCTGATCTCTGCACCAGCAAGGAAGGGAACTGAAACTCATAAAACACTAAGCGCAAGCAAGCACAACAAATACAATTAAAAATCTAGCCGTGCTCAGAGCGAGATTGCATTTACTGTCTCATAAAGAGCGCCTCGTCCTGTCAGGCAAACAAAAGGAAATCAATTTCTTAATTTTTATTGGCAGATATGGGCACGGGGCCAAGTCAGCGCTTGGTGCCCGTGTGGAACCTGCTTGGAGCCAGGCTGCCGTGGGCTCCAGCCCGTCCCCTGCTCTCCTGCGGTGGGAAGCAGCCGCTTCTCCTCATCCCCGGGGTCACCAGTCCCAACCACAGGATGGTCCATCACGTGGCACCTCTTCYCCTGAGCCGCAGCAGATCCCTCAACTTGTACAAAACACTGGGCTTTAACCCGAGACCTCCCTAATTCCAGCCCTGTGCACTTGCTTTGTCACCACCACCTCAACCAGGTCCAAGCAGCTTTTCCYACCCCCGTACAGCTCAGTTCTGTCTCCCTGCCCCAAATTCACCCTGGGATATCCTCACATCCTTGCACAACCCCTGCAACACACCACGGGAGCTGGAGGGCATCGCTAGAGAGGCTGGCCCGTACGGCACAGCTCTTGCTCGAACCACTCCATGATCGGCTGCAGAGCGTGCAAAGGTGCCGACCCCTCCTCTGCCATGGCCCATGGGGCGCAGGCTCTGCCRTCAGCTTTTTGGGGAAACAGCACGTATAAAAGGTCATATCCTTGAGCTTTGCAGACAGATGAAGATTCCAAGAACATAAATTTGAGCTCTCAAAGGGGTCTACTCCGAATCCTCAGCTTCCAGCTCCTCTGGCAATAAAGGCAAGAGAAAATGGCCAAGGAGCAATCCATTTTCCCCTCTCCTGAATGAGAWGGTGGGTTCTTGGCCCTGGCCATCTCGAGGAGGTGAAGATCCCATTGAACTTCAGGGTGAAAGGGAGCGAGGGACAGGCCCGGGGGYCCTGCACCCACCACCGCTCAGGTTGGACACGTGGCTCTTCCACTAACCACCCCCTTATAAATTGCAGATGCATTATTGTATTAAAAAGGCCTGTCAGATCTGTTGTCAGTGGGCGATCCTTTCATAGGCAATCCTTAAAGCACTCAGGATCTTTCCTTATGAAACAGTCTGCCAAAATGCTGCCGTTTACAAAAGCCCCTTTCCCTCTTTACATGTTGACATTTCCTTCTCTGATTTTTTCAGGTGTTTGCAGGGGCAGAAGGCAGCTCTGGCTGCAAAGGAGGACACAGCAGCCCTGCACATTCCTCCCYTTGCCCATGCCAGTCTCCAGCCGCCCGAGCAGTCCCAGCATGSAGCATCACTCCATCCCCATCAGGGGGTAGAGGATCCCCAAACCTCTCCCARTCCTCCCATATCCTTTCCCCACCCCGGCCTTTCTCAGGTTTGTTTATTTATTGAGCTTAGACATGAATCCTATAAGCAGTCACACTCAGGAATGGAAACATTAAGATCAAATCGTATAAAATATAAAGTCAATGCATATGACGGCACAAATGCATAAATCCAGCAGATCAAGAAACAGAAAATGCTTACAGTAAAAACGACGAGACAATCTGATAATTAAAAAGGGAGGGATCTGACAAGCCAGGGCTGTGGATGACAGCAAAGCCAGCCAGCACCCGCAGGAAGGCAAAGCAGGAATTTTTACATCTAGGCTTGAAGCTCCCAGCCCAGCGGTACCAAACCTCTTCAGCTTACAAAGCATATAACCAGGAAAGGGACTGCAAAGAGGGCACAGGGGTAACCAGGAGAATATTTTAGATCGTGCAACACCAGGATCTGCTGACTCTTTAAGTATCGACAAGCCAACACCTTTTCCCACATAATAGGGGATGGATACTGGGAAGACACTTCATTTGCCAACAGGAAAAGGTTTTCGCCTCTGAGGTCAGGTGAAACAACTAGCTGTAGTACAGACAACAGAAGAGGAAGAAAAGTGTGTTTTATTTGATTGTCGTGGCAGGGAGAAAGACAGTATTTCATCTGGCGACACCAGCGCTGGCATTCAGACCATTCCCAGTCACCTTCCACCATTCCCCCCACCTGGCTTCCTCCCCGTTTGCTGGTCACAAGCCAATTTTTCCCACTGCTGAGCGTGCACGCTCCCCATGGGATGTGAGGAGCCAGCCGGGGTCCAACACATCCACCCTGGCAGAGAAAYCTCCTGAGATGGTACCTTGGCATGGCAGAGCCGGCGCCAGCAGCTCCCAGAGAAACACGCACCTGGACGAGGCAGAAGGAGCGAGCAGGGGCAGCCGGGGACGCGGCATCTGTCCACAGCCCAATTCCCCGCATGGCCCCGCTGCAGCCACGGTCAACCCCCCCCGCTCCAGACCCAAGGTCAAGGCTCAGAAAGGGCTGGTGGGGCATTTGGGTGGCTGTTGGGTACCAGATGTGCAACGAGACATCAAAACGAGGTCCCCGCTGCCTTATCTCCCACGCACAAGGCCACTATTTCCACCCCTCTTTATGGGATCAGTCCCATTTGAAGCCAAAACCTCATTTTCTTCCCCCAGGTCTCCACCATCCTACTGCACTCAGCCCCCAGCTCCACAGCTGAGCACCACCCTGCCTGTCCCAAATCCTCAYCTTATTACCATTTACCTTTTCTTCCTCTTGACTAAAGGTTTGCCTCTTGTTTTTTTCCAAACAAAGTCACCAAGCTGTCACCTCGGGGCACCTCAAACCCCGGAGCAGCGCAGGCTTTACGAGGCGAGAGCCGGGCAGCGGCTGGGTAAAGGCCTCAGCAGCGCCTATTAATCTCTTGGCTCACTCATCCCTATCACAGACACACTGTAAAAATGATATAAGCATTTCATTCAAACGGCGCTGCAGAGAGAGTGGGGGAGAGCATGGGGCCGATTGATTTCCAGTATGTCTGCTCTTTACCTCCAGGTATAAATACAACAGCAAAATCAATCGGAATAACATCATATCAGCTTTCTAATCTCTTCTGTTCGCAAGACGCACTTTATATACTGCGGCATTTCCTACAGCTTGTCTACAGGAGGCCCCGGCACCTCCACACCCCCCAACCCACCGCTCTCAGCCCCTCCGGTGAAAAGCTTCAGGATCTGCAGATCCAAACCACGGCTCTTCCCCTGCTCCGTGCGGAGGTGCCGAGAGGTCTCCCAAAGCAGTGCAACTCGTCCGCGTAAGAGCAGCACCAACACACACTTGCTGAGCCCTGGGTCATGTTCACTCTTACTAAAAGGGAGATGCTCGCTCACTTACACCCCTTCCAAGTGGATGGTGGCTTGCTTAGGGTTGATGGGCATCCAGGTGTGCCCTGATGTGCTGCCAAGCACACCGAGAGCGACAGTCCCACCAACGCAGGGACACAGGCAAGGCAGCAGCAGTACATGCTTTCCTCACACYCTCAGGACCCCGTGGCTGTATTCGCCCAGGGCGCACATGGCCCTGATGGCATTTCACCTCCTCACGAGCACCCAGCACCCAGGGGCCGAGTGACCCCACACAGACACCCGAGCCTGGAGCRGGGCTGCCTGCTCAGCACTGAGCAGACGCATTTCCGTTCTGCATTTCCAATTTATCATCAGCCCAAGGCTTTTATCCTCTCTCCTGGCCCCCAGCCACCGCAGGGTGAGACTGTGACAAACTGATAAACATTTTCTCCGAGACCTTGCTTGGGTGAATGTGCGAACGCAGCGTGAAGCTAGAGAAAGGGCTGCCTGGCGAGGCGTCAAGGGGCCGCCTTCTGCAAACTCCAGCTCAGCACCGAAGTGATGCTCTCCCCCACCTCAAACCAGACCTTGGCTGAACAGCTGCAAGACGGAGAGGAAAGCAGAGGTGGTTTAAGCTACACCTCAGTCTTATCCTGCAATTCAGCCAGCAAAGAACATGCACACAATGTGCATTAAGGCTGCGGCAACTGCATCACCTTCAACACTGTGGCCAGCGTTGGGTGAAAGCTTTGGGATGTGGTGTCTAACCTGCTCYGTGCGGAGCTCCCTTAGTACAAGGGGGTCACCAGTGATGTCTGGGTGAGGGGCTCCATCCACGGCTCCACCACCAGCGTGTCCAGCCTGCTGCTGGATTCCTGACCTGAGCCAAGAGCACAATGCTGCAGGAACCTATGTCTGTGCCAGGAAATACCTAAAACAGCAAGAACCACTGAAGGTCTGAGCCAACAGCTGGGACCACTACTGCCCTTCTGCCCGAGGGTTCTCCTGACCTTTGCCGAGTCTGGTGCCCAACGCTGCTTAATAAACACCATCCATGTAGAGAAAGCCCTGCCAGCAGCAGCTCTGCAGCACAAGCCAGGGCAGCAGCACACACTTCCCACCAGCCAGGACCATTGCACACTGAGGGCAAGCACAAGTGTTGGGCATGTTTTTCATTAGCCCCTTGCCCGGGTCCACCAGCCGCCTCTGTCYCCCTCCCACCACTCCCCTTCCCACGCCTTGGCCGCTACAAGATTAGTCTTGGGTCATCTTGATCTACTTGGAAAGCTTAACCGCCATGAAAGCAAACCGCTTGTCCTCTGGCTCCAATCTCTTACTGAAATCAGTGCCAATGGAAGTGTCACTATCAATTTCATAATGTTATTGGATGGACGTAAAACTGGGCCAAGTCCCATATTCCTGACGGGCCATCAAAGGGGTGAGGATTATGGGTAAGGAGACAGGCAGCCCTGGCAGGAAAGGCAAAGGCTCCAGATCAATTAGTCTGACGAGGCTATCTTCCAGCCACATCACTTCGTGCTGACACCAGCGCCTTCTCCCCGGAGCCCGGCCGCCCCTGCGCCGAGAAGGTTTATTTTCTCCAGCGGTAACCGGAGCCTCTCCAAGMCCAGGGAGCTGTGCGTCCCTCTCTCCAAATATCCAATTTATGAGACTCCCAAGACACCGAGGGATTTTGCTGTCATTACAGGACATTAATTTTCAAGCCTCCTTATTTTAGTTTAATATTCTGTCAAGATTAAAAAAAATCACACGTTAAAAAAAAATAAATAAATGCCCTGTTCTGCATTGCTCAGAGGTTTCAAATGGAAGGAGCACTCAAAATGTAAAGTACCTGGCACAACACATGGTTTGTCTTTGCTCTGTGTTTTTCTTCTTGGGKTTTTTTCAAGATCCTGCTTGGACCATGAAACTAAACTGGTCAGTACYACCATCTGGTTCTCATGCAGTAATAAACAGTGCTTGTAATTTTTCAAAGTTTTCAGTTGTTGCTTTTTTAGTCAACTTTCGACCTTTTTGTTTTTAAATGGAATTTTTATGAAAACATCAAGCAGCCATCGAAGCTGCAGATAGCAAAGGACTGGGTGCACTTCCAGCAGATGCCCCGCGTGCCCAGTCCCTGCCAGCAAGCGAGTGACTGATTTYGCTCGGGGTGCGAATTTGTAGACCCAAACTTAAAATCAGACCTGTGATGTTTACTTTCAGGCCAAAAGATAAATCCGTACATGGTCAAAAAATAATAAAAAAATCCTTGCAACCATAGTTTGGCTTAGTTCATGCATGAGGGCAAAGAAAATGTAAAACTTCTGCCTCTCAGAAAGTCAATTTTTTTTTTTCCTCCACAGCCCTCCTTGAGATGATCTCCAGAAGTGATATCAGTCTCTCAGATTTATTCTATCCCAAGATAAATAGCGTGTTGCTCACAGAATCAAAACATATTTAACTTGTATAAAGGTTTAAATCCTGAATCCGCTCCCGCAATATTATGAGACTCTTCTGGAATGTGAAGTCCATGTCAGAAATATCCACAAACAAATAAACAAATCCTTTTTCCTTCGTGCTGAGCAATTGGGAGAGGAAGCAGGGCCGGGGTTTGGGCAACCCTGGTGCTCCCCAGCCCCTGATGCTCACATCAATAACAGCGCTGGAGATGTCAATCTTTGCTGCAAGTCCAGAGATCAACATTTGCTAAAGGGAAAATCATTAAAGTAATGAGATTTTGCAGGTTTTCAAGAGCCTGTTGTGGACTTACAGGTGGAGGGAAGCCCTTGACATTCTCAAGGTAGAACTGATTGGAAAGGGACTGATGCTTTTTGGGTCAACTAATACCAACTGCAGCATCAACACCCTGGTCTCATGCCTTACTCCAAAATTTACAATCCTTGGTCATAAAGGTGGTGGTTTTGCTTAAAAGTCACAGAAGTGGTCCCTAGAGAAAGGCTCTGAAATGACAGATTTCTGGGAGCTGACAGCCCATTTGCAACGAGTATCACTGTTTTGCGGTTTCCACCTGCCTTGCCGGGACCCTCATCAAGTTTGAGAGGGGTYCTGTGAACAGGGAGATAAAACAAGCAGGGGATAAAAGGTTGGGAGATGCAGAGGGGGACAGAAAACAACTCCCTACTTGGAGAACTCGCTGCATTGCCAATCCACCAGCCCAAACAACCCCTTTAATAAATTAGAGAGCTATTCATTGAAATGGCTTCCTCTGTCCCCACGCTGCCAGTTAATCTGTAATTCAGATAGATCAGTCAGAAGGCAAGAGTCCAGCATATAAAATGATTAATTCCTCCAAGGCCTGGGGAAATTTCCCTTTCTAAACAGCACAGCACGCTCCCCTCCTCAACGGCGAGCTACAGGCATGGACGCAGCTCCCATTGGAGGTCAGCAAGGAACGCCGCTTGCATTTAAATACAGGCACTAGCAAATACATCACCTGTCACCGCGTCGCTGGGTTGGCAGTCCCAGGGTGGGGGGTCTTTAGCCCCTGCAAGGAGTTTGCCCCCCACCTCCCAGCACCTTCCCRCTCTGCAAGTCCTCCTGCACCCAGCTAGGAATGCTCAGACGCTTGCCACCCTGTCAGCCTGACACCAAAGCTTTTCAAGAYGAGAGATTTTATGCAGCAAGAGTGTAAATTATCAATTAAAGGAGGCTGGTCTGCAGAAACRCAGCATCTACTGATTCCAGTCAAGAAACAAGCAGCTGGTGCCCAACGCGAGCGTAGAGGTTGGGGCAGAGCACATCTCATCTCCCAGCTCCCCCGCGGGAATCACCCCCGGTTCCACCCCTGTCCTTTACAACATCAGGAGCTAACCGGGGCGCTGGCCTCTGGCTGGAAGACACCAGTGAAGAAACCATACAAACAGAGCAGCTTCAGAAAAGAAATGAAGGGCRAGAGTTAACCAGGTGGACACGCTGCAGCGGGTGGCCAGGGAATGGGGACAAGTCRTATGAAGCTCCACGAGACCAGAGGTACCTGAACATGGTGTCAGCCCTGGAAGTCATGGAATCAAAACAAACATCTTCCTGTAGCAAGGAGAGAGGCATGAAGAAGGGGCAAACCCTGTTAAAAAGGACTCTTGAAAGGATGCAAGAGAGTGGGCATCAAAACAGTTGCCCCAGGGATGGCTGGCACAAGCAACGGCCTGACAATATGAAGGGACATTAAGGCAGGATCTTCAGAGTCTCTTTTTGATGCTGCTGCCAGCTTTTAAAGCATGAGAGTATAAGAGCCATCACCAGCCAAATTCCTGTCTCCCTATACATATTCCACATCCTACCCCCAAGCTACTTCATCAACATCCTGAAGGCAGGTGGGAGGGAAGCTGCCTCGCGTTAGCCCGGGAGCCACGAGGGCAGAGAAAGACGGGGCGTTTGGCATTTACCTCCGTGACTAAGCGCTGCCTCCCTGCCCCTCACCCCATGCCCCCAAAACACATCCCTTGCTTGACGGCTTTGTAGCTCACGACAAGAGACATGACAACACATCCACGCTGGGAAGCCAGACCTGAAGACGCGTGGAGGTCGTGCGACTTTTCCATCTGCACCGTCGAGGGAGCAGGAAGGAGCGAGTGGGATAAACAGCATCCTCACCCACAGCATGGTGACGAGGGGAAAAAAAAAGGAAAAAAAAGAAATAAAAAAGAAAAAGGGAGCTTGCACAATGCTGGTGGCTTTCTAGTTGGGAGTAGCACGTGTCTGCTGAGCATCAGGCCAAGTGCCCCTTGCACAAAGCCCACTTCAGGCTGCCAGAGCATCCTGCAGCAGACCCTGCCAAACCCACTCCCAAATTAACCTGCCTGGAGGCACCCATCAGGCTGGTAGCACCCTATGGACCACGGCTCGAGTGTGCAGGCAGCACGAGCATGCGACCAGAAAGCAGCACGAGGCAGGGAGAACTGCGGTAGCRGAGGCACCTGGACCACAACCAAGCTGCTTTCTAGAAGCAGCTATCAAGTCTTTGCAGAAGTAGTGGAACGGAGCCACCTTTCATCCTACCTCTCAAGGAAATCATCTCTGCTGTTACGCAGACACCATTATATCTCCAGAGCCTTTTAACTGCAGCATTTTAGGGCTGAGTGGGTTGATAGAAATCTATTCACAGGGCTGACATCACTTGGCTGGGTAGGGACACTGCCACTCACTCAGTGGCTGGGGWTGGATCACAGAATAAGACTGGCGATGGGCAAAGTCCTCGGCAATGCCAAGGCAGCATCTCCTGGGGGACCCATCCCTACYCCCTTGACAATATACCACAAAGGCCAGGCCAATTTCTCATCTTATTCTTCTAGAACCTCCTTTTAAAGAAAWACAAAATAATAATATATGTGGGCTGCCTGTTTTCCTTTGGTTTTGTGCTCCCCCTCTAGAGGGGACCACCACTCAGAGGTGGATGGCTGCACGTGCACGTCAGTCACAGCAGGGCAACGCAGAGCAACATAAGGCCGTCTCGTCCCCAACACCCCCACTCTCCAGGTAGCCCTAAGTAATGCCAGGATCCAAGCACCAGGCAAATGAGAGCACAGGAACACCGCTTGGCCATCGGTCTCTCGGACACCTTGCCAAATCCATGTCCGGAGCAGAGGGATGTAGGAAGCTCTTACTGTGGGACCCTTGAACTGCACCGCAGAGCCCTCTCTGAGCTTGGCAGAGCCGGACGGGGGCTGCTTTATCGTATCTGCCATCTGCTTGTTTGCTTTGCAATCCTCTGCTCCTCCCRGCTACTCTCAAAGACTCCTACCTGTTCTCCGAAATCTTTGCTGGGTCTCAGTAAACAAACGACAGGCAGGGATGAGAGTGGGGAGCGGGTAGGAAGGGGAGAGGGGGGGAAGAGGAGAGAGAATCAAAATTTAATTAAAGACACTTTTGCTTCAGGGCCTCTGGAAATTACAAACTCATAAATCTCTTAGTTAAATGCCCTGAGCGGTTGCTATGCCAGGCCACCTACCAGTCCCACCAGGAGGGCCATAAAGCACGAGCACGCAGCTCACCAGCTCCCTCCCTCCACCTCCACCCTGCAACATCAGGCAACCTTGAGCAGCTTGTCAAGCCCGTGACAAGTGTTTCTGCAACCAGGAGCCATCAATCTGCAGCCCCATTAGCTGCACGGTGCAGGGAACTGCTCGTTTCATTCGCAGCCATGGCACAATGAGAGGTGGGAGAAGGGTGGGTTGCGGGGAGAGATAAGTCATGGCAAGATGGGACCAGAAGACCCTCAAGACATATTGCTGGAAGCACCAAGTTCTTCCAAAGCATATTTTCTAATGAGAATGGCCAAAGAACAGGCATAAACCAAAACATGGATCCAGAGGGACTTCTGCTGGCCAGTGCCTGTCTGAGGGCATTATAGAGAAAACCCATCTTCTGATAATTCCCCAATGAATCAGCCCAAAATTTTCTTCCATGGTTGAGATGAATCTTCACCAGGGGATGCATGCGTGCTGTCCAGCCCAAACGTACTTCTCACAAGGACGACACATAAAGATAGCGAGCATTTTCCACCTAACAGCRGCAAGAACAAGCTGTTTCACCGTGTTTGTCGTTCAGCACGCAGCAAGGAACAGACTGAACGTCCAGCACGCGGGGGCGTTGCACAGCTCTGCTATATTTAACAGACCTCTCAATACAGCCTCTGGTAGYGCTACGAAACAACACGTCTTTGCCAGTAGCCTGTCATAGGAAGGCTTGGAAAGGAGGAAWCTGGGATATTTTTCACCCTCTACTCACAATCGGTCACAACTTTAAAGGTGGGAGAAGAGTCTGTTCTCAGTAGCATGGTCAAGTCTTGAGCCTTCTCTGCTAATAAGGAGGTGGTTGGTAAAGTGGTAACGAAATCTTGCTGGCTTTCCTTTAAAGTGGGCATCGGTGCATGAGAATGGAAAGTTTCTTGCACAAGAAGAGGTTGGTACATAATAAAATAATTTGCTGAGCCATATCCTTGGCTAAATTGCACCCAGAAAAATAATAAAGAAGTAAAGAGAAGCTTTCAGAATCRCTCAACCCACCATGGGCTACACTTTGAACCGTATCAGCTGTTGATCCATTTAGTAACACTTATTTTTCAAGCGAGTGAGTCAAGTGGGACAGACCAGTGTCAGATATACCAGGAAGCCAGGGCAGATAAAGTAAAAAGTTATCTGCCAGAAAGAAGACAACGACTGCTCTGAAGAAGCATCACCCACACCAACTTTTATCATTTCTAGAACCAAGCTGAATGCCCAAGTCTTTCTAGGAAACCACAAAAATCTCACATCCCTCMATTTAAGCAACTACTGCGCTTCTGCTTCAGGTCATGAGTAGAAGCATAGGAGCTGAAAACTGAGGCAGGAGTATCTGTAACAGGAAAGCTTTGGGAGCCAGCCAGTTCTCCAGACCTTCCCAGCCAAATTCTCCAAAGCATGGTTCGAAACACCCAGGACAAATAGATTATTTGAATCAAATTCTGAACATCCTACAAAGGAAGGATGTCAACAGTCCACTCTGAAATTTTGTTTTGCATTTCTAGACCATCTGCTAAAGATGAAACCCCACTAGGCAGAGGAGGCAGCACAACAGATGCCATCGCTTCCAGCGGGTACCCRAGCACTGGCGGGGCGCAGGCAGCTGCCAACGCTGGTTTTACCACAGCTCAGCTCCCCTCGTCCTTCTGGATCAGGAACCCACAGGAGCAGAACTGCAGGCAGGTCTGAGTCGGGCTGTTTTCATAAATGAATTTTCCTGGCTTTATTAAGCTCTCTCTTCCAAGGCTGCTCTCCAAATTGGAGATGCAATGCTTGGAAAGCTACAGAGTATGGAGACTAGAAAAAGCAGCAGCTCACCATGCAAATGATTGCTCTGGCAGGAGCATCAGTGAAGGGGACAAACAGTTCAGAGCAGGATCAGGGCAACGTAACTAGTGTGCGTCTCTCCTATTCTACAAGAGCATCTTGATATTATCCACGTCTATGGACTGGTCGTGCACCCATCTGCCTACATAATTATTTACAGTATCTAAGTATTTATCCACAGCACTCATCTAAGCAGTGTGTCCTTATTCTGTTTATCTTTCTATAAAGCTATAATATTTGTCTCTGTTTTAAGACAATAGAGCTTCTTTTTTCCCCTCAAATTCCCAAAGCAGGGCAGCTCCCAGAGGACACGGTTCCTTCCTCCCATGTCCTCACTACAAGTCAGGGAGGATCGTGTGGCGGTGGTGGGGTGGGATGGAGACAGGGTGTGTGCCCACAGGGCAGCAGCGGCTGGGGGAAGGTGGGCAGGCAGGCAGGAGGACGCATCCCTGCGTGCGTGGGGGTGCACGTGACAGCAGGCATGCAGGCAGGGTTCAAGCTTAGAAGTGTAGAATACGCTGCCACAGGGTATTTCTTTTTCGGTGTAAGCTGGGATGGCAGCTGACCCAGCTTTCTCCTTCTACCTGCCTAGTCGAATCTTCCTCTTTTCGCGGCACTCTACATGCAGAAACGCACAAACCTGGCAACGCTCTGCTCTCTCTCACACTCGGATAACTTTGCTGGGGATGACCATACCTGGTACCTCTCAAGGTTGAGCCCCTGTTTTTCCTGCAGGTGTGCTCACAGCTCATATCCTCACTCCTTGAGTGGGCAGCAAGGGCAGACCCTTACGGAGTCAGCAGCAGAGACCAGCCCCCTCACCAGCACGAGCAATGAGCACCTTCAGACCYCACAGACAAGGGAGGTGGTGCTCAGCTCTGCATCCCCCACGCTTCTTTATTTGTAGCATTGCCTTCTGCTTTATCCTTCTCTTTTTTCCCCTTGAAGAGTGAAAAAGGCAAACAAGAGCTTATAAATTATCAATTCTTGATTGATTTTGCTGAGAAAAGCAAACAGAGGAGAAGAATAATTTAGCATTTCAAGCAGGGAATGGTGGTGCTGCTGAGACAGCTCTATGTAGGCAGAGCACTCCTGAGCTGCCCAGCAGGATGTCCCCACTCCAGCTTCTTCCTCCTGCCCTTTGAAAACACAAGCAAAACCATAACCTTTCCTAGCAGCTGCCTTAAAACACAGAACCCCGTACTTCCATTAGCAGGACRGTCCCTTTCCAACCCAGTTATGTGATGGTGCACACACATGAATGCAACTCCACGCACACAGGCTTCCACCAAGAAGACCCCGTAGCATGATGGTCCAGGACTGACCCACAGCCTGGGAGCTTGCCTGCAGCAGAGCAAGACTTCTGCATAAAAGACTACAATTTCCACCCCAAAGGCTGCATCGCAAACTAGGCAAGGTTATTAAGAACAGCTCTGTAAAATCAGTCTGCGTCAACAACTTGCCGCTGCGGATGGTTCATGCAACTGCGGTTTTCCCGTTCACACGTAGCTGCGTACTAGCACATAGTTTGGAGCTCTTTTCCATCTGTGGAGTCCTAAAAAAAAAAAGTTCTGCCAAGCGTTCACAGCTCTAGAGTTTGCATCAAATGCAAACTTTCTTTTCCATGTGGGAAATGACAGTTTTTCCCCAAAAATCAGTGACAGCAGCACCCCACTGTCTGCTAAAAGGCTGCACGTGTCATGGTTCAACCGTTTCATCAAGATTACAAATGACACCATACAACGTTACTTAACCATACGTGCAGCTTTTAGCTTCTGTTCATGGAATTAATATGATATTGTAGCTAAAATGCTTTCCAAGGTAGCTGACAAAACCACCCACGGATTACCTTGCAAAGTCAGAGGCAGGGGAGAACAAAACAAACCACCCCACATCCCTCAAAGAGCTGTTATCTGGGGACTGAGACATCCAGAGCGCTCAGACCACCGGCTGAAACCCAGCGCTAGCCCAGATGCTAAATGTGCCGTAGGGAAAGCAAAGCTATTACCTGTGTCTTAAGCCAGCCAGCTGCCACACACTGTTACAGGGGCAGCAGTGTTGTTTTTTGATACGTTTTGGGGTTTTTTAGATACATTCACTTCTTCCCATCCTTTCTGTTCTGCAGCCTTTGGCCACAAGAGCCCCCTGCGCTAAACAGACATACAAGTCCAGTAGCTGGATTCTGCGTGTAGGGGAATATTATTTGGTTGGCAGTGAAGGCATTTATGCATGTGTCTATCTCAGCATTGGATTTCAAATCRTCTGGGGTCTTTACTTGGGTTTAATTCTGAAAAGAGCATTTTCCACGCTGTCTAAACCTGGCTTACTTCTCCTCCTGCCTTTTACACAGAGTGATTTCATTTTTGAGCACACAGCAAAAAAAAAAATAAAATATATATATATATTATTTAGAAGTAAATAAAAATGATGCTGAAAGAGGTTGATGGCTCTTGGATGGAAAATTATATTCCTTCACTGCTGCAGTAATGATCTGATTAGGATCCAATCCTACCACATCCTTCATGCGCTAAGTCATCTTTACAGAGTTGCAGTCGCCTGAGGGCGAGGGATRGGGGGGGGCGAGGGAGGCTCTGATACAATGCAGTACCAAAAGGATTGTGCATTCGCCCTCTGGTCACCTTACAAAATGAGAAATTTCCTTGGGCACTGAAGCACCTTTTCTGGGGATTTTGGCAGCAATGTCTTTTTAAAACTACCGTTCTATCCCTCCAAAATAATTTATGTGCATATTTGGATCCTCTGCGTGAGCTGGAAATCTATCCATCCTTTTCGGTCTGTTATTTCCCCCCTCTCCCCCAGACTTACCACCTTCCTTGCAAATCTGCCTTTCATCTCTCTCTCTTGCTCCGGTTTCCAAGCTGCGTAGGAAACCAAAAAAGTGTGCCAGCGCTGCTCTACCAAGCCCTGTTCCAGCTGCTTCTGGCTAGATTTTCAGGGTAGAGTCAGAATATCCAAGTTTTTCATTTTTCCCCTTTTCAGAAGTTAATTTTCTCTGATCCAGATGACACACTCAGCCCAGACAAACTGCTGGGAAACTTCCCACCATTAGCTGCCCTCCTCCAGGCTTCACACTTGCCTTGTGACTTAGGACTTGTGATTTAGGACAGGCTCCCTCTAAAGCAGTCCGAAACTCAGCTAAGCTCCTCATGCAGTAACGCCTGCACACGTGTGCCAAGCCCGGAATGAGCCATGGTACAAGGTCCAAAAGYGTGACCCCAGAGCTACTTGGTCACCCTCCAGGAATGACAGACAGACAGAGCATCAGTTCCCTGCCAGCCTGGGGGAACTGGCCCTGTCCTGGGAGGCTCTGACCATGACAGAGGTGCCGCACCTCCAAAGGGCTCAGCAACCCACTCTGGGCTCAGGATGTGACCCATCACATCTGCCGGGGTGATGCCAAGGTGCCAAAAGTGTTCAGAAGAGGCTCCACAGCTTTTCAACAGTGGCACGCCCACTGCAACCCTATATTGGCCTGTACCTATACAGCTGTCCCACAAATACCTCCCCTCCCAGTCCGACCCACAGCAGACACCACAGGCATCGGGAGAAAACAGTCCCCACTCCTCATGCAGTTGGGAACATCTCTCATCCACAGACATGGTGCGTGATTTTTTGATGCAATGCTGTTACTGCTGCTGGTATGCACGCTCCCTTCCCCACTACAAAAAATAAATCCTGTTGTTTTTTTTTTTATCCCTGCCCTCTTACTTTCATATTGACTTTTTTGTGGCCAAGGAAATATAGCCCTAAAGAGGATGCAAGGACAGAGGAGGTGGAGCAAAGGAGATCAAAGATTCCAATTTACTCTCCCYCGTTCCTTGTAGGAATTGGAGATCAGTCAGCAGTAAAGCGCTAATAAAGAGATTAAAAGGCAAATAAAGGRATTTTTTTTTTCCTAATGAAAGATGTGATCAACCTACAAAAATCACACATGCAGGACCCTGCCTTGTTGACACCCAAAAGGAAGTTTCTGCAGATCTCAGACACAAGATCAAATCACTGCCCATGCCATGGTAGCACCTCCGGTGCCCAGAAACCCAGGAGCTTTGCAGGGGCTGTAGGTGCCCTTTCCTTCTACTACAAATGGGCGACAAGAGGGACAGGAAGACTTGAAGAAGCCTGGGTCAGCTGCAGAGCCAGGGGCACAGCTCAGGTCCCCTCATCTCCCACCGCCCACATGTGCTCGGACACAGGACTTCCCTGGCCAGAAAGCTCAGCCATGCATGGCTCCGGTGCTGCCAACCCCCATGGATATGGGCTACCAGGAGGACTCCATCCCTTCCTCACCCCACCCTGGCAGGGCAGGAAGATCATCACACAAGTTCAGAAATAGCCAAAATGGATCATTAATCTGTTCCTGCAATTCAGGAGCTGGGATATTGGACCAGAGGGAACGCCAGGCTGGTTTGCRGACTTATGTGTGTCCAAGCTAACATGGCAGAGCACGGCTGTAATTTGTCATATGCCACCTAGAACAGAGCTTGGACAGCCAAAATGAGTATTTTTTATAGGCAGTGAGATAGAGGAAACAAGCTTGKGCCCAAGTGACTTCATGGCCAGAGATTCCCGGCTGCAGCCTGCCCCAGYCTGTGCGCCGTACCTTGGCAATCTTGGAAGGTTGCACTTAACGCTGCATATATGAGAAACAGCGTATTCTCTGTGTACAGTTCAATCTCCYTTATCAGAGTCATTTGGTTCCAGCAGATCTAAAGACCAATTCAACTATCACGACCGTAGCGTTACAGCGGGGGAGCGCAGGGCGAGGCTGCACAAGGCTATCACAGCAAAGGCTGCTGGCTGGGAACAGATTCRGCTCCAAAAACCTCCAAGAGCTGCTCGTGTTGTCCGTCAACACAGAAATAAATCATTGCCTGTGCCTCTATCCACACACCATCTTTCTTATTTTCTTCCACTCGGCAGTACAAACTCAGCCAAATTCATTAGTTTAGGTCACGTTTATGGATGACACACGCTGTACAGCCACGAAACAAAAAGCAAGCTTGGCTCTTGGGTGCAAAATATTCTTGCTGTGTCCATTGCAACTGAGGTCACAAGAAAAACAAATTCACTAGGACTTAGCTGGTGCATACTACAGCTTTCTTTCCAACCACAAAACATTTCTCAAAAGCAATGGCCAAGAAAATGCTGTTGCTCTTTAAACATTACATTTCCCAGGGGTAGGCATTGGGTTATTGAGTGTAGGGAAGATAGGGGGAAAGCTTTCGTTCCTGTTTGGGGATTCATTTGGCTGCATTTCTTTTCTCATCATAAGTTATGTTTTTACTTATATTTTATTAAAGCATCTAGAGGCCTTTGGGAATGGATACCCAGGAAGAAAAAAAAAAAAATTAAAATGAGATTAAAAAACCCCAGCGGGATAAGGATTGTTGCCTTCTGCATACAGATTTTGTCCAGACCTGAGACAAGGCTCAGCCTGATCACCCCGCTCACTCCGACCCTATCACCCTCACCTGCATCGCTGGCCAACTGCAGATTGGTGCCCCCACTCACCCACTGCCCCTCTCCTCCWGAGATGGTGGCTCCCGCCGTCCCCACGCCTCTCGGACCTGCCCCACGGCACCGCTCWGAGCGGTGCCGGCAAACATCTTGTGCTCATGCATACATCAAAAGCTGCTTTATGAGGTTCAGATGCTCCCTTTAACGAAGCAACGGGGGAAAAAAAAATCCTCCTCTCATGCTGCTGAACACAGCTCCCTCCTCCTGCCCCCTTTGCAAATTAGGGGGATATTGTCACTAATTATCAGGCTCAACAAGTGAAATTGTACAATTTGCTACAGACACGCTGGAGAACCGATGCGAAAAGGAGAGCTCGGCGCAAGGAGGAGAGGGGAGCGTGGAGGAGCCCTGGGGGCAGGGTGCCGTGGGGCAGCCCCACGGGTGCCGGGTCCCAGCGCAGGAGGGGGTCCCACCGGCGGTGGTGTTGTGTTTGCGTTTCAGAGTGTTTGCTTTTTTTTTTGCCTGATGTTTACTTCAAGCACCRCACTCTGAGGGCTTATAAAGAGGATTAAGTGGTGAGGAGGTCTCACAGAGTTAGGAGGAATTAATCAAGCGGTAATCAGAAAGGAAATTAATCTGAAGAGTTAATTAATCAGCCAAGGSAGGGAGACTGCAGCCAGTCGTCCCTATCACACCTTCCAGGTTGCTATTTCATGCACCGGCACGGCAGCGGGGAAGGGAGAAGGCGGTCCAGGGTAGGGGGGGWTGCCCAGCCACCCCTCCACACTTTCTAAGGAGACAGCAGAAGCCCAACAAGGCCACCAGGTTTCCATACCCCCATCCCACCACGCAGGGACCTCGGTGAGGACATCTCTACCTAAGCGCCACAGGGCGAACACTCATCRTCTGCCCCCCTCAGCCCAGCTCAAAAGTTTCCAAAGGCTGAGCCATCCATTTCAGAGACTCTTCCACGCTCCTCTTACCTCTTTCCTTTGGAAAAGGGATCTAGATATGCAGCCCACAGGTTTTTGATTGCTTAACTGATTCTATACACCTCATGTTCTCCTTCCAGCATCCTAAATAGTCTTTGTACTTCTCCATTGTTCAACCCTTCTAAATATGCACCGCTGGGATCACTTCCCCTTCACTCTGGTCTAGCTGCATTTTATATATTTAGCTTTTCTTTTTCTTAATCTTTTCTTACAATACATTCCCTGCAGAACCTTAATCATTTTAGTTGCTCTTCTCTGAATTCCTTCCAAAAAGCGTCAGGCAGAATGTTTTGCAAATTTGCTCTCGTCCCTTCCAGACTGCATTTTGACTAATGCCTGTTTCCCTTGGGATGAGACATACCCCACGCAGGCTGCCTGATGGGGGATGCTCAACCTTCATCACAGCCTGAAGCACCTGGGGGAAGAAAACTCCCCAATTCACAGGGGCTGCAACACGAGGCATCTTTGAACTTACAAAACCTAGGCCAGTTTGCAAAGACATCTGAAATCTCATTAACTTCACCTTTATTATTAGGCTCTTTTTATGCACAGAGTAGACATTTTAATTGCCTGGATGTGGAGAGCAGCTTCTATTGTGTGTTTTATAGACCGCAAGCAAAGATTCATTTCTACAYGCAGCCAGTCCGGAGCCGAGCCCAGGGTGCGAGGGGTTATCCAGCAGCCCCAAACCAGCTCCTTCAAAGCCCCTTCTTCAGAGGGGAGCAGGGCCCGTCCCTCCACGTGGTCACCCCRTGATCACTGAGAGGTGCTTATTGGGGCTGCTGCCTTCTGTGAGATGATAGCTCAAACCCAAGCCAGCTCCCACAAAACAACAGTGTCTTCCCCCAGCACCAGCAGCCCAGGTCCATGCCATGGTGATTAGGGAAACAGCAGACAGACCAAGGTTCATCGCGCTGAACCAGGGCCACCTCTGCGGTTAAGGGGGAGGAAGACATCTCCATCTGCCACGTCTCAGCAGCGCAGGCAAAATGACCTGCCTGGTGCAGGTGGTAAAGTTGCCAGAGGATTTGGTACATGAAGGAAGCATGCATTGCAATAGACCATCAGCACTAAACATCATATTAGATACACAACCTTCTCCCATCCAAACAGTGTCAAAATAAAAGGAAAAAAGCTGCATTTCACAAGAAAGCACCTGTGGAGCTCAGAGCTGGCCAGGGGGGTTGTGGTATGCAGAGGTGATGAACAACTGRAGAGAAACCAGCTGCAGTGAGGATGCCGGGCGGAGGGTAGCTGGCCGCTCTCAAGCAATGTTCTCCATCAGCAGAAGGTGCCAYGAAGTAGCTACAGCAGCCTCAAAGGTAACCTCATCCACTCCACAGCTTCAACAGCTGTGTAAGCCCTTAAAGCATTCATTCTCACTGTCATGCCATTCCTTTCACACCAGTTTTATTTCCAAGGAAGACTGGGAAGGGCTGCCTTCTCTCCTTGAGCAAATGCCACCCTCACACAGAAAGCTCCCACATCACCCAAGGCTGTCCCCCCAACCTAAACCATGGACTTGTCTCTTTTTCCTTTTGATACATAAAGGCTATTTGCACACATCCTYGAGAAAGAAAAGTGACCTTGGAAAAAAAGGGGAAAAGGCAAAAAAATACCTACTGCTATTGCCTAAAACAAAGCTAAGCTCYGCAGAGTTCAGAGGGAATGGTGTGCTCCCCCCAGAGCACACACACATTTCTGGATATCCTGACCCAGAGAAGCAGCTCCCCATGGATGCTTTTGTACAGGGAAAACCCTGCTCTTCTCCCATCCCCCCTACACTGCCTGTCTGCAAACCATTGGATCATTTCATTGTAACTCACGTCTACTGTGACTGCCGATTATAAAAAATTGATTTTAATAATTTATAGCCTGCCCAGCACCTCTGACCACCTATAGGTATCCAAAATGCTGGTTCTGATCTGGAAATCTCTCCTTTGGAGCCAAAGCCTTGGATACCTCAGCAATCGATGTGTCTCAGTGTGGTACCCCAAGAGCCGAGATAAAAGAGATGCTGCTGCTCTTCTCCACACTGATAATGCCACAAAGAGGGCACATTAGCAGACAGCAGCTCCTTCCTTTGAAATCTCCCTCCCCTCCTGGCTTCAACAGAGACTAAGGAGTGAAGATCCAGTCCCTGGGGTGGCTTGCCACTGTGTATTGACTTTTAGGGGTGCAGTGCTTTTTATTTTGGCTTTTCAGGTGGCAGTTCAAAGGAGAAGGCATTAACCCCTCACACAGTATCTGAACCCACTGCTGAAGGATCCCACAGCATCGCCTGCAACACATCCCTGGGTCACAMAGAGCTGGAGGTGAATAGATAAAACACTCCAGGATAAAATGAAAGAATAAACACCATGCATATACACACAAATATGAAAGCTTGGATATAAATATGCGCAGATAAATGCACACCCTCTCAGATGATGCTCTCAAATGCACTACTCCCCAAATCCCTGCAGAGCAGCAGACCATCTCCAAGGTCATATTAGCGTAGAAGTATGTAATTCCATTACCCAGACTCCTTCTCCCTCTCTTAGTTCCTATGTTGATGTTTGTTCTCTTAATTTTAAACACCAGCCATGTATCTTGTGGCCCAGCCTGGGACCGCTTTGCTCAAGTGGCAGTAAACACATGGCTTAATTCACTCATTCTCCAGGAAAAAAAAAAAAAAAAAAAACAAAACACACAAAAAAAAGCTTTTCCTGCATGAAATACACACATCCACCAGCATGATGATCGACACAGGGCGTGCTGAAAGCTGCCGTAACTAACTCAGGCTCAGGGAAAAAACAGAGCACGCAGGGCAGTAAGCAGAAAATCTGTACATCCTGCTCTTGTCGGGAGAAAAATATCCAAGCGGCACRTAACTCGGCTGCCAACAACGCACTGCGTGAGCCTCCCCGGTGCCGGGGATGCAGGTCAGTGCTTGTGCCAATTCCCCAGGCGAGGGACAGGGTCATTAAGAGGAAAGCTGCAGGAGTGCGTAACACCAGGGGGGGAAGCAGGGARGCAAAGCGAGCTCCCAAGTGAGAGAGGGTGGAGGATAGCACGGGCAGGGGCCACCACGGCCCCTCTGCCCCATGGCCAGCAATACTGGTCTACACAAGCCCTCCGCCAGCTTCTCCAGGGAATTCATTCTTCGGAGCAGAGAAATCTTTCGAGAGTTGGGCCCTTGGGGTCACCTCTTGGAAATCTGGCTCCACTTCTCCAATCCAAGCCCTGAATCCCCTCCATGCTGGACACCATCCTCCTCCACTCCCCCAAAGCTTTCCTAACCACTCTCCAAATCTTCCTGAAGTACAGGCCRTTGCTCTTTGTCTATTCACCTTCTGAAAACATCTCTAATCTCCCTTTTTTGCCTTTTGCTGCCTGCAGAAGGCTGTGATAATGTATCTTCCTTCACACCTCATCTCTTCTAGCTGACACAATAACAAAAAAGTTTAATAATAACAATCTCCAACAAAGAGCACAGTGAAAGAGCATGGGAAGCATTTCTCATCGGCAGATGCCAGAGAGATCTGCCAGGAACATGCATCTCAAAAGATGCTGAGCATACGCTTAGACTTCTCCCAAAACCCACACATGCCACTTTGTGGGCAAGCCCACGCTGAACAAAGGCCACGAGGGGGTGGTCAATGCGTACACCCACTCTTCGAGGACGATGCTCAGGACAGCATTTCAGAATCATAGAATAGTTTGGGTTRGAAGGGACATTTAAAGATCATCTARTCCAACYCCCCTGCAACGAGCAGGGACAMCTTCSACYRGATCAGGTYRCTCAGAGCCCCGTCCAACCTGACCTTGAATGTTTCCAGGGATGGGGCATCTACYACCTCTCTGGGCAACCTGTGCCRGTGTTTCACCACCCTCGTTGTAAAAAATTTCTTCYTTATATCTAGTCTAAATCTACCCTCTTTTAGTTTAAAACCATTMCCYCTTGTCSTGTCGCAACAGGCCCTGCTAAAAAGTCTGTTCCMATCTTTCTTATAAACCCCCTTTAAGTACTGAAAGGCYGCAATAAGGTCTGTCTCCCCGAAGCCTTCTCCGAGCTGAACAACCTCAACTCTCTCAGCCCTTCTTCATAGGAGAGGCGTTCCATCCCCCTTTTTGAGGCCCTCCTCTGGACCCACTCCAACTGGTCCACGTCTTTCTTGTGCTGAGGGCTCCAGAGCTGGACGCAGTGCTGCAGGTGGGGTCTCACCAGAGCAGAGTAGAGGGGCAGAATCCCCTCCCTCGACCTACTGACCATGCTTCTTCTGATGCAGCCCAGGGTATGTTTGGCTTTCTGGGCTCCGAGCGCACATTGTCAGCTCATGTCCAGCTTTTTGTCCACCAGTACCCCCAAGTCCTTCTCGGCAGGGCTGCTCTCAATCCCTTCATCACCCAGCCTGTACTGATACCAGGGGTTGTACCGACCCAGGTGCAGGACCTTGCACTTGGCCTTGTTGAACCTCATGAGGTTCACATGGGCCCACTTCTCGAGCTTGCCCAGGTCCCTCTGGATGGCATCCCATCCCTCAGGCGTGTCGACCGCACGACTCAGCTTGGTGTCGTCTGCAAACTTCCTGAGGGTGCACTTGATCCCACTGTCTATGTCATTGATGAAGATATTAAACAGTACTGGTCCCAGTACAGACCGCTGCGAGACACCACTCATCACCGATCTCCACCTGGACATTGAGCCATCAACCACCACCCTCTGGATGCGTCCATCCAACCAATTCCTCATCCACTGGACAGTCCACCCATCAAATCCATATCTCTCCAGTTTAGAGAGAAGGATGTTGGGGGGGACCACGTCAAAGGCCTTGCAGAGGTCCAGGTGGATGACATCTTTAGCCCTTCCCATGTCCACTGATGTAGTCACTCCATCGTGGAAGGCCACTAGGTTRGTCAGGCAGGACTTGCCCTTGGTGAAGCCATGCTGGCTGTCTCGAATCACCTCCCTGTCCTCCATGTGCCTTAGCATAGCTTCCAGGAGGATCTGTTCCATGATCTTCCCAGGCACAAAGGTGAGACTGACTGGCCTGTAGTTCCCTGGGTCTTCCTTTTTTCCCTTTTTAAAAATGGGGGTTATGTTTCACCTTTTCCAGCCAGTGAGAACTTCACYRGACTGCCACGACTTCTCAAATATGATGGATAGTGGCTTAGCAATTTCATCCGCCAGTTCCCTCAGGACCCACAGATGGATCTCATCRGGTCCCGTGGACTTGTGCACCTTCAGGCTCCTTAGATGGTCTSAAATCTGATCTTCTCCCATGGGCGGCTTTTCATTCTCCCAGTCCCTGCCTTTGCCTTCTGCAGTTTGGGCGGTGAGGCTTGAGCACTTGCCGGTGAAGACTGAAGCAAAAAAGTCATTGAGTACCTCAGCCTTCTCCATATTCTGGGTAACCAGGTCTCCCATTTCATTCCAGAGAGAGCCCACATTTTCCCTAGTCTTCCTTTTACCACCAACGTACCTGTAGAAGCTTTTCTTGTTGCCCTTGATGTCCCTGGCTTCAGGATGCTTTTACCCTAAGTATGCTTTCATCTTTGGGTCTCCCAGCCTTTAACCAAGTCTGATGGATGTCCCCAAGGCCCACTCTGCAGTCAGTAGTGAGAGAGACACAGCTCCGAACACTTCTGCGCCTGCCTAAAGAGGAACCCACCCTTCCTGGATGGCTGTGGAGGGTGTCTGCAGTGATTAGTCTCATTAAGCCTCTGCGAAAGCTACTCCAACATCAAACTGATGAACTATCCAAGGCAGACTTGTTAGCACAGGGTAAATGAAAATCCAGCCTTGGTATTTTAACAGGCTACAAGGTGTCATTTCTGCTTGGATGGCCCCTAACCCTTGCACRCTCATTCGGCTGCCGGTCACAGCAGGGAGCCCATCTCTGTCCCTGAGCCCATGTCTGTCCCGGTCTTCTCATCAAGACCATACAAACTTACCYGCTCTGAGTTACTGTGAATAAAGCCCTTTTTCCCTAGTTAAGGAAACATTTTATTAAGTACCATCCCCTGCTCCCATCATACATACCTCAGCACTCGTTAGACTTTAAACYCAGGATTGGCGAAGGATGTTAGAGGAACTTCAGTAGGATTTGTCTATCAATACCCTTCACTACTTTTTAAACTCCCATGCTTAGAARTATGCTGGCACGTGTGTCCTCCTCAACAGGTAGCTACTAATGAAATTATCCACCAGCTGCTTATTCAGCAAAGTTCAGCTGATCTGGCAGGAGAAGCCCCCCCCAAAAAGTACTGCCAAGACGGTGGGGCTTGAAGCTGCTGTCACAGCTGGAGAAGGCTGGAGCAGAGGTGCATCACCAGGTCCTCACTCCTCCAGAAGTGCAGACACAGCATCCCCCTGCCTCCCAGCCCACATTTCCCATGTCTGCAGCTCAAAGAAAGGCACAACCGCAGCAAAAGCCTCATCTGTGCATTTGTGATACGCCCCCGAAACAGGGATAAACTACCTCAAACAGATGAGGACTGCTTGTTTCTTTATCCTCCAGCAGCCAATATTTACTACAAACATTTTCCTCAGCCTAGGAYTTCTAGGAGATTACGTCTTGATATCCTGAAGACTTTCTTTGGTACCACAGCGCGTTTGACCCCCTGCGCCGCAACAGCTGCAGCACAAGGCATGAACGCAGGCAACGCTGCTCGCTGAAAACACAAGCGTATGCACACCTGTTTCCAGGCTCAGGACTGATGAGTTAAAACTCAAATCTTCAGTCCTGTAGTAATTCAGGAAGGTGCTGAGATAATTTTGTTGAACCTGATCTGAGCGTGATGGAGACACGAGGTTAATAACTGCGGGCTGCCGCACAATCCCCCCTGCTCTGCGCTAGCATAGAATGGCCTTTGGATCCAGAGATATGGGTTTGTGTATTTTGYTTTGGTTTTATTGCTACCTGATGGAGACGGTTGTATGTACCTTCTCAATAATTTAAACTGACAGAGCTGTGCTGGACTCTATCAACCAAACCTCTTTGTCAAGGCACCATCGTTCAATAGAAAGTCTGAAGGACTGCAGGATGTTCAGTGGAGCCACATCCAYGGGTCACACATCTCCCATAGCTACTGTCCTTACCACACAAATAAAAGAGATCAAGATTCAACCACCAACTTTCCATCTCCCACACCGCTAACCAAAACGGGAAACGCTTGCTGGTCCCTCCTCCCTCCAGCCTCCTCCTGCCTTCCCCATTCACACCCCAAAAAAAGACGCAAGCACTGCCTTCCCTCCCTCTCCACCACTCAAGACATGCCAGCATGCTTAGGAAATCATTAGCACAAATTCCAGCTGAGATTATTTATCCT
The DNA here is from genome assembly GCA_030449065.1 of Oceanodroma leucorhoa. NCBI lineage: Eukaryota > Metazoa > Chordata > Aves > Procellariiformes > Oceanodroma > Oceanodroma leucorhoa. The sequence goes on from JASVER010000034.1 coordinate 2,084,078, forward strand.
TAAAGAGCCTGCCCGACAGCAAATCTCCCTCCAGCCGCTCCCGGCCTCCGCAGCTCACTGCAAATAAATAGGCACTTAACACCAGCTACTAACAACTTCATAAAGCATCTTCCTACCTTTATTCCCCCACAATGCCTGCACGCACGTGCACACACACGTTTGCACTCCTCATGCACAGAGCACTCGGAGAGAGGAGTTTCCTCCTTCCCTACCTGCTTTGGTAAGGGTGACCCAAAGCATTAGTCTATCAAGTAAGTGCCTGGGCTGCCGCAWCGCCTCTCCCTCATCCTTCCGCATMCTCATTTCTCCTCATCTTCCAACTGCAAACTTCAGGATGCCTTTGCAYGTTGGAAAGTGCATTGCTGTCCAAAACGCACTGTAGATAGTGATGGTGCAGGGGCCATAAATGTGTATTTATGTTATTAGTGATGGTATGGGGGTAATGGTTTTAAACTAAAGGAGGATAGATTCAGACTARATATAAGGAAGAAATTTTTTACTATGAGGATGGCGAAACACTGGCACAGGCTGCCCAGAGAGGTGGTGGATGCCCCATCCCTGGAAACATTCAAGGTCAGGTTGGACGGGGCTCTGAGTGACCTGATCCAGTGGAAGTTGTCCCTGCTCATTGCAGGGGGGTTGGACTAGATGATCTTTAAATGTCCCTTCCAACCCAAACTATTCTATGATTCTATGATAAAGTTCTCAGAAGACACGCATGCCATAGAAGAGAGCCTGGAGATCCCGAAGCATGTGGGGCTTTGTATGTACGTGTCAGCTTAGCACCGATAGCTGAAAGTAAAATGCCTCCTGGGAAAAGCTCTCAAGTGCTAGGTTCAAGACAGAAGAGTTCTCCACTAAGAATGGAAGATGCTAAAGGACCTGGAAGTTATCACAAATTTGCACAAAAGCCTGATGGCTTTGAGAAAAACATATGGGTTAAAAAAAAATAAAATCTAAGGGTAAAGCCTGATCCAGGGAAAATGTATAGATTTTTGCCACTGGTTGGAAATCAGGATTTATCCTCAAGGCACGGTTTCAGGCAGCACACTGCCTCCCTGCCTGCATCCAGGAGGGTTTGGAAAAGCTGGTATTAAAGCGGGTTGCTGCACCACGGGTCAGTAGAGCAAACAGGAATTTGAACTGAAGTACCTTTTGCAAAAAGACAGCTTACACAGTTTTCTGCAAACTGTCTAGTAGCACGTAAATAAATGCCAGTTTTGGTCTCATCCACATAATTAAAAAAAAAAAAAAAAAAAAAAGAGAGGCATCTGGCAGGCAATCAAAGGCCCAGTAGCACGTGTTAGTAAAAGACTCAATCAACAAAATTCAATAGCACCTGTCCTCTTTTAAGAAAAAAGCAGAACCTCATTCCTTTTTGGCAGATTAACAAAAAGCCTGCCCATACRACTGGTCTCAAAACCACCGGCTGAAACCCCAGCAAAGCTCTGGCAGGAGCGCACCCAAGTGAGACATCCTTTGCTGAAGCATCCCTAAACCCAGTACAGGTTTTAGCCTCTCTATTGGGATGCACTTAAGAGGAAGCAACTTTCTTTGGTGTGACCTGATCGCAGCGAGTTCAGCAGAACTTAAATCAATGCCTTTACCTATACATATCAAAAGGTAGGAAGGTGCCGTGCTTTACCCTTACAACTTCAGTTTTAATATGCCAGGGTGGAATACATGTGCTTTGCTGATGAGGGGTTTTGGCACACGCTGACATCCCATTAACTCTGATATCATGTTAATAGACAGTAGCAGCCAAGAAGCATTACTTGAAATCTTTAAGCAGAAAGAATAAGCCCAAATCAGTCCTAAATACACTAGTAGCATAATAAACTTAGATAGAAAAGAAACATAGTGAAGACCATATGTTTTGTTATTAAGATTAAATAACAATGTAAAAAAGGKGAGAAAAATCTGAAATCCAGCTGTCCTGCAGCAGCAGAGTGGAAGGGGATTTCTGCAGACACCCAGAAGTGAAATCAGGCTGTATCTAATTTCAATTTCTACCAYGACACTTTAGATGAAGGGAGATCAAGAGCATCTCCCTTAGAAAATAGAAGAATTAAAACTCTTTAAAAAAAAAAATGGCAAGAAAAAGAAAATGAAATAATGGACAAAACAGCTAAGCAAAGTCCTGCTGAAAAATTCAGCAATATTTCCTCTCTTGGTCCCACAGGCCAAGGGGACAGACCTGCAGCAGTCTACAGCAGGATTCTCAGCAAAAGTACTCAGCAGCCCAAAAGGCATGACGTCTCATTACCAGATGCTGCTACCAATTTAATTCCGAGCAGAGAAACTTGTCAAGAAGGCAGACGCACTGTAAATCTGTAAAGACATTTCCCTTTATATACGCATATGCACACAACTTGCATTTGTTCTCCCAGCTGACGTGCAGAAGAAATTAATAAGCTTAACTTTAAATTTATAATAAAAAATCAAAGGAAATATTAAGGAAAAAAATATTTAAGAGCCTAAATGATAGTGGAATCAGGAGGATGAAGCAGTTGGTCTATAAAAACAAATCACGCTGAACTACTTTCAATGCCTTATTTTCCCCTGATTGAATTACAAAATTAGTCAATGAAGGCTGTAATATATTCGGGCTTAGTAAAATATTTGATAGTGTCTCAGAAAAAACTTCCTTGAAAAATTAATTCAAACTGGCTTGGCTATGAGCACTGTCATACAACAGCATCAATAACAACRGTGAATTTGATTTACGTGGCTCTTCCCTGCTAGTGCCCGTCTGGGTGGCACAAATATGGCAAAGCTTTAAGCCGGAGAGGCTCGCCACRGGGACTGGTGTTAAGGCTGGGTTTATCTAACATCTTTATTAATTATTTGGAAAKTAAACAAACCCACTGAATTAGCTCAGCTGTTGATATGTGTCTGTTTAGGGGGCAGGGCGGGACTGCAATAATTTCGAAAGCCACCACTGATATGGTGGCTCAATGACTGAGCAGACCTGGCTCCTTCTCACCAGCTTCACGACCTTGTCTTAAGTCAAGCCACACTGAAGGCACAAAGTCAAACGGATAGCGCATCCCTTAGCCAGCAAACACGGGCAGAAATATGAAAATCAAGATGCAAACTTCAAAAACATTAAAGAAAAACAAATTTTGGAGATAAATCACCAATTTATTGGGAGGCAGAAACCTGCAAAAACAGTTAACGTCCAAATGGGCTGGCGGTGACACCAGGCTGCAAACGGGTTATGAGCCTGGGAGGGAGCAGGACGGCAGGACCATGCCCTCCGCAGGGASATGTCCCCATCGAGCGCCGGGGGACCAAACCTGGGGTAACCCCCACCCCTGCCGGGCACAGGGCCAGGAGCCTCCCGCACGCCGAGGAAACTCAGCAAAGGGCAACAACCGAAAAATACGACGACGATACTGGAAGGACTGAGCTGGGATGAAAGAGGGTTTGCATCCGCATCCTTGCTTAGCACGGCGGGAATGGCCAGCTGCAACAACCCCGGGGACAACCAGCGATGCTGAAGCCAGGGGGATGGGGTGTAAAAGCATGTAATGAGTTAAGTTAATTTAGTTCTCCGGCAGCAAACTGCCCTGCCCCTGGCTCCTGCCCCACAGCACCTTTGGTGACCAGCACAGAGCAGCACGGGGACCCTGCACATCACACGTCCTCCTTGCAGCTCCCAGCAGCCGGTTCCCCAGCGTTACACCCCACCAGTGGAAGGGGTGCCTGCCCTGCCCCGCTGCGCCAGAGCCCCTCACCCTCACTCAGCCCTGCTGCAGCATCTCACTGCTGTGTGCACAGGGGTGAGCATSGGAATTTACCCAAAACCCAAATGAAAAAAAGTCAGAGAAATCGATTAAGAAATCGATAAGAATAAATATTGATCCTCAGACCATTGTTACTTCAAAATTATGGGGGTTTTCTTTCCTTTTTATAATATCAGACATGTCTCCTTCATAAAAAAAATATATCATAGCTTAATAGGTAAGACCATGCTAATTATTACCCCCAACATCAATCAGAAAAAGAGCACATGGTTGCTATGAGCACTTTGGATGAAGACACGCTTTGTTTATTCACACGGACCGTGCACCTGCTGTTTGTGGGAAACTCTGGCTCTGTTTTCCCCTTCCCAAAGCAGGACCGAAGCTGGAGCCCAGTGGAAGCATCGCAGCCCCTGTGCCAGATCAGGGAGCATCCCTGGATGCCGTGAGAGGGTGCCAAGAGGCTCCTGAGCAAGACGCAAGCGGACCTGGCCGGCAGCTCCCGCAGAGCCCCGCAGCCTGGGAGGAGAAGAGGCAGAACCCAGCCCATCAGGACGCAGCTCCGCATCCACGATCCACATCTCTGCGCTGCATGGCGAGAAACRCGTCTCAGTCCAAGGGCAGCAGCGGCTTTACCTGCCTCCCCAAGTGCCGGCTCCACTTAGCGTAATGATTATTAAGCCCTGTCAGCAGATATGAAACCAATGGACGCAGCTCCACAGGCAAGTGCTTTGAAAGCCGCCAAGACGTCCCTGCACACAGGTTTTCGTTATCTGTCTGGAAAACTGCRATGTCACAAAAGCTTTCAAAGCATCAAGATGAAATCGTCTTGTCAGCAACAAAAGGCCCAGTTCTGCCCTGCCCCGATCCCAGCAGCTGTCTCAGCGCCGCAGGATTCTGCATGAGTGGCCGGCGTTGCATCAGGACACCGATGCCGCCGRTGCTGGGGAGCCTTGCCAGCACGCTGCCTGCCACGGCACTGGCATCTCAGCCCATTAATCTTACCTTAAAGGAAAACCAGGGTGAAGGAAAATAATATTTTTCCTTTCACACTAATGCACAGCCTCTTGTCTGACTCTTTAGGCTGCATTAGGCTGGGAAGAACTTGCAGTTTGCTGTGGAGGATGAAGCACACCCTGGAACAGAGAGAAGACAGAGATGCAGGTTCCTTGGCACCAACTCCTCCTATTGCTGGTTCAGGTGGAATGAGAAGCAAGCCAAAGAGCTTTTAATCCAAAATCCAAGCAGACACATCCATTTTCTCTGCCATAACTGTATGGTTTTTCACGCTCTGCAGTTTTTGAAGCTGCTGCACTGCTTTGGTCTTGGGTGGCATCAAAGGCAGATGTGGCAAAACCACTTTGCCAGGGGCTGTGCTTCTCAATGGGGCTCTGATCAAAAATGGCTTTTTCCTTTTCTGCAGGGAAAACCCCTCGCTGGTCACAAAACAAGGTCTTTCAGCAAGATCAGAGGCTATCCAGCAGAGCCACAAAACCACAACGGGGTGCCTAGGATGCTGGGCTGCAGCGTAAGGGTCCTGATGTGAAACAGCCCCTTCCACAAGAGGCTGTTAACTCCTGCAGATGCTAGGCTGAGGTGAAGTAAAATAACAAAGAAAAACTTTTCTGCAGCTAGCAGGTTCTGGCAGATACAGGGAGCAAAGAGGTTGTGAGACACAGAAGATGGCCACGAGCACCAGCTCCATGCTCTGCTCACGCCACAAGCCTGAGAGCAGAGGGGAGATCCTGCAATATGGCCTTGAGTGTGGAGCAGAGCACGTTGGATGCTGATGACTGGGCTGGGGTGAGTTTTCATGGGTGCACTGAGCATCATTCCCAGCATGTAGTCAGTCCACTTGGTGCCCCTCAATGCACCCTGATGGCAGCAGTATCTCATACACAGAGCCCAATGCCAGACCTGTGGCCCATTTATGTGGCCACAGGCAATGAGATCTCTTGGGTCCCTTTCCTGAACCACAAGCCAGGTTCAGGGTAACAGAGCATTCCATCCTCTATCCTCCTTCACCAGCCAGGGCCATGGCACCAACAGAAGACCACTGTCCCAAATAGAAACTGGATTATAACCCTACGCCTCAGCACAAAATATGAGAATCCAGATGTGATTTATTCCTACTGTGCACAAAATACTACCCAGCTGCCTTGTGTACAGGMTTTATCTTCTGGTCCATTGATTTTTAATAGCATAGTTGTACATCAGAATGAGATGCCTGAGCATCACATCAGGTTCTGCACCGCTCCCACCTTCATCAACAGACGCTAAACTCCGGTGCTGATGATGGAGTTTCTTGGGGCTGTCCAGGACACAGGAGGCTGTTATTGCACCACAAGAGATAGAAGGTGGAGATGGAACAAGCCCGTTAGAACATCAGATGCTCCAGTGCTCTCTACAATTTGCTTCCTCAGAGCTTTTACCAGTCAAAGCTTGAACAGCCCAAGTGACAGTCCCTATCCATTCCCTTATTCCGCTGTCTCCAAATTTCTAGGCACTCCTTCAAGCACGTTCAGCCCAGGTTCAAAATGAAGAAGCACCATTCTCTTTCTTTTCTACATTTGCCATCACAGCTCCCAAACACTTCTCTTGTCAATCCTGCTGGTTAAATCACAGTTACCTGTCCCTTGACCAAGAGCAAAGATCTCCTGCTCCAGGGTTTAAGGAGAGAGTGCCAGATCTCAGCATCCCTGGCTAAACACCTCATAAACGAACAACAATCCCACAGCAAGTCACAAGGAGGAAGAGGTGATGAACTCACCAGAGATCCTCCCAGAGGACCATTTATCAGCATTAACAGTAGCAAAATCTTTTTCAAAGAATAATTGGACAACTGCAGTACAGACAAATTAAAGTATTAATTAAAGCCCTTTGCTTCTTCCCATACTGCCCTGCACCTTATTAAAGCCACATCAAAGTTGACACTTAGTTGCCTGGTTGTTGGCCACCTTCAGAGAGGCGCAGGAGAGCGCACAGGACGCAAGGCTTGTGGAGATGATATCTCTTCACCAGATTAGTTATATGGGTTAAAAACAAAATAGCCTGTCCTGCTGCTGCACGTGGTACCTGTTCTGGGGATAAACAGAATTATTCTGGCTCTGTGCTGTCAATCCAGCATCTTTCTCTAAGGCAAAGCCACGTGAAGACAGACAGAATCAGACCAAGCAGCAGACACAGGTTGGAGCCACGGAGGCAAGGAGCGGGTAGGCAGGAGCACCCCTGCCATGGAGAGAAGCCCCCTGAGGAATAGTACCTTCTGCAAGGTCCTTGGGGGAGGCTGTTCAGGTGACTGAGCCTGGGCTATTTCACAGCTGTGGAAAAGATGTATGCAAGCAGTTGGATGAGGAATTGGAGCGACTCAGTTGCTCCTGAATGGCGAGTGGATGAAGGACATTTTCCCAACCCCTCAGTGCGAGGGAAGCAGCCATGGCTCATTCTCATCCTCTCCCTCCTCAAGGTTGTGCCCACCGCGTACGCAAAGGCAGAAGCAAGCACGATGCCGCAGGCAGTAGGGACCCCAGCACTGCCGCTTGTTAATGTTTTGCTGGTGGAAAAAGTCAACACTCTGAGCCTGGAGCAGGGACAGCTTCAAAAAAAATTACTAAAAATAAATAAATTTCAACATCTTCCCACCACCTGGGCTGGGAGTTCACATCACATCGAATCACAGGTAAGATGAGGGTCACTCACACAGCTTTTGACATTGCAACGTGAGAAGCGCTTGKGAAAGTCAGCAGTGAGACACCTGCTAACGCAGACCTGCCCCGGGCGAACGCCGACCGTGCCGCGGGGCTCCGTCGGGGCGAGCGCTGCACCCGGGCTCCAGCACCCGGCTGGGGACCAGAGCAAATGCGTGCACCCGTGAGCGAGGGAGGTCACGCACGGGGAGGAAGAGCCTGCAGGAACGTGGTGTGAAGAGGCCTGGGGCTTCTCAGGTCACCTGAAAACTACTGATCTGACTTTTTTTTTTTAACTGCTTTTAGTAGTTGCCTAAAATAGACACTTTGGTTTTGTGAAAGCAACTGAAATAGATAATGGCTGGTCAGTGCACTTTACATTGCCTTTATAAATAACCTATTAATACTTCTGGGAGTGGGAAAATGTTTTATTTCTAGATCTAAATAGATCCTGATCTTCTGCTAACCATTTCTCCTGCAGGGTCATTCGATGCATCTCTCCAGCCCTCCTGGAGGCATCTCTCCAGCCAAGGGTGACTCCTTGCTCCTTCAGGCAGCAACAAGTGACAGCACCACCCCATCTTTCAAAGCCTTCACCGGACCAACACCACCCGGGACTGAAGGAGGAGGGGTGTGAGCGTTAACTGCCGGCATGACAGCGGATCTGCCTTCAGAGAGRAGACACAGAAGCGGGTGCCTTGTCACAGCACCCCAGGGGAGAGGTGGGATCTCTCGACGGTTTGCCAAGGAACCCAGGGCTGCATAGCAGCTTTCCCTTGCTGCCACYGCACCAGCTATGGACTGCATGCTCAGCAGAGGGTGAGGCATTTATCAGTTCGAAGAGCTTTATGCTTTATCACCTTGAAGGCACTAAATAAATAAATAAATAGCACAGCTTGCACTTCAGCGGAGTATAAACAGGTATTTATAGAAAGAAGCCCCGGTGAAACCACATGCCCTTTCAATCCACTTCCCAGGCAAATAAAACCAAGTAATACTGAGCACAAGAAGTATATCAAGGGGCTTTTCAAATAAACAGAAGCATACCAACAAGGAAAAGCCCCGACCTCCCGCAGCCCCAGACGGTCGCTCTGCCCGCGCGTTTCAGGGGCTCAGCACCGCTGGGCTCTGCGCATCGCGCACCCGGGCTCAGAGGAAGCAACAGCAATCGGTTCCTGTTTCCAGTTGGTAAGCCTGGCTCACCGTACATCCCCGAGGCACCACGCTGAGCCGTGGCTCTTAACGCATGGCTGTTTCTCTCCCACAGCCGTGCCAGGCTGGCTGATATTACTTTGCTCTCTCTTCCTGCTCCTGCTCCATAGCWGGCTCCCAGGAGGATGAAATGAAAGGGGCCTGATCACAGATTTCTCCTAAGCAACTAACTCTTAAGGTGCAGAGTGGTTTTTCATTCCTATACAGCTGCAAACAAATAATCAGGGAAAAACAACCAGTGCATGATTATAGTCAGACTCGGCCAAGGCAACGTGGGTCAGAATTAAGCCTCATCTGAAAGGTAGGTCATGGCTCTTGTATATTATTTCTTTTCACTTTAAAGCTGCAGTGATAATTGCGTGATGAAGGAGGAAAGAAAAAAAAAAAAAAAACAACCCACAACAAAAAGAGAAACAAAAAAACAAATCAGCGAAAGCAAAAAGCCAGGCATCCAAGATATCTTTGCAGGAGCTGGTCCTCTTGAATCAGAACCCTGGAATTGTTCTGCAATCAACTCAGCGGACAGTTACCATCTGTTTATGGAAAAAAATGTTAATAACCCCCAATCATAATCAAATAGGCAACCACTTTACTTTAAGTACCTATTAACTAATGCCAAATTACAATGGAACAGCTCTGCAAGTACTTCTGACATCCACATGCACATCAGCAGCACCAGCACTTTGATCAAGGCTATTAGAACAAACACCAAATGAACTGATAGCGATGCGATTCCTCAAACATTACAGAAGGCGTGGGCTGTATTTATTTACTGTTCTTTTGTTTCTCCCCCACCTCCTTGTTGTTTCTGCCTATTCAGAAAGAAAATATGTATATGCCTGTGTACAGACGCACGCACCACCCATCACAGCAGACCCCGTGAAGGCCTGGTTCCCTGTGTTTTGTTTTTCTGTCCAAGGCTGAGCTTCCATATGGATTCTCCAATGCCCAGAAAGCCTCGAGGCATTGCCATCAGTGGGGCATCACGCAAGTTGTCATCCTCTATTTAGCCCCCCTACTTCCATGATGCCTGTAAAGGCATCTCAAAGTCCTTCCCCCCTCCCCTCTGGGTGGAACCGGCCGGCAGATCCAAAAGCTGCTGCAGAGAGAGGGAAAAGCCAGGCAGGCAGAGCTGTACACACACGCTTGCAGGCGCGCAGCGAGGCAGCACGATCACACGCCTTATTTCTTTAGGAAATCAGATTAAAAAGCAATCGACTCTTTGCCAACTGTAACCAAGTCTGAACCATTAGCTGGCACTGTCTCCACCCGAGGAAGGAAACCTCATTTGGAGAATGCAAGCAGTTTTTAATCTCAGAGCCTGGAAAATAGTTCATCTCAGCAAAACGACAAGTGCTCTTGTCTCTGGATTTTCTCTAGCATCTTTGTCCCTGTATCTCTGAGAACTCAATTTTATTTTTTTTTTTAAAGTTGCGCAGCACCAGGAATACACCACACAAATATTCACGAGCACACGCTCTTTATCCCCAAGCACTTGCAAATGTAACAGAAAACAGGCAAAAGGAGCATATATTTCAGTCCATTAACCTAAGCATTCACACGGCCTCCATTGCTGTGCCATCCGAACATTTTGTTAGTCCCAGGACTTTTCTGTGCGGTTATTATTGTTTTACGAAATTTCACTTTTGTTAGTCCCGGGACTTGCGTGTGGCTTTTTTATTATACTATGAAATTTCATTTCCTGTCATCTGCTGGGATTAAACTTTGATGAGAAGACTCAGATTTACGAGGCTTACGGTGACAAGCCTGACCCCAGAAAGCGAGGTGTAAAACCCTCCRCCTCCGGCGGGCACTCAGGGAACACCGGACACCGAGCCCAGAGCCGGAGCAAGCGACGACTGAGCGCAGGATGCCGGACTCCTTACCCCCATGCAGTCTATCCCACCTGTAAAACCCACTCCCCTGGGACACAGCAATACACCGAAGCGCCCTGACTCCCAATTCCTTTTTACTCTGTTACTCTGTTACTTCCCGTTCTTCCTCCCGCACTAATACAAAGCTTTAAAAAGCCTCTCAGCTTCCCCTCTGGATACATCACCCTTTAGCAAACGGTTCCAGCCCATGTCTGCGACTTCAACGCTTCTCAGTTTTTGCATTCACTTTTCCCGGCAGTTTCCCCTCCGCTGCCTCCGTGTTGCCCATGTAATGCCACGTTTCACAAAAAGGCGCTTTGTTTGCCATTTTCCTGCCGCCTCCGCCACCCCAGCTCCGGTGATCGCCCCCCCCCAGCTGCTTCAGCCCACCCCTATCCCCCCCAGCTACGGCAGCCAAAGTCGACAGGCAGCCAGAAAGGGGATCTGACCTCCGCCATCCCATGTTAATGAATGCCCTCTCCGGAGGGAGCAGGGAAAGACGAGGGGGATGGCACGGAGCCAGCCTCTGCGAGCTCAGCCGAGGGAGGCCAAGGAGCCGGGAGCGCAGCGCGTCAGAGCCCCCTTCACAAGGAGCTTTTGTTGATGCCACCGCTCCAGCCTGTCGACGGCRTGCTTGGCAGCGCAGGCTCTTCCACCGCTTGGCTGCTGGCTGTATCACTAGCCGGGTCGTAACCAGAGCGGTGGCTCTGCCAGGACTCTCGTGCAATGCTCTAAGGGTGTGCCACCAGCCAGAAGATGACAAATGTGGACACACCATCCTCTCGTAGTGCTCCCCCAGCCATGTGCCCTGAGACGCAGTGACTTTCTTTTCAGCAAAGGCAGCTGGGATGTTGGACACTTTGCAGCCCGTTAGTCCACTTCTCAGGCTGGTGAGCAACCCAGCAGGCTGGCCCAGGGGGACTTTCTAGCCCAACATGACATCCAAACTTGTCAGTCCAAGTCCACCTCTCTCTCTAGGAGATAAACCATCTGCTTAACGCTAGGAGACACAGAAGGAAAAAGATGTGCTCTGAGAGACTCACGAGGTGCTCTGGGTAACGTGTCCAACATGAGCACACAATGTTCTGCATCCGTGACAAAAACAACAGGAAAAACCTGCTCCTGCAGGCCTGCCAAGCTTTGATTTCAACAAGTGGCARCATATCAGCTGGCGACAAACAGCTTCTCATTCAGGGAATAATGCACTTTCCCMAAAAGACTCAGAGTTTGGATTTTTTTCTTTGTAAATGATAACATGCTGGGTGCCATATAGGATGGCTCCTGCCCAAGAATTAACTGATAATGAGGGACCCAGAGGAAAGTGCTGGCTAAAGGAGACTTGGGGGTGGTTGCCAGCTGCACTGTCCCATACAGGGTGTCAGAATAAGGTAGGACCTGTTTGTGAGCCCCTGGAAGAGCAGCTCAGGACCACTCAGTAAAGTGATTTGATGATTTGGACAAGGGCATCACCTCATGAGCAGAAAACCTCCAGGGAGGAGGAAAGGAACAGCAGCCCATTAGTGGAGTGAAAGAGGAGACACCGGAGAAAGAGACATCAAGCACAAACACAAGCTTCAAGGTATCATTGCCAGATTGGGACCAACTGCAACAGCTCAGCTAAGGCCCCAAAGCAACTAAAGGAGAGAGTAAGGCTCTGGACTCATGGACCTGCAGAGCAGTAAGGAAGGAGAGTTTAGGAACTGCRTTTTGGAAAGCGTGCAGGGGGACTGTGATATTTCTTGAGGGGGTGAGAAATAAAGTCAGCGACAGCTGCCAGGGCAGGCCATAACCAGGGTACCACGAAGCCTCCCAGCCACTGCAGGTGAATGGAAGAGTTGCCTTTGTGTTGTGGATGAAAGTGGTGAGGTTTGGTAGCAAGCCTGATGCAAAGAAGGGAGATACAGGCTAAAGATGCAAAGCCTGGTGGCATGGCAGTTGACAATGGCGCTATGGCTAAAGAAAAAAGTGTAGGCAGAAGAGATGCTGGGGAAAAGCAGGAGGCTCAGAGCAGGTAAGGCCATCTGCTAGAGAGACTGTCCACAGGGCAGGAGGAYCTGCAGCCTCCAATGGGGAGCAGAGCTTAGGCAGTATGAGTAGGCTGCCCGTGGTGGTGTCTATGACACTTGTGACTCATTAAAGAGCTATCCCCCTGGTTTTAAAGAGRTATTTAATTTCTGTCAACTCCATCTGTCCAAGCAATGTCATCAATAAAACTTTTAGAAACTCTACAGAGCTGTGGTTTCCTATCACAGTTGGAAGAAATACAGTATGATGAGGAGGAAAGCAGGCTTTTCTGGCTAAACAATTTTGCCTTCCAAAAATTGCACACACAASGGCCCATCACAGCACCCCTCTGGTTTCTGGGCATGCAGAATATCCACTAACACACTTATCCAAACACCTGTGAACATGTACACACATCTGTTCACCAAGACTGATTACTCACAAAAGGTTCACTCCGCTTTGATTCTTCCATTAGGGTCAGAAGTTACTTCTCCTTTTTATATTTGTATCTCTAAGCCCCATCAGTGGCAAATGCCCAAGCACTTCCAAAGTGTTCTGACACATCCCTCCAGAAGGCACATAACATCATCCTAATTTTACAGATGGGGAAATTAAAGCGAGACAGAGGTTAAGACAGCTAATTGCCTACGGACACCAAGTGAGTCAGTAGAAGAGCTGGGAATTGATCCCAGGAACCCTGTCTTCCATTCCTCTACTCCACCCACCAGTCAGTACACCCTACCAGATGGTTCTTATCATTGGACATATGGACTAAATATTGCTAAGTTGGTGTAGATTATTTTCTATTTAATTAAATGTCCTGTCTTCCACCTCCATAGGATGCATAGGGGAAACTCCAGCCAGAATCCCATCTGGACCCACTCAGGAAATGCCTCCGTAAAGCAAAGAAAGCCCTAGGCAAGCATAAGAAACGTTCCCAAACCTATCAACCTGCCCTGCAACGCAGACCCCAGCAAGGCCAGGAAACAGGCTGCAACTCAGGAGCCTTGGAAGAAGCTCATGTTTGTCAAAGTCTGGCTTCAAATGGTGTATGCATGAGCCACCAATTAGCCTGGGAACTACTTTGTCATGTGAAGGCTCTTCTTCCAGCCTTCACTGGGCACCACCAACGCTGCCCAAACGGAGATGCCAGCAGAGTCACAAAAAGCAGATGGCRCAGAGTCATTTACTTTCTTCTGGCATTAGCTCTATCACATCACAGCACTGGTGTTGGTAGGACAGGGAGACCAGTTCTGCCTGGCAAACATCAGACGCCTTCTCACTTTCCAATCACTACCGAGAACACTTGAAATAGCYCCTGAAGTAGTTATTCATGACGCAGAGGAGGAAACCTTCCAACAGAGAGGCAGAAGAAAGAGATCTTCCACATCGCTGAAAGACAAGTCAGCAACTGCTGTCCTGGCATGGACCTTATAAACTTACAGCAGCGTCTCGGTCCCCATTCACAGACAGGCACAGAATGGGTGCACCTGCCTTTCCAACAGAACCCAAACCAATTTCACATCCTTCTGTTCCCCCCTCACACCCTGTGCTCTGCACCCAGTGCGGTGCAAGGGGAAACCCATGCATCCCCCGGTCCATAAAAGAGATTTCCTCCAAGAACATGCTCTCCTGAGTACAACTCCCTCAACACACAGCTGGGRGGAACAGGCTCAAAGCTCTTCTGGGTAACCTGTAGATGCAGGTATGTACTGATAAGGAAAACACATGCATACTTTTGCCTAGCAGAAGCACATACAGCTGAGAACCACCAGCCTGTATATCTGTGTTACTCTCTCAACAGAAGAGGGCTGGACAATGTTCTCTTTAGAAGACTTTGCACCAATACTGACAACGTAGGAATAAAACAACAACACCTTTCCACGTGTGCTCTAAGAGCCGGGCAATCCTGGAAGGTGCCTCCTGCTAGAGGAAGGCGACTGCACGTACCTTTCATCCCAAACTTGGACCGCCGGCCATACTTGTTGATCATAATAAAGAGGACGACCAAGAGGACACAGGCAAAAGCTGCCAGCCCAACCGCTATGGAAACCTGAAAGGAAAAAGCCTTAGAGTCAAGACACAGGAATTTAGGAGTCTAGATTGGAAATACAGCACCTCCTTGCCTAGTTAACCTTTCTGTAGGCTCATACCATCTGCTACAGCCCCGTGGATATCAGCTGTGGAGGAAAATACAAGCGAAAGCAAAGGGCTCTGGCACAGCTTGGAAGCATCACAGGCTGTTTTGCAGGACTGGGAGGTTTGGGATCTCCCTGTCAACGATGCCGTTCTGGCACCAGTTCTCCCCAGCCTCTCACTCCATACATCTGCAGGGAAGGAGGACCTCTGCTCCAAAGTCTGGGCTCTCCTTTCACTGCACCACATCATGAGCCTCCATTTCTGACATCACCACTGTGCCATGACGTCGCAACACCAAAGCTACACTAACCTGAGCTGGGAACACATAGGAGCAGCAGAAAATTMTTTGGAAAGAGCAACATCCCTCAGGACAAAGAATGAGGGAAAATAACACATCACAAAAAGAAAACGGAAGAAATTAAGTAGAACTGTTTTTCTTTCCCCAAAAACATTTGGTTTTCCTAAAGCCTCTAATGGTTCCCTATTTATTGTAATTTTTAGTAGTAAATATTTATACTACAACAGTGTCCAAAGTCCTTCACTGGAACTGTAGTTCCACTGTGTCAGTGTACAAGCAGAATAAAGAAAACTTCCTTGCCCTAAAGGGTTTACAATCCCAGGCTTATTTTAATATTTATGAATATTTATTTCTTCAAGTCTTTGCTCGAGATACTTTTATTGCATTGAAGTAAACAACAATTTCTTTGGCATTTGTCCAATTGTTCTCCTGTACTGGGTCTTGTGATGCATTTAGACTTCGCTTCCTTTTACAAAACTGTATTCTGCTATAATAGAAAATACATCATTTAACCAAGAAAAAGTAATTTCATTTTGCAACCCTTTTCCCTGCCCTTGATACATTAGCTACAATATTTTTAAATTTTTTATTTTACCACGCTCTATTTTCATCCCCCAGCTTGTTCTCTGTGCTTTATATTTAATAATCAGTGCACATTATTACTCCAGTCTCACTGTTCAAAGCTTTCACTTCAGTTATAGGAGATTTGCAGCTGGGTGAGAACTGAAACCAAGGTGGACTGAGTTTTGTTCATTCTGTTAACACCTGGTGGGTTTCAAGATCTTAAAACTTTCACAGAATTAGAGCAATTGTGTAACATGCTAAAGTTTTTTTCCCAATACTTATAAGAGGATTTTTTGTCTTTTTATACGTGGATTCTGCAGAAGAAAGACAATGTTGAGATCTGATAAGCCGTAGGCTTTCCTTCCTTTTTCATTTTTGGCATGCACTGAAGAGCAGGAGAGAGGGCAAACTGGCATTGACAAAATTGAACCAAGCTAAATCTGAGCCCCTCACAGGGCTGAACTTAACAGCTCAATAATAGCATGAAACGCACAATTGCCTGTTTGTTTGTTCTCTGGGTGCTACTTTTTTAGAGTGAGAATTTCTGACCCTGCCAGCAGCAACTTCACAGGATGCCTTATTTTCAAAGAGCTCCCTGGTTCCACACTGCAGACCCAAGAGGATCAGATGGTTCGTGTCAGTAATTTACTTGCCTGACACACGCCAAAAAATCCTTCTGATTGTTGTCTTGAGTCATAAAGGAAGAGATTTTCCTTGCAAGCATCTCAAAACAGCAGAGGAATATAAATACTGAGTCATCAATAACAAGAAATGCATGCAAAACCATTTTGTAGAGAAGAGGACAGGACTCACCCCAAAAGTGTCCTCCTCCGGTTTATGGGTCACAGTGATCGGTGGGGTGGGACTCACTTCATAATCACCGACTGAAACCAAAACACCAAAGACAGAAGATTCAACGTGGCTCCCATGGGGCTCCCAAAGCACCAGCACATCCCCAATGGCAACGCCTGACCTAACGAGATCCAGTTCACCACTAACAGAGGCTGCAACTTTCTATTTCATAAGGCACCAAAATCAACCATCAGAGAGTTCCCTGTGCACATCAGCAGAGAAAACACAGACCAGGACAATGCTGATGTCACTCCAACCTTACAAATGAGAAACATTTGGGTGCCTGGTGTCCTAGGGTGGGTGGCTTCCACCGCTGAGCCGTCCCCTAGAGTTTTCAGAAATCTACTGGGCTAAGTAGGGTTAAAACACGAGACTGACTCCAGCAGAACTTGATCCAAAGAAACAGTTACTTGGATGTTTGGGGAGGGAGGGCAGGGAGAAGAAAGAATCTGTTGAGGAAACACTACAGAAATTGAATCCTGCTTCTCACCCCAGTCCACACTAGAGATTGTGTTGTACATGGGCAATGACACACAACTGCTTTTGGGATTGGCCAGCCTGCATCTAGTTAAGACCCCTTCTGCTATACCACAACCAACCGGTTAGAGTTTTGGTGGTATTTATCTCCAGCCCTGCCATTTAAGACCTCAAAGGCTGTCATTTCCACTATAGGACCTTCTTCAGGACATCTCTGGAGGGAAGTGAGCATCTCCTCGGCTCTAGAGATTGCCCAGCTGATCAAAAGCTCCCCAGCCATCTTGCTCACGCATGGGGACACCAGGGCTTTGTGCAGCCTCCACCAACTTGCTTTTGCTTTCCTGATTTTTTCTCCAGGAGCACGTAAGTCACAGAAGGGCAAGGGGAACCACAAAACCAAAACACCCACAGTATGCAAAGGGCAAGGAGACACTTACTTGAGACAAAGTTGTCTGTACTCTCTGTGGAAAGGACAAAGAGAGAAGCAATACAGTTAGCAGCATAGCAAAGGGAGAGTGGTCTCATTCTCAACCCACCTCAGACACACTCCACCACCCCAAAGAGCCCAGGGAACCAAAACGTTTCATATTTTGTCCTGTATGGGCAACTGTAACTGGAAATTGCTGCACATGTGCCAGCAGGACATGCTGGAGGTCAGGATGGAGAGTACAGGGGTAACCGTGCAGGGCTTAAACAGGAGGGGACGGAAGCTACTGCCAAAACAGAACAATTAGCAGCACTGTACGGAGACTTCTGAACAGTCATTAAACGACCCTGCTTTCAGCAGGCGAGCAGAGCTCAACAGACATACGGGCTCAGTAGGATGAGGTGGAGGAAAGAGAAGCAGATTTTGCTCAGGGAGGAAGTCTTACGGGGACAAGGACCAGCTCCCAGGAAGGACAGTCCACCTTGGGGCAGGGGGTTAGAGACCTCCTCTGGGCTCCCTCAATAGCCTACTGAGCCACTCATGAAAGCTAATAGCATCTGAACTGGATGTGGAGGCTGTAGCTGTCCTAGAGCTGCCTCTTGCCCAAGATAGCTGCACCAGTCCCTGCTGTCAGCCACTTGACTTCTCCAGTCTATTCAGTAAAGCTCCTTCAGCTCCGAAGGCAGCCGAGGCCCCAGACGATGAGGTCTAAAGCTCTCGGTGACACTCAGTTTACATAGCATGAGAACAACGTCAGCTTTCAATTCACTCGCCCATGTAAGAAATTGAGCCTGATATTAACTGGAGTTTACACAGCTTTGCTGGCAGAGGGCTCCTGGAAGGACGCTGAAATGTTCACACTGAAGTACGGGTGAGGATTGGAAGGGAAGTGTAAAACAACCCCCGCGTGACAAACACAGCTTTCCAAACCAGGGGAAAAAACCCTGAAAAAATATTTTTGTTTCAAGTCAAGCAGAAAAGTAACTTTCCTTGGCTTTTTCTAGCATGAGGGGAAGTAAAAAAAAAAAAAAAAAAAAGAAAGAAAAAGGAAGAAATATTCATTTGGAGACTTTTTTTTTCCTATTACAGCAGACAGAATCTAGTCATAAAACTCTTGCTTCTTCTACATTTTCCCCTTTCCATTTTTCCCTGCTGGACTAAGCAAATTCAACAGAAACCCACAAAAAGTTTTTCCCACTAAACCCTATTTTTCAAAGCATAAAACATAGCCAAGACATTTCAGCCAACTTGAGCTCTATGAGAAGTTCCCAAAGAATTGAACACTCATCAAGGCAGGGAGGTAGATACATTAAGTTTTGTGCATTAAATAAGCAGATTGGTAGCCTATGGTAGAGACGCCAATGACACCAGCAATGTGATTTTTATCAGATGACGAYACAAATCTGTCCTGGCTCCTAGAGCCACAATATCGCAGAGATGCAGGATATGGCATGGGGCATATCTCCCAGCTCCCATCCAGCTTCTAACAGCACCTTTCTCCTCTCCACAGTCTGGCACAGTACCAACAAGAGATTGCAGACCAGGGGTTTCTAAAACAACATGGTCACAGCTCCTTTTCTATGCTGATAGGAAGTTTTCCAGGCATCACGCTTTCATTAATTAGTTAAGACTAATAATCTCATCCTGGGTAGTGATAGCAAAACCCTTGCACGTGTGAATAGCTATAGGCAATAAGCTTCTTGAATGAACCACACTGGGGAACCTTCAATTTGTGGCATTTTCTGGAAGAATCTACCTTCAAATGGGAAATTATAAATGTCAGCTACATTGAGTGTTAATGTCAGCTGCGGCAGTGGACGGAGCAACGAACTTCAAGGAAAGTAAATTACATCCTGCATTGGGCTGACAGGGTCTGCCAGGGTGAGGAACGGCTTGGGACTTCGGATCAGAAGAAATAAAAGAAATGGGTCAGTTCCTGCTGAGAGATGGTTCAGGGTCTGTAAGTACTCCACACCAACAACACATACAAGGTGTGGGTGAAGCTGCACTCACAAGGGCAGTATTTTACATACACTTTGCACAAATGGATTCTCCCAGAGCCTTTGACACAAGTGGCTCTTCAAACATCAACGTGCCTTCCCACGTCACAGCATGGCTCAGATCCATTTCCAAAATCAGCTCTCCAGAACAGCAGATCTGCCCCCTTTTCTGGAGGTCCATCACCTACTTAAGAGCTGTCCCCATTTCACAGATGGGGAAATGGAGTCACAAAGGTGGGACCTGACAGAGCTGAGACTGCAAACCTGTGCCTCTCCGCACCCACTTACATTTGATAAGCTGCTCTTCTGCCCTGACAGCAGGAAACATAAACAGTTCAGATAGCCAAACAGGGCATCATCCTTGAAGCCTGATTATAAATTTTTCACTCCCATCCATATCAGCTCATTTGTTCAGTTGTCAAATCTTCAAGGCAGAGATTTGAGTTTGCATTTACGATATTTGACCTGTGGGAAAACTCTGTGTACATATATGGTGTGATATAAATAATAAATGAGAGTACCATTGGTATTTTTCTATATTTAGCAAACGCCCTATTTTGATGGATTTTTTTGGGCTGCAGGGGCCAATTTACAGCTGCCACTTTCTCGTGGCATCATTCCTGAAGGCAGCAGCGTGCACAGATCTTAACTCCATGATGGCCAGTGTGGTGTTGCAATGCCAGAGAGGAGACCAAGACCCTCCATGCTCCTATAGAGGAKACAGGTCACCACAAAAGTCTTTACTGCACTCCCCAGGGCTGGATCTTCATGTCCTCAAATGTTTTTTTTGCAGTTAAGCCCTGAATCACTAGGGAGTACAACGGGGAATTCCAAACAGTCAGTTAAGAAATCCCAGCAAACTGATGCAAAGCGACTAATTGAGYCGTCGCATCTTTGTAGACCTGTCATCCTGGAATTGCACATGTCATATTCAGAAAGAAAACAATCCTGACACTGCTGCATCCAGCTATAATCATCTCACAGATGCAAGCTGGAAGGAAAAAAAAAAAAAAAAGGGAAGAGCTGCATCACTTTAAAGGGCTTTCCTTTCTTTAGCTTATAACTAGCAATCACATAGAAGAAAACTTTCTCCCAAAAAATTGGGCAACCTCTTCAGGAGACCCCAGACGAGATACAAAATAATTGACCAAACCTACACCCTTTTCTCACTGAAATTCCTAAAGATCTTAAAAAAAAACAAACCAAAAAAAAACCAAAACAAACCAAAACAAAACAACCCAAAACATTGCAATATATATGACACAACAAAAATATTTAAACCGGTTAGTCTCTCTCTGCATTAAAGAGTTGTTATGACACCAAAGCACACTTGAGTAGGAGAATCACACTGGTCAGAAGAGATCAACTCTAGACATCACCCCTTCCAACACGCTGCTCAGACAAAGGCCAACTTGGGTTGTCACGGCCTTGTCTGGGTGCAAGGATTACTGGTGGGACCATAGTAAGACCTTTGGATTGCAAGCAACCCTAAAGAGATAAACTGAATATCCTACCTGGAAAGGGCTTTTCAAGGAAGTGTCCTTTGATGGTTTGGTTGGCTGAGCCCAGCTGGTTGGTGGCCACAATCGTGTAGTTGCCATTGTTGTAGTGAGTGGGTTTGTTGAAGAGCAGGCAACCCTCAGACACTTCCCCTTGTTGGTAAAACTCCATGTGGATGATCTCTGTCTCCCGGAGGACCTGGCCGTTGTGCAGCCAGTGAAGGGTGGGAGCTGGGTTCCCATGCACTGCAAATGCAATGCAGTGCTCCAGGTGTAGCACCGGCTCCTCCAGGGTTAGGATGCGAGGGGGATCTAGCAGAGAGAAACATGGCAGGCTCACAGCACACCTCCACCCACATCATGTCTCTGCACACCATGGAAATTAAGATTATTGAAAATGCAACCTCCAAAATCCCTTGTTCCTTCTACTCTTCCCATGGGTATCTGCAAAGAAGCAGCGCTAAGTCACAAGAACCATTCCATGCTCCCCAGAAGGAGGGTCTGAACCACAGCCAGTTCTCTTCGGCTCATGAACAAGGGGTACAAATTAACGACAAGGATGGTCCTTTCACCAGCCCAGAAACAATTAAGCTTGGAGTTGCCCTGTCTACACACTCACTGCTGCTCTCCTTCCCTCAAGGGATCACGGGGAGGCCGCCTGTCCTCATTAAGGAGGACACTGAGACGTAGCACGGTTACATTACACGTGTGCAAGGTGCCCCTTGGGAGCTCTCTGGTCACACTGAGCAATTTTGGATTGCATAGCTGTGGAAGCAAACATCCCTCAGCAACTGCATGTCCTTGGGGGTTTTGACTGCCTGAATATCCCAAAGGAGATCTCACCCGCCGAACATCCTCCAGGGGTGTTTTAATTAAAGGGAGTAGAGTGGGAGAGGGAAAAGCAAAGCAGAGACTCCACCTGCAATTTATTGCATATGCATTGTCTTCCCCCCCCGGGACACCCCAAGAATTCAAATGTTGCTCTGCCATTGCTTCTGAAACCCCATTTACAACGCCTACATGTAAGGTCCCAAACCCCAAGGCTGGCAAGGTCTGAACTAGAAGAACAGAGTTTTGTGCGAAGACAAAGGACACAAAAAGATATGGGTCTTCCCTAAAACTCTCCTTTTCATGGTACTGTCCAGCTGCAAAGACTGGAGGGCACGGGGCATCTACAAGGAACAAAAACAATGCACTAACTTTGACCCATTCTTTTGGAAAAAAAGACAGTGAWTTTTTCAGGCAGTGAAGGTGGTAGAAGAAAACAAGGTGGAGAGCTGGTTGGAGCTGAGCAAAATTCTCCCACCAGCACCCAGCTACCCTGAACCACATAGAAGTGTCCCAGCCACCTCCTTTCACTCGCAAGCCKAGATCTGCATGTGGCTTGTTCACGTCTTCCTGGCAAGAAGGATTCAAAACAAGCAGCCACCTACACACACAAACCCAGATCTTTTCAGCGTGAAATTACAGCCTGAGTGATGGGTCTGGGCAACGAGAGCAGGGGTAGCAGTCAGCAGCTTAGAGGATTACACAGGTGAAAATAGGCATCGGCATGGCGCTGTTTAAGGCGTGGAGGAAAAGATGCTAAAACACAGTGCACAAAACACCCGCCTGCTGAGCAATCACCTCTGAGCTGATGCAGACTTTAATTACCTCCATTCTTCAATCCATCAATAGTACTTATTGGGAGGAAGGTGAAAGGAGTAAAGTATCTGCTCTCCTCTTTCCAATCCCCTGTGACCCCTTCTCTTTRCAGTGGCTCCTGCACTGCGCTGGACATGCAACACGCGTGGGTTCACCAAGACTAGCCAGAATCCCGCATGGGTCTGCGCTCTACCTGGCAGGGTTGAGGGTGGGGGACAGATTTTCAAACTACAGAGTAAGGACAAATATTACAGATACAGCAACATATAGTAAATCTCAGCTGCTTGAGAGCACAAAGCTGTGTAAACTTCCTCTTAAGGTCAGGTTTGTGTTAAGTTATATTAGAAAGCACAGAGAAAGTTTAGCTACTTGCAGCTAAAAGTGAACAGTTGAAGTTTGACATGTGCGTGTTTACACGGCGTTTCCAGTTTAACTCTGTAGGAACAGATCTGGGAGGAAGCGCTAGCAGCCCTGGAATCAGAGGCAAGATTTACACTGGCTTTAGCAAGGACGACATTTAACCTCTCACATGGCATCAGGGCAAGCAAYTCTGTGCTTGTAAACAGTTTTAGCCTCTCTACAGATTTTCCTTACTCTGCTGGATCTTCGGAGAGATGGRTGGAGAGATGTCCACCACCAGTGTGGCACTGCTACTCCTCCCCTGCTCTAGTGCTCATTTCTGCATTAATGGAAGCAGCAGGAAAGCAAAAATACTGACCCTTAAGAGAGAACTGTGCAAGTATCCACCTCCTGCTCACTGTACTCAGCTCCTAATCCTCATCCACAAAACCAATAAGTCACAGGTAGAAAGTGGCCATGCATTCACGCGGTTCCCAGAGCAGCCCTCCAGCCTCTATATGGTCAAGGTCTCTCCACTGCTACTTACAGTAGACGGTGAGCAGCACGCTAGCATTGCTCATCCCCACCACGTTCTCAGCAATGCAGGTAAGCAGGAACCCATTGTCCTCACTGGTGACATTCACCAAAGTCAAGTTGATGGCATGAACATTGGTCCAGTTGAGGTTGGTCTAAAAATCCCAGAGAGGAAATACAGACAGAAATCAGTATCTGTTGGCTTCTCTCCTCCCTGCCCCCAGAAGCTGAGGATCCCAGTTTCCACATAAGATGTGAGAAGGTCTCCAAAATCCAAGGACAACTAGGATCCGGGTGAGCGGAAGTGTCCTATGAGATTATCTACTGGGAGGGGGAGAGCTGCAGCATTGTAGCGCTGGTAAACGTGGCTTGCCTCTAGAAAAGCTTGCTTAGCTGCCTATTTCAGCTACAGCTGTTGCAGACATCTCTGTAAACAGGTAGTTTCATTAGAGGAGACATGAGTTAATTCAATTAGGGAACACTGAGAGATGACTGTATCTCAGTTTTACTTTCCAGCCATAGAGAGGGAAGGTTTTGCTGCCTTCAGGTAGTTCCCAGGTTCTCATGTGGATACGGTACAGCCTCAATTTACCTTTGGATACAACCATTTCACATTTCCCATAGCAGTCTCCACCATCTACCTGACCCTCTGCCCTGCATGCACAGACCTGGGGAACCCATGGCAGCAGCCTTGCCCTTGCCACATCAGGCACAGGCAGCATTGAGGTCCTGTGGCTCCTACCTGGTGAGTGTTGATGGAGTGGAGATCGGCCACCGTCCAGTCAACGTCGGGCAGCGGCGAGCCTGAGCCGTTGCAGGTGATGACGGCATTCTCCCCTTCCCGCACTGTCAGGTTCACATGGCTCACGCTGATCTCGGGGAGGTCTAGGAGAGCCAGACACCGAGGCGCTCAGGTGTGGAGCAGCGTTTGCTACAGCCAGCTGCAGGGTGCACGCATGTGGACCCAGATCCTGCCAAGCTGTTTCCCAAAATCAGCCTCCAGCACCCTGGGATAAGTAGCAGGAGGCAACAGCATGGCCTTGCCCTACCGAGGGAAGGATGAGGCATGGAGRCAAGGGAAAGCATGGATACTGGAGAAGTGCCAGCTGAACAGACCCTCCCATCACACTCGAATCCAAATTTGCGTCCAGTTCTGGCTGCCCTTCCCTGCACACAACCCCCCCTTCCCCATCTCTTCTACTCCCACAGAAGCTGCTCTCGAGGGCAGTCACTTGGGATGGGAAAGCTGTGTGAGCTGGGATAGGATCCAAAGTGTTCCCACCTCCAGGGACAAGGCACAGAGCGCCTAGCACTCCAGGCGAGGAGAGTGTCCCTCTAATTTATAACAATCAAGAGAAGATGACCAAGGATGTGTCCTTATATTAACTGCAGCTCTCCTAATAAAAGGTGCCCTTGTTCTTCCTTGGTGGTGGCAGAAAGATTCACTGATTTATGGTGGCTCTGATTTACACCGCCTCCTTACTTGCTGCCACAGGCACCAAATATCCTTGCAACACGAAACAAGACAGTGCTGGTTGCAAGAAGAAGGGCAAATAGCCTTCTTGCATGGGGAAGGCTTTCTGGGCTCATTGTAGAGGCAAACTGGGTAGTCAGGGGGGAGCTGACCAGTGGTCCCCTCCCATTGTAGGGCAGCAGCATCCATCACGCCAACCCAAAGCCATGGATGGGGATACACATCCTTTCATTGCCATCAGGGAGCGACACCAGGAGGGAAGCAACATTGCACTGATTTGGGGGGATGCCAGAAGAAAGGAGGCAGCGGTCAAGGCCTTGCAAAGTTGGATAGGTGGCCCTGCTGGGACAGCAGGAATCAGGAGAGAAGAAGATGGGAGGGACACGTATGGTCTCGCCAGGTTAAGCTGGTATCAAACGTGGCCACACCAAGCCACGCCAGCCCTCAGCACCAAAGGACAAACGGGATGTTGTTACAACATCCCTTGAGTCATTTCAATGCTTGAACAGACAGACTCTCCTCTGGAGGAAAGCAGGTCAGTGTGGCTCCCTTCCCTTCCAGGAGACTGCGAGGTCAGAGAAGGTGCTCACCCTGCACACCAGCACACTTGTGCTCCCAAATCAGCACCCTGCTGTCACCTCAAGTCTAATACCACCATTGATGGAGTCACCTTCTCCTCCCATCCCTGATCCCTAAGGATTTTTTTTCCCTCTAATCCTTGCAGATTATTCTTCCCATGTGGGGRGGAAATTACAGCAGTCTCTCAAATCTTTTTAGTTCATCCACATGCAGGCACACTTTGGCCAGTTTCCAGAGCTTAATAAAGGGACATAGTGAACTTGAAAAAAAAAAAAATAAATCATGCAAATCCAAATGTGCACGCTGTTTGTCTACCACTGCTATAAGAAACAAACCCAAATTCCTGGAACAGAGAATGACCATCACAAAAAGAAAACCTCTGGTTTTCCTCCTTTTTTCAGCTTGTGATTTTGACAGCTGCTTGCGTATAGACAGTTTAATTGTCCTGTTGAAGGTACACCTCCTTCCCCTTACTCTACAAGGGATGTTTTCCAGTAATGGCAATAGCAGAGCAAAAACTGACACCAAACAAGCAGCTGATGCGTGAACAAGGTGAAGGAAAAAGGGATAACTATTGAACATGCCTTATGTTGCTCCTGGGGCCACTGGACTCTTTTAAACATCAGCAGGAAACAGAAAGAGATATAAAGTCACTCCTGCCTCTTCCCTACAGACATGGGCTTCCAATTGAAAAAATAAAACAAAAGAAAATGAATACAGATGTGTACTTCTTAAAAGTAATTACGAAAGGTAAGGCRGCAGCGTCTTTTAACAATATGCTGTTTCTAGGATTTGTTAGACAGAGGAAGAGCAACATGAAACATATCCTTTTTCAAGACATCTCATAGACCCATCACACACACTTTGCCAGGCAACAGCATTACAGTGAAGGAAATGCCCCAAATGACCCAATACCTTCACTCATACAGCAACACCAGCCCCACAATTACACAGACACACTGTTTTTAATCCACAGACTACCCCAAGCAGCTTCAATTGTCTTGCTCTTGACCACATGGTGGGATTCTGCTACACCACG
The DNA here is from genome assembly GCA_030449065.1 of Oceanodroma leucorhoa. NCBI lineage: Eukaryota > Metazoa > Chordata > Aves > Procellariiformes > Oceanodroma > Oceanodroma leucorhoa. Next base: position 2,110,465 of record JASVER010000034.1, read on the forward strand.
CTCCCCAAGCGGATGGTTGAACCAGAGGTGCCRGATAGGACAAGGCTCCCTCCTAGCACCCTCCTGCCCTCTCCTGCACCCAGCCCTGGAATCCCAGCGCAGGCTGCACCTTACCACACTGGGTGATGTTCATCTCCTGCAAAGGGATGATGGCAGCATCCATATTCATGCAGTAGAGCTCCTGGTACTGCAGGTTCGCCTCGCCCTTCTCCTGCCAGAGCTGGATCCAGCGGATGTCGCAGCTGCAGTTAAAAAGGTTCCTCTCTAGTCTCCTACGGGCAGAGAGAGCGTGAGAAAGGATGGTGGGGTGGGGAAGGATGAGCAGGGACATCATCTGGCTCCAGGCTCCCTGAGGAGGATGGCCATTGTGCAGGTGCAAGGGGCCCTTTAGAGCTAAGGGAGAATCTCCTCCGCATTATTTGCCTGGGGTCTTCTGGCACACGTTGTTTGCATCTCTCCTGACTCCAGAGAGACCAAGGTTACACATCCACGCGTTCACACAGTCTCCTTCACACACGCACACAAGGTTTTACATCTCCCAGGGCAGCACGTGGATACATGCAACGTCTTTCACCGCTAGATCTGCRCATCTGCAGCTCGGTCCCACAGCCATCCAGACACCCAAAACATTCATCCCTCAGCAAAGGAGCAGGCAGCTCCCCACTGCCCCRAAATATTGATTCACGTCTTCAAATCCCACTTCAGTGGAGGTCCGAGACCCTGCTGGGCAAAGCACACCTCCTGCCCCCACAAGCGCTCAGTGAAGCTGGCAGCTCTTCTCCCAAGTGCCTTGTACGAACACAGCCTCCTGGTGACCCAGGACACGAGCTAATGCGCAGGGTATCAYGCAATTTAATCAAATCAAACAGCACTGCACTGAGACCCTGCTGACCTGGCCACGAGAAATGGAAAAAAAGCACTGCCTTTAATGTACTTCATTTAAAACACACTTACACACAGTTTATATAATAGGAATGTTTATTATAATTGATTTTCCAACCTATTAACCATTTCATTTACATTTTTAAAGCCCTGCAGCTCTCTGTGGAGATGCAAGGAGGGCAGGTCSCAGCAGGGAGGAGAGCCCAGTGCTCAGCCAGGACAGACTGAGTTACCAACGTGGGTTGCAACGATAACTTGAGCAAAACAGGAGATACAGCCTGAACAAACARAATATCTCCCCACATAACTGCAAAGCAAAGGAAAGTAGGGACCAGAGGAGCCAGCACTGCAAAAGGTGAACTCAGTCACAACAAAGCAGAAGGGCATCTCCAAAGGTCAAACGGTTGCTTTACGCAATACCTAGGTCCCCCTGTATGACAGGGGGAAGCTGTTTTTCTGGCCTGTTCCATGTGTTACTGCAAAATTCATGCTTGCTTTTACAAAATTAATTCCACCGACTAACACGATTTGGAAACAACCTTCCAAACATGCGCAGCTGCTGTTTTGTCAATACAGTACTGCAGAAGGAGAAGAAGGGATCTTCTGGTAGCACCCAGGGGTGTTAAACCTGAACCCTAATGATGTCRCTTTGAATCTTCTCATAGAACAAGATGCCACCTGATTTTTTTTTTTTTCAGAACAGATACTGAGTTAAATTTCACTCTGTGGCTTTTCATTAGTTCATTCCTCTCCCGTCAAAAGCACGTAAACCTTTGCAAGACAGGTACAAGGCTCAGACAAGCGACTCAAAGGCCAAAGCACTGAATTTAACAGACCAGAGCAGATTAGYGCAGTGATTTGGTGAGATTCGAATGACGAGGTACTGCCTGCACGCTACGACAGGTACTGCCAGTGCCTCGCACAGGCTTGGCATCCTCTTCAGCATGGCCACAAACCGACATTCCCCTCGGGATTCTCCCAAGGTCACTGCTACCAGCAGGACATGGGATGGCATGTGGGAAAGAGCCATGGGCTCGGCTAAGGGCAGATSAGGTAACCACAGTTGTGCCCTGGGATCTGGGGGTGCTCAGAGGCAATGGGGGAGAAATTCTGCTCTGTTGCAAATATCCTCACGAAACGAGGTTGCTGGGGAGAGCTGCTGTCCTAGCACTTAAGGGCAGCTCTGTAAGTAACAGACGGCAGCCTTCCCGGCCCATTGCTAATTCATGAAGGCCCATGAATAATACAGGAGCAGCGGSCTTCAGGGCAGAACTTACCCAGGACCTGCCCCAACATCAGTGATGTAACTCACTCTAATCGAGACCCCCACAGGGGCTTTTGCACAAATTAACTCCCATCACTGGATGGATGTGCCGAGTGCCACCGGCAGCTGGCATCTCACCGTGGGTAGAAGGGGCACAGATGCGTGCACCCATTTTCCCTAACATGCCTTGCAAAAGCACTCTTGACAAATGGGGGATGCCCTCCCTCCTCGCTTGGTGCCTGCCCTGCCAGCTGGCTCTCCAGATTGGTGCACAGAGATTTACATGGTCACACTGTCCTGCACCTGCCCAAAAACCTGAACCTCCAACTCTCTCCTCAGACCCCATCAGTGCCCCAGCCTCAGGGCTTGCAAGGATCATTAGGAGCTGCAGCTCCTTCCAACCCTTCCTCCCATGACTTCACTACCTACAACGCTCTGCTTCCCTTCTGTTCGAGGAGAAGCACCTTGGGGAACATAAGGTTCCCTTTGGCCAAAAGTCACTGTCGGGCCAGAGGGCATTGCCATGTGCTGCGGAGACGTCTCCCATCACAGTGGGAAGGGCAAAAACCGGTGCTGAAAGGCACGGCAGGGCAGCCAAGAGGTCTTTATTGCTGTCGTGTGCTTAATGGGTGCAGCAGCGCTGCAGTGAGAATTAAGGCAAGGGGCTCCTTCTCATGAGACATATCCAGCATAGTTTACTCCCAGAAAGGACAGGTAACCCAAAGGGCATTTTTCGCATGTAGCCTGAGCCTGGAAATGTTGCCAAAGCATCGCTTGGTTACAGGCGCTCAGGAGCTCTGCACGCTCCCACACCTTCTGAAGGCCTCGTTAAAACTGAAAACGCCTGTGAGAATAGCAAGTATCACAGCCACAAGCGAGCTGGGGTCTCTCTGCACAAGCAGAGCTGCTTTCTGCACCGAGGAGTTGGCCCGAAAAGGGACCAAACCCTCACRTGAGCCAGAGCCATCCACCAGCCCCTGGGCAAAGCACAGGCTTGCAGCAGGGCATGCTCCGGGTACAGCCCCTTCACACAGTGGTCAGTCATATTTGGGACACAGGAAAACTGGGACAATCATGCCCTGCACTGTCATTCGAGGGGACCATGATGGAGCTGAAACACCGGAGCCACCCAGGCACCAAGTCAACTCTTCAGAGACAGCAATGCTGCAAGCGCCTGGYTGAACCCAGCTTTGCTCCCCGCAGAAAGCTGTACCCATCACCTCCCAAAACTGCCTGGACAGCCTACACCAGGGTGGACCAGGGCAGGAGAGGGATGCCATCAGCATCCCAGTATGTACTGGGACAGCCAGGACTTCACGTACACACAGAGCAGGTTTTTTTCAGGCTAGGCAGCTAGATAAGACACACGCCCTGTCCGATGCCTCCCCGCTCATCAGCTAAAACAAAGCTGTCTGCAGCTAAAGCCTCTCAGAGGGCAGCGGAGATCCTTGCCACACTTATCCTGTCTGTTGTGATTCACATAAAACTGCTGCTGAGGCTTCATACACTTGCAATTAAAACTTTCTCCTACCTCAGGACTCAGACCGCTTCCCTAAGCCTGAGAACCAAAGAGCACCCAGCAGCAACAGAACAAAATCTATTTTCGTTTTTCATTTCTATTTATTTCCCAGAACCACAGCTTCTTTTGGCGGTCCAGCCAGAATTGTTGTTTCCGAACCGCTGCCAGAAAGGGATGGGATAGAAAGGGAAGAACTCAGACCGGGAGCAATGCGCGGCGTGCGACAGCTGGGTTAGCTAAGGCAGAGACAGGCAAGTACCCACGGTCCAGCTACAACTCTATTAATGTGACTGTTGGCGGCAATAAGTTTTTAAGCTAGAAGCACAGACAATGTTAAGTTGGACTCATAACATTACCAGAGATGCTGCTGTGCCCCATCCTGACCAAAGCCTCTTACTGTAGCATTGCAGAAATCCACTGCAGGGCAAGCTGGCAGGGACTGCTGGTATTAGAAATGCTGATGGGCCGGGCAGAGCAGCAAGATGTTCAGGACTACAAGGTTTTATACAACCAAAGATGTAATTGGATCCAGAGTCTTAGGTCTTTCTGGGAAGGAATTTCTTGAAATGTCAGCCCTAAGCTCTCTGAGGACATGACAAAGGAAGCCAAGGACATGACAGAGGAAACCAGCTGTGACTTCTGGATAAGAAAGGCTCTAAGTCCAATGTTTATGAGCTGTTGCATGTGTCTGAAGCTGAGTGTGCACAGGGAAGCATCTGACTTAGGAGAGCTGTGCACACATTAGCTCGAGCCTTGCTGGTCAAGGTCAGCCCGTGCTGTGGGAATTAGGGCTGGAGTTACTGGAAACCATTCCAAGCCTTGCTTCTGGCCAGGAGGAGAAAAAGATAATATTCTTTGGAAGTGTGCCTCATTTTTGCCACCCTTTCTTCAGTGAGTCAGCAGGGGAAAAGCTCAGCTCTGTTCGACAGGAAAAGAAACTCTGCTTTAAAGCAATACCATCTTCCCAAGCTTGAGATGCCTTGAATGCAGCCAGGCAGCTGTTTCAAGCCCCAGGTTCCCATCCAACCTGCCTGCTCTCATATCATGGCACGATCTTCATTAGTCTTCTGCTCTTTCCTCCTCCATGTTCACGGTGAGTGGCTTTGTCAGGTCTCATGTTCCCTGGCAATCTCCATGTCGCATCAATTGTAGTTCCTCTCCTCCCAACACTCTCCCAGAGATGATCCTCCCATCTCTTCCCTTCCCACATGCTCCGCTGCTCCTAGCTGCCTCACTGCACATCGCGGTTTTGCCTTCGATGACTATCCTCCCTCCGGATCCACGTCTGCCTGGTAGCACTGGTACTCAATAGTGTGCCTGTGGTGAACCACTGCAGACCTGCACCTGCTTGTTCCACCAACCCTCCCCGTAGACCTAACCCTCTCGAGAACAGCAGACTCTTGCCAGCATCTATCTGTCCCTGGGGACTTCTGGCCTCTCCACGGCCGTGCACAAGTGCTGCTGCTCAGCCTGCCTTCCTCAGGCTTGCTGCCTCTGCATCTGTCTCTGCTGCTCAACGCCTTCTTCCTTTCCAGAGCGTTTTGGCTCAGCTTCAAGTCCTTGGCTGATGTCAGTCTGCAGCTCCCTTTCTAGCTTTCACCAGTGCTTCACACTCACTTTACGTGGGCCATGTATTCTGTCTCCCTCCCAGATTCTGGAAGCCTCCTTGGAGCTCAGCGTGCCAAAAATCTGTCTTCTACTCACCCATCCTCTGCATTTCTAAAAAAAATACAGTATTTCCCACTTTTGTGCATCCATTACTAATTTCTCCCAATCTTAGGTATTTGCTTTTCTTCATCAACAGGTCCCATCCTTCTAGTACTTAGGACCATGACCAGCCCACAGTAGATAACATATGTCTTTAATTCCCAATATCTTTATGTGAATGATTATTCAGAGCCCATAGCTCAGGCTACATCTCCATGTTGTCTTCTCTCAAACCCAAAGCTTGGCAGGACAGTTTCATGGCCCAGGGAGGACACTGCAGGCACATCCCCCTTCCCCATTAACACCGACGTCCCAATGGGTATCAGCTAAAATATCCCTCTCCTGTCACGCTTTGGGGAACAGCATCGTCATGTTGTTCTTTCCGGTACTGACCGTCCTACCTGTGCTCATATGGATGGAGGGTCCTTAGTGACAAGGGAAAATTTATCAGGAAGCACCAGTGACAAAGCAGTTCTTCAGAAAAAAATAAACTTGACCAGGCTCTTACTCCAATGCAGCCAACAGCAAGCCAGACCCTGCAGGTATATGCATTTCTAGGTCTAAGTTGATCATTGGAGCTCGTGCCAGGGGGTTGTTTGCCAAGACCCCTTTTCACAGTGCAGTGGCAGGAGATGTCCATCCAAGGCTCCAGCCCCATGCGGTTCCAAGCCTCCCCACGGGACACTGTGGACACCGCGCATCACATCAATGCTGCATTCCCACCCCATCACCTCTCCCTACCAACCAGCCCCAYGATCTCCCACATTTCTATCTGCATTACTTCTTTCAATCAGGGCTTGTTATCTCTGAGAAAACCACTCTGAGCACAGCTCCAGCGGGAGCCAAGTAATTCATATCCTTCCCGTTTGCCAGGCTGCAGAGCGCTGGCCCCAAGCGACTTTGCTGACACCGACCAAAGCCACCCCAAGCACACCAGCTTCCCTGTCAGGATCACCACAGCAGGACAATACGGATGTAATCTTCATCAGGTGGGGATAAGTACACTTTACTGCCCAAACAGCAGCATCTCAATTCCCTTTGTGGCTGATATTGGTCTTTTGAGCCTGACTTGGGCTGGCAGACCTGGGACGTGCCYGAAGAAACAAAATATGACCAAATGAAACAAAGCCACATAAAAACGAGCCCCGTTGGAAGCATCCCCATTAATCTGCAGGTTCACCGTTACCCCAGGCCCTGCCAGTGCCTCTAGCTCAGGACTGCAGCCCCATTTGCTCCTCCACTCTTGGGTCTCTCTTGGGTAACAACCATCAATCTGAGTTTTGCCAGACAGTGCAATGACAATAAGTAAAGGTCTAAGAATACAAATGACTCATGCTATTAAACTTGAAACCTGAGCCAGGCTTGAAAAATATTTAGAGCTGTAATCAGCAAGGAGACAAATTCCAAATTCAGCATTTTAACTCTGCAAGCCAGATTCCCCATCAGAAGGGCGTTTCTCTGTTTTCTAATATCACTATTAGTATTTTTCATTTAACAATTTGACAGAAATAAAATACACTGCAGTAACACCGGTGATAACACACTTACTCCCACTTGAAAGACTGTCTTTATTCTTTCATAAGTCACTTCTAGCTTACAGCTCTATTGATCATCAGTGAGGATGAATGGGGCTTCCCAGGATCCTCTGGGACAAATCTTATATATATATTTTTTTATTCCAACCAAACAACTATTTCTAAAATTCAACAAAACAGGTCATTAGGGCAACGCTCCATTGATTTCGTGTCCACTTATTCTTCGAGCACAGTGCTGAATGCTCTATCAATAATTCAGCAGGCTGAAGGCCACCGGTGCCCCAGGAGGGACACTATCTCATCTCCCACATCAGAGCTGGGAGGTGCTTCGATTGCTAGAGAGCAAGGGAGCCATTCGCCTAAAAAGCAGGGGTGTCTTATGAAGCATGTCCATGAGCTAAGAAAAAACAGTTACCCCTACCCTGCAACAGATGAGGACCAAGTATTTGAGAAGATTCACTCAAAATCTGGCCTAGTAAGTATTTCTAATGTGTTCCCAGAGCTAGTCAACTGTTTACTACCCAAGCATGACTTGTTCATCATCCCGACATTAATTAGCCAGATGCTGTGAAGTTAAAAGAGAAGCAGTTCTGCTCTGGTGCTCCCGTACCCAGGAAACCCTCCCAAGGATGGTGCTGCCCACTGGAGTTTTAGGTAATTATTCACAGGTTTCAAAATAGCTCTATTTGGAAATCGTTCCTCCACTCAGCCTCCCCTCTTTTCCCAGAAGATATCTCCAGGGTGGGACTTACAGTTCAAAGAGTCGCAGGGTCTGGAAGAGTTGCCATGACAGAGTGGTGAGCCGGTTCCCAGAGAGGTCTCTGAAAATTAACAAGAAAAAAAAAGTAGTCGTCACGGTAAATAATTCCTCCTGCATGTGGCCCTACCGCCTCCGCAGAGCTCATTGTCCTCCTCTACGGGGAGGCTGTCAAGTAGTTTAGGACCCAAGTTTAAATTTCATAATGAGAGATTTTAATGAGGACGATCCCAAATGGAAGTTTCTCATTTTACTTATTTTTTCCAAGGGGGAAAATGGTTTCTATCCTGCTGCCATATTAAGAAAAAAAATCCAAACAGAGCAAGATGTGTGCCGTTCTTGCCCAAGAATCTGGAGCTCGACCAACCATAAGCAGAACAAGTCTAATTTCACACCTTGAACAAAAAGAATTAAGTACAAACATTGTGTTAAAAATAGTAACAGCCAGGTTAAACTGACAGCACAATGATTACCAAAGGTGTTATCCTATGATCTGCAGTAGCTGTGCGCTCAAAGTGTCCCGGTATGGCTGTGTGCTGTTTGCACCCAGGGGTACCACCGCTACAGCAGCTAACGGCTCCCCATCCCTCTCTCCATCTGCCCAAACTTGCAAAGACATAAATCTCATCTACCTGGGAGAGCTTTGCAACCCAGCAGACATCGCCTCTTCAGCTGAAAGCCGGAGAGGATAAARGAGTGTAAAAGCAACTGAAGTACTAAAAACAAGAGCAAGAAATGTGTTTGGGGCAGACTAAGCAGAAAAAGAAAAGCCCCAGGTTTCCAACGGCATGAGAAGATGGTAATGAAATGCTTTCTGCAGTGAGCAGCCTTCCAGGCGGTGCCCGGCCAGTCCAAGAGCCACCAACCGAGGGACCAGCCCATGGGGTGAGCAGAGGGATGGGTGGTCACAAGCTCTGGCAGAAACCCAAATCCTCCCATATCTGTGCTGGCCTCCAGAAAACACAGGAGGTGCTGCCTCGCGTCCTTTGCTGAATCCAGCCCTGTCCCCCCCAGCTCCCTCCCCTTGGCGAGCCGCCCGGGCGGGCCGCGGGCAGGCAGGGCAGCTGGGTGCAAGGCTGCAGGCATCCTCAGCCCTGCTTGCTGGAAAGGGTGGTGAAGGGCCAGAGGCTTGAACCACCTGGAGGGTCATTAAACCCTCAGCTGGCCAGAGAGGTCATATGGGACAAGGTGGCACAGAGGTGACAACAGGCAGCCCAGCCATGCCGGGCTCAGCCCACAATCCCTGTTTGATTTGTAGAAACATGCCAAAACCAAGAGAGCAAACCCTGGAACGGCTCCTGCAGGTGCAGGTCTGATGCACGAGGATTTGGGATGAGGGAGTCATTCGTCACCTCGCACCAGGTTGCAGCAAGGGCGGACACGTGTTGGGCAAATGCAGAGAGGGCACAGCCCAGGGACTGACAAAGGAAAAGCAACTCTGGTCCTGTCCCACCTGCCACCAAGCGATGCTGCGAAGCCCAAAACCCTGCAATTAGCAGTGGGGAAGCCGCCGCAGCTCACGCAGCAACCCATCGTCCCAAAGGCTCTCCATGAGCCTGGCAGAAGAATAAGCCCAAACACCACGATGACACAGTGCTGCATCATTAAACTCTGGCTCTGCTTCACATCAGACTATCCTGCTGCGGAAACCACGGCAAACCACAGGTACCTCATTTCACATGACTAAGATCCCACCATTCCTACGGCTGTAGACAAACTGCTTCCAGCCTCCGATAGTTTAGAAAGGCGGCAAAAATAGCAGGTGAAGCTAAGTGGGGGGGGGAAATGCTGCAAAACTCCCTCTTTTATCCTCCCCCAAGCACTGAGCACCTGGAAACTTTGCAAAGACAGATGAAAAGTAGGAGGGGAAGGAGCAGCTCRCTGCTACTGAAAAGCGAGACAGTAAACTCCCTCCCCCAACCCAGGGAGAAGAAGGAAGCGTAAAGGGGGATGCATGAGAGACAGCAAGATGTGGGAGAGAGGCAGAGATGCAGAGGAGGGAGTGAATCTTGCTGGAATGTCCTTTCTCAAAGGTCATGTTTTGCTACATTAGGCAGAAATGTCAAGAGAAAATTGGATTCTGAAAGAGAAAAAACAACAGGCTTTCCACGCAAATAAGGGAATCAAAAATAGCATGATCGTGTTATTACAATTTAGGACACAGAGAGATGGAGAAAGGAAACATCCTCACTAATGCAAGGAGCTTTGCCAGGCAGATGTGCTCCGCTTCTCATCTCCTGCAGTCCCTGGAAACCAACTCCTACCACCTCCTCCCTCCCTCAGACAACAAACCACTGCAAGTATCAGGCAAAGAGGAGATGGGTCTACACTCACACACATCTGGCAGGAGACTCTGCTCTCAAAGGGCAAAGCCAGTGTCCGATCCGACCCGACCATCAACTTCTGCAGGGCTGGCCAGGGGACACCCACCAACGGCTCCATTTCAGATCAACCGGGACACATACGGGGAGGAACATGTTTGTCGTTGGAAACAGACACCTCGGACACTTGAAAATGTCACAAAGGTCCTTGCAATGGACCCTTGCAAAGGTCCCTGATCTCAGCACAGAGACAGAAASGGGCTGCACACATAAACACACATTAAAAATACACCATTTCGGTCACAAAGCCAAACGCTCCAAAGGTCAGAGATGCCAGGATCGGGTTTCCACGTGCAAAGGGAACATCTGCCGACTTCTGCCGCAAAAGATGCGGAGTTCCTATGGAAAAACCTCACTGCACAGCACTGATTGCTCCCCAGAATAGATCCATCCCGCGCGCCGGATGGGGCAGGTTTCCCGGGGAAGATAGCATGTGATTGTGTAATTAGAGACGGTATGCACACGAGGAGATTAAATTATGGCTCCACGGGTGAAGCTCTGAGCTCCAGCTCTTTGTAACTCCTCTTCGGCGCTTGCGAGGTTCCCCCCGTGCTGAAACCTCAGCTGCGTGCACTGAGCTTCCCAGTATTTTGTAGAGCGAAATGGGGAGGATTGGGGAAAATCAAGGCCCTCCCAGCCAGGACTAGTCTTCTCCCAGCTCCCGTTCTGCCTTTCCGCTGCTGTTTCCAAGGCTGAAATTCCGTTGTCGCTTCCTGATCCCCCTGATTTGCAGTGACCTGAACCCCCACCCTCCTGCACCCATGGCTGGGCAGTGCCAAGTCTCTCCTTCCCAATCCATTTGCCTTCCCCCCACCCAGGGAGAACCCCAGCAGGCTGAACCACAGCTACCCATCGTTCTCCAGCCACTCCCAAATACCTCTCAGCCCCAATTTCCCTACCCGTGCCCAAATTTCCTATGATCTTCCCTGCCCTTACGTCCTCCCATTCAACCCCAGTGTCCCAACAAGAGCTGCTGCTCCTCGTCTCCCCTATATGCTCCCAAACATCCTTTGCAAAACTCCTTCCCTCCAACTGGATCAAGAGCCATTCTGCCTACGTGAGGAAACATCCCAGAGCAAAATCAAGTCTTCCAACCAAAATCTGCCCTTTGACAATTTTTCTTCCCCTCCACAAAAGGAGGGTGCAGGTGCTCTGTAACAGAAACATCCCCAGTATTTTCTAGCTTGAGCAAAACAGCCCATTTCCCCCCCTTCCCATCCACCGCCTCAAACATCTCAGCAGATTTTTATTTGAAACTAGAAAGAGATAATCAAAAAAAAGACAGCCAGGAGCAGACACCCAACACAGAAAACTTCAGCCTGAGCAATTAAAATCTGGCAGAGTTATAGGAAAGAGGAAGCAGTCCTGTAGCGGAGTGTGCCAGACAACCTTTATAACAGCCTGTGCATCAGCTCCACCTGTAATAAAATACGGCACATCACGCGCCGAGGAAACACGGGGGGAGGGAGGCAAAACACCTTCCCCTGTATTTCTCAGCAGCAAACAGGAGCCTGCCTCTCTCAGGACAGACCTGCCATCAGCACTCCTGGAGCACACTCAAACTGCTTCTTTGCCATGGCACATTTTCTCCGTCACTCACAAGACACTATTTTCCACAGAGACAGTCTTTAGAAATAGCTGCCAGGCTCCTTTTTGCCTCTGGAGCAGGTTTCAAAGGAGTTGGGTAGGGAGAAGGGGTTGGATGAAGCTCGCCTGGACCAGGTCCAGGGCAGCAGACACCCACCCACTCGTGACTCAGGCTCAATACCAGTCCGTTCTCCTCCCGCCGCAGCAGCCGTGCTCCTAAGCCTCCTGCTTTGCAGTTGGCTCATCACGCCATATCCCCACCAGCCTTCTCCACCAGCAACCCTACGCACACCTCAAAGGTGAGACATTATCACTGAGTGACAGCAAAGTCCCAGTTCTTGCTCTCTCCCTCCATCCATCACCTTCCTGCGCTTGAAAAGAGGTGGGTGGACATAGGACAAGAGAGGGGTCTGGATCCRTGCAGCCCAGAACAAGTGGACTTTAGAGGAAGAGGAAATGGCAGGTTTTCTCTTCCCTCAATTACCCAGCAGCCCAAAGTGTTTCCACTATTAAAGGCATTTTTATTCAGCTAAATTAAGCTGGATGCCTCATTAATGAGACCAACAAGCAGGAGCCCCTGTAATTAAACTGTAAGCTATATTATGTGGTTCAGCCCAAAGCAATGGCAGAAATGCTGCTGCTGGGGAGGGACCCTCCTCGCCTGTCCCTCCTCCACACATCTCCATCCTCCGCTCGCCCTTATTTCCAACCTGACACATTTACTTCTGCATGAGAAAAGTTTTTCACACATTTTAATAACACGGTGCCACTCTGAAAATCCTGATCGGGGGGGATTAACTGTGCAGAGCAGCTGGGGAGGAGGGAGCACAAGCAACTGCCTGGCAGAAATGAGAGGAGAGATGCACATCCTCAGCTGCGGTCCCCAGCGCTGGATATGCCGGTGGCACCGCGTGGGACTCCCTCGATATCCCCTGTGCTCTGGGCACAACGGGTACTTCCCATCGTCTCACAGCTCACTGGAGCCTTGGCCAGGTGCTGGTGGCCACAAAAGAGGAAAATGTCAGCAGCCTCACGTGCTGCTGTAGGGGTAGGTGTAGCTCCATGCAGGCTTCAATTCTACAGCAAGTAAGCTGCTACAGCTTTGGGTTTGAACCACAGAAACACCGGAAAGTCACTCTGGGGCTTGCTTGTCCCTGCCAAATAACTCCAGTGACCTCTAAAAGCAATGTTGCACTCCCCATCGCCCKCCCTGTCCTCCCCTTCCCCCTCCCTCCTTTTCCTGTTTAGTAAGCAACTTTGCTCATTAAGGGAAAAAATGTACTGTCCTCCCTTAATGAATGTGCTAAAATTACCCCAGCAAGTACCAGAAGCTGTGGCAGTACAGGCCTCCCCACAAATCAGGCTCTGCAAATATTAGACTCAATTGAAATCTCCGATAGCTCAGCACAAAGCCCCAGCAGGATGTGCTTGAGATAGAGCCTGCAAAAGCACCGGGCGATGCCAAGCGCCTGCAAGCCTCGCACGCCCGGAAAGCAGAGTTAGCAGAACAGGACACAATGTTAAATTGGTCAGCCTGAGATTTCATAGCTGCCAGCAGTTCTCCCGCTTGTGCTCCCTGTCCAGGCTCAGCACCAGGACATGTGTATTGGTGCTATGGAGGAGTAAGACAGTTTACAGTCCTCCAGTCATGGTCTGGCATTACCTACACTCCAGTTTTGCTCCTCAAGCAACCCCTTAGGGACACCCAGGTCTTTCCTGACCCCAAACACAGCAGAATCAAAAAGCCTCCAAGGCTCAATCTTCCCTTCTTGAGCTTGGACAGTGTAACTAACTCCTTTCCCATGTCCACGGGTACTGTCCTGTGCCTTGTAAGACATGTGTCACAYAGCACGTCCCATCACATTATCGTCTCATTCCCCCCAAACTATTTCTTGTTCTAGGGCTAGAGCCAGAATTTGCAATAATTTCCCAAACTCAAAGCGTCCTGCATCAGAGGAGAGCAAGAGACCATCATCGGTGACACACAAGAAGAGACTCTGCCACTCCACGTGCACACCCACTAGCCCTGGGGGTGTGATGCCGGCGGAGGAACCACCAACCCCTCTGTATCTCCCAGTTGCACGACCTTGATTYGTAAAATCCCAACTGTCACTGAAACAGGGCTGAAGGAGGTGGAAGGGGCTGGTCTCCTGCATTGTTCTTTAAACAACAGCATTACAAAACAGAAGTTGCAGAGCAAGTGGGAAGGCGTAAGGCACCACGCCTTCGCCAGCAGCACATCGGCCCCACGCTTCTCCTCCCACTGCCTTTGCCAACACAGCAAGCCATCTCCTGCTGCTGCCTTCATCCCAGCTCATCCCAAAACACTTTAAAGGCCGTTTTAAAGGCCATCTCCAGCCCCATGACGCTTCCACACCCTCCAAGTCATCTCTTCTGAGACATCTCCCAGCTGCATGAAGCTTTGTTTGGAGACAAATCACCCCTCAGAGCTTGTGGTTGCTCACAGTTTTGGTTCAGCACACAGTACAGATGGGAAGCCGTCACCAGATGTGGGTAATATTGTCCCCCGCTCTTCGGGGTGGATCAGATGCAGAGATCCGGCCCTCTGGACTACACTCGTCTCTCCCTTGTTGTGTGCAGTTTCCACTGCTCTGCTCCAAAGACATCTGGGCTCTCAGAGGACTCGAGGAAAGGTTAAAAGCTGGGTCAGCCCTGCAGTTGCTTTCCCTTTGCCTGCCAGCTTCCCTGCAGGGCAGAGTCCAGCAGCATCCACAGGACATGCCAGTCTTCTGCTCATAGAAAAGAAAATCAACCTGCAATGGGCAAGAGCCCTTCCCCACAGCTGCCCTTCTGCAGCTGAGACGTCCTCAGGGCCACTCTGCCCCCACCCCATCTCTTCTCTCCCAAACCGTAGTAATTTTAGATCCATTAAGCCTGGAATATAACTGTACGCTGGGCTTTTTTCCTGCTTCGGCACGCAGAAATAATATTGGAGATGTGTGCCGACTGAGAACAAGGGTTGCCAACTGACAGCTCCGGCAAGGGGTTGGGTTTATCTCGCCTGTTTGCTTCAAATTGCATATTTCTTTGAGCTAGGAGCAGAGAACGACTGGGGAATGCCTCCCACTCACAGGTTTCCAGCGGACCCAGAGCAAATCCAACCGCTGCGTGCGAGAGAAGAGAGCTCTGTGCTGCGGCGAGGCACAGCTCGAGGAGACGGCACGGGGAGAGCCATGCCYGAGGGGCATTTCCCAGCATCTGTGAGTACGCGGTGACACCAGACCCAAAACATGTGCCCTCCCAGGCTCCTGCATGTTTGCCACCACCTCCCCCTTGAATACACTGAAGCAGCAAGGACAGGTACCCAGGAGGTACCACCCCAGCTGGGATGTCACCCCAAATGCATCCCAGRCAGGCACTAGGAGAGCTGGACAAGGTCCACACAAGAGTCTCAACTTCAACACATCAAGCACAGAGCTGCTGGGACAGGATCTGGTCCTCCTGCTCCCTCCTGAACTAGGGCTGTGCTCTCAGCTGTCARAGGGCTCTTGCATCAAATTTATACTGAAAAAAAAGAAATCCCCACCTACTTGGATGCCCAGAAATCAATGAGCCCTGAATAATCTCAAACACTGCTCTTGCAGGCAGGTAGTAAAGAGAAAAGTAACAACCGTGCCTGAGTCCCGATTTGTCTGGGGAGGGGTGCCAGAGGCTGCGGTGGGCTGGGACAGTACCAATGGCTCTGCAGAGCCTCTGAAGAAAGGAAGGGGTACAAATATGAATATATACACACACACACATATATGTCTCCCAGCAATAGCAAAACCACAGGGCATAAGGCAGGCTAAGCTCTCGGCAGACACTGCTAAATGGTTTCCAATTAATTAACTGATTACATGATAGAACAGAAGGGGATTCAAGTGAGTGCTGTTGACCTTTAAGAATAATTAATATCATCAGGATCGCAAAATTCATCCAAGAAAAATAATTAGGAAGATTCTAATATTGCCTCCAAAGCCACATTGAAGGGGGAAAGGAAGGTTCTGGTTAATTCAGAAGCACCATTCCCAAGTATTTGCTAGCAAACCTATTTCTCCCTTACGCTTGCTTCCCCCTGCAGAGCTCACACAGACATGTTTCTTCCCTACCCCAGTGAACCCTCCCTCTCCTCTCCAGATCCATTTTCCCCATCACCTTTTCTACACCCCAYCCCCTTTCTGCTCCATTTCAACCTTCTTTCCTAATGACTTCTTGCTCCAATCCTTTCTTGCAACCCTCTCTCTCCAGACTGGTCCCTGTCCCTCCCACAGCCGCATCCCAGTCCCTGCTCGTCTTTGACCAGCCCCAAGCTCCGCTCTTTGCCTTCCTGCACTTCAGGAAGGAGCCCTGGTCCTTCCATATGACACAGATCCACTTTTTATCTCCAGTCACCACTGGCAGCTTCATAGGTTGACACAAGGTGCTACATGTAATCCCAAAAAAGCCCTTCCCCRCTTTTCCTCAGCAGTCAAATCCATCACAGAAGCTGGTCTGGGAAGCAGATGCAAGAGACGCACAGCAGCAGGAGAAAGTGAAAGATGGGGAACTCGTGACTCCCTTTTCTCCTATTACACCTCACCAAGCACATGAATACTCCCACCTCGCTATAGTTTTCCTTGCTTCTCCTCTCCCAATTTGCTTGGCCCACAGGTCCTGCGCGGGGGAGGGGCTGGAAAGCCCAGGGAAGGTTGCTTGAACACACTGGAAGGGAGGTTGCATGAGCAGCCAACATTTCTTGCAAGGGAAAAGTGGGAAAAAAACACAGCCCTGGAATGAAACCCACCTTTGCAGCGAATAAATTTCCTCTGCTGCTTATTATCGTTAAAACTTCTGTGGCTTGACACTTCACTGAATTATAGATAAAAGGAAAAATGGTCTTCCTGGGCTCAGAAAAGCAGGCTGCTGCCGAAGAGCTGTGTTTACACCAGCTAATGAAAAGAAAGCCTGCCATTAACCTACAGCACTCACCCCACCTCAGTGGGGAGCAGAGCTACCTGCACCCACAGCACATGGGGCCTGGGAGCAGCGGCTGGACACCACGAGGGACCGGGGGAGCTGAGGAGCACGCAGGAGCAGCAAGCTGGCATGGGGAGGTGCACACATGGGGAACGGGGGATCGAAGGGACCATGCCGTCAGCCAGCGGCGATGGCAGCTGCCACCTCCCATGCTGCGCAGAGGTTCCKGGCCGCAGCAGGAGGTGAGGCTGACGTGTTCCAGCTACGCCTCATCAAACGGCAAGAAAAACACTCAGCTTAGGAGACAGACAGCATCAAGCAAGGAGCTGCCTCACACCAGGCTGCTGCTTCCCTCCAGGGGCCCGTGGGGTGGGGATGCGGAGTAGGGAGGCAGCAGATGCCTGGGAGCACACCTGAGCACAGGCACAGCCTTTTGGGCAGAAATGCTCCTGTTTGCAGCAGCTGAGCACACAGGGAGGAGTAATGCTGGGAGCAGAGACCTGCCTGCAGCTACACCTGAGCTGTGGTATGAAATGCCTCATCACAGCCCCAGGCACACTTGGCTGACGGGGGACAGGGAACTTAATACAGTCAGAGAACAGCAAAACCTGCTTGCTACACTCCTCACTTACAACCATCCCAAAAGCAGAAACACATTTTGTCTTTGACAATTCTCTCTGTCAAAAACCACAAGAATGTCTGGACACGGCAGTTACATGTTTCCTGCTCTTCTCAATACATGTTGTACTTAAACAGGAGAAGTGTCTTTCACCCACCCTTTATCTTCAAATACCGGTCACTGTGAGGAATATTTTCAAATGAAAAGACTAATCACCATGAAGCACTGAGTGCTTCAGTAGGCATTCCTTCATTATTCTGAGACAGCAAATTACCCACAATTACCCACACGCACAACTGGATACAACAAACATTTAGCCAAAGCCCATGAGTTGCGGTTGCAGTGAGGTTGGATGGCAGTTCTCCTGGAGAGCTACTCATGTGAGAAAGCCACTGACAGCAGCCGRGTAGCGGTGCTGCAAGACAACTCCATTCACGCTGCAGAACAAAGCCAGAGCCAGGAGCCACTGCAGTTCAGAAAGTTTATATTGCATCTGTCAAACAGGCATTTCGGCAGACTGGCTTCATAGCAGGAGAGGTGGAAGAATAAAATCACTACCACTACGCAGCTGGTAGTGAAACCAGGCTGGCCATCCCTCAGGTGGGCTCACATCTGATGGCTGGATCCATCCTTCACCTGCAGCCAGGTGTGCACAGCCACTGCCCCACTCCCTGCCATGGGGTGCTTGGTGGGGGCTGGAAGGGGGATGAGGTTGTTCYGAGAGAAGGACAAAGGAGGCAGCGGGGGCAGGCAGGGAGGCCAAGCTGCAGGTTGGGGCTGAGCAAGAGGCAGGGAAGCTGGGAGGCTTCAGTGCAGGCAGGGAGGCTGGGTCAGAGGCCAGGCTGCAAGCAGGGAGGCAGGGACGAGGCTAGAGGCCAGGGCCCATGCTGCAGGCAGGGTGGCTGGGGCTGCTTCCAGGCTGGAGGCAGGAAGGTCAGAGCTGATCTGGCAGCAGGGAGGCCCAGCCGCAGGCAGAGAAGACGGGAGTCTGGAGAACTGGGATGGAGGCAGGGAGGCTTGGAACTCTGGAAGGTGGGAGGCAGAGAGGCCCCGTCGCAGGCAGGAAAGGCCAGGTCTGGGTTGGAGGCTGGGAAGCAGGGAAGCTCAGCTGCAGGCAGGAAGATCGGTGTTTGGGTTGGAAGCCAGGAGGCCGGGGGTGCAGGCAGGGGGGCCGGGGGTGCAGGCAGGGGGGCCCAGAGGCCCGGAGGCCGGGGGTGCAGGCAGGGGGGCCCGGAGGCCGGGGGTGCAGGCAGGGGGGCCCGGCGCTTGCCGGCCCTGTCCGTGGTGCTGAAGCGCGGCCCCGCGGGGCACAGGTGCCGGGCAGGGCCCCACGCCACGGGACACCCGTGGGCACAGCAGAGCTGCCTGGGGAGCCCGGGAAAGGCCACGCATGACCTCACGGCATGCCGGAGGACAGCAGACGTGAAACAGCCTCATCCTCAGTCACTAGCAAGTGTACAGACATGGTTACCCACAGCTCCTGGGGAAGACAAACCTCTGGCTCTCGCTGGCAGCCTTGTAAATATCCCACGGTSTCTTGCATCCGACACAACTCACAGCTCATCCCTTCACAAATACAAATGAGGGGAGGGGGTTGGTGGGAAACTCCAGCCCCTTGCCCAGTTTTCTAATAAAATTTTATAATTCCAATAAAACACACGACTGCCTAACTTAATGACATTTAAATCCTTGCCTAGTCACACACCATCATGAATTAATGTCCCATCATTCTTGCCGTGTCGTATCTTRTTGCTCAAATAACATATGATTTTAATGTTTCCATTTTTCTGCCCTGGTGCATCAAAAAGGGAACAGCAGCCCTGCAATCACACTGTTAGTAAACCAGAATCATAGGAAGAAAAATCCCAGGTGAGATAACTTGTGCGGTCACTTAACTTTCATTCATCCTGCCGTGATTGTTCACTCTCTCTCCCAGCAGCTTTCAAGCAGGTTTCCACGTCCTCCACAGGGTCCTCCTCCCTGTGCAGCACCTCTCACACTGGCATAGGCAGGTAAGACATGCCTTGCACCACATCTAATCAACTGAGCCACAGGGTTTGGGGAGCAAGCAAAAGGGACAGCCAGAGGCTGTTTCTGGAGTACCTCCATGCTGCAGTGACCACAGAAGTCTAGGAACAAGATCCAGTCCTTGTCATGCCCAAATCTCCAGAAATCAGTTCATTCTGTGTTGCTGGTGATCTYGGAGATGTGGTGAGGTTCAACCAAGACACAACCACACCTCATCTTCAGGATCACATCTGAGAGGAATGTTTGGTCTCTCTTTGAAGGGAAGCTCACAACAAGGCATCCATCAGGCCGTTGTTGCACAGCAAGAACTATGTCACAGAGGACGAGTCCTCCAAAAAACCCAACTTGTCTAAAGTTCACATTTTGAAATCATGAAACAAGGCTTGTAAAATCATGAAACAAGGCTTGTAAAAAAGACACACAAACACACACACCCATGTAGGAACAGCCTCCTTCGAAACATCCCCAGAATTGTCTGCAGCCTTTTTTAAAGAGGGGATGGGAAAAAAACAGGACCTTTGCAAAACCAGTTACCCATTTCACACATCTGCCAAAAGACAATTGATCAAACTTCAGAAAGGGAAATAAGTCTCATAGRCACACAATGCAGCTGGAGAGAACATCTCAGCATTTCAAAGGAAGGAAGGAGAGACAAAGCCACAGCAAAATCCTGAAAGCGCAGGTTCCAGAGTGATAGGCATAACATAAGAATCTGAGCAGGCAACAAATATTTGTGACAGTGTTATTATAACTCATCTTACATTGCAACAGCATCACACAATTCAAGGCCAGGTTTCACTAGAAACCGTACAAGGTGTTACGCTGCAAATAGATCAAATAAAAGCTGMGGAAACAAATGTTATTATTCCTGGTTTTCAGACGAGGAACCAAGGCAGGACAAGTCTTGCCGCGAGGTGCACAGTGCTTGAGTTGGAAACTTTCTTTCTCAGGTCCCACTAGAGTACATCAGTCACAAACTCAYGGCTCAGTCTCCTATTACAACACAATAAACCCTCTCCACAGCCAAGCGAAGCAGCTTGCAGCCAGGAATTAGTTACCCAGTCCTCTGAATGCAGGTCAAATGATTTCGAACCAGCCTGAAGGAAAGCCACAGTCCCGCAGGGAACTGGTCTCTCCTCTGGCCTTGTGTACAATGGCTGGTAAAACACAGGACCCACCTCTGCCGYTGCAGAAAAAGGAATAGCTGCAGTTAACTACTTATCAGTCACCTGCRGTAAGGACTGGGAATAAACATGCCATCAAGCCACTGCTGCTGATTAGCATTTCAGCAAGGACCTGCGCTACACTGGCATCCAGGGGACAAAGCAGATGGGGGGTGGAACAGGAAAGTTTATGGAAGCAGAGGAGATGTTACTGCTGTTTATTGTAGTGCCTGTGCTATAAGCATGCCCAGCATTTTATAAAACTAGAGACACGTGGGGGAAAATGCCTCCCTGAGTAAATCACAGCACTGAGGTTTGCTCCTAGAAGGGGCTGGAGCAGGAACATCCTTAGAGTGCAAATGAGAATCAAAGGGTACCCAAGCTGCCTGCCTGACTAGGGATAGTAAAGGAACATTCACCTAATGGAAATTAAAGGCTGTTTAAATCTTTCTCATACTTATTTTGCCTGTATTCATGGAGAAATTCACTTCCTGTTTAGTCCTTTGCAAATGCAAAATAAATCACATTAAACTATCAAGGAGATGGTTTAGGTAAATGCATTTTACTTCACTCTCCCAGTGAGCTAAGAGCTTACATATAGTCATATATTGTGCCCCAGCTGATACACACGGACTTGTTAGGCTGCACTGACTCAAGAGTATGGATGGGAAATCAAGAGCAATTAACACATGACAGTTTGGGTTAGGAGGAGACTGCCAGGATGGGTACGACAGCAGTGCAGTGATGAAAGGACAACGCAGGGAGAAATCATCAGGAAGGAGGAGGAAGAGTAACAGGACATCCAGAATCAAGCGGAGGGTTGCAGGCAGTCAGGGGGCCTGGAGCTGGTTACAGGAAGAGAGCAAAAGAGAGAGAGTTTAGCACTGCTTCATATATAAGAATGGTCCTTTCAGAGCAAGGCAATAGATCACTAACTACAAAGCAGGGGAAAATGACCCTCAAGCCATGAGCGAGAGGGAACAGGGCTCTACTTGCAATAATTCAGCGTCTGATATTTTGTTTATTTCTTTATTTAGTGCAAGATCTCGATCAAGCTCCCAGACACACAGAGCAAAGGTGAACCTTGCCAGCCTTGCAAGACAGTTGCCTGAAGCCCTTTGAAAGTGCACGAGCCTCAGTTCCTGGAGGGCTTCGAGTGCTGTCCTGAAACAGCACTGAAGAGGGCAGAGAGCAACTCACCAACCTTGTGCTGCCTCAGCCACCTCAATTTTCAGGGGATGCAGCCCAGTTTCTTTCCTATCAAAGCCTAAAACCATAACACATCTCTGGGAATTCCCATGTCAAAGCTACAAACTACATCCAATACCAGGGTACCAGTTCGTATGACACTGCACAACTGCCATGAACCCAACCAGGAGGCCGAAGCTAACCCCAACCTCAGAAAACAACACAACCTACAGAGGAGGTTCTGGGAGACTCCAGATTAATCACARCTCAGGTTTGCCTATGAAAACAAGCCCATAGATCAGCCAGCTCAGTCTTTCACCAGGCAAAAGAGGTCCCAGCACATTCCAGATCTTCCCCAATCCTCATTTTTGGGAGAAAAAGACTGACAGGATCACACAGATAACGCCTGTGGAGCAGAAGGTGATCTGACCACAYCATACTCAAAAACCAGTTACACTCAGCACAAAGCACTTCAGGGTCTCCATCTTTAAGACCCTTGGGTGAAGACTGGAAAAGAAAGCTTGATCCTCAACCCCATCCTTACTCTGGCAGGCAGCGCTGAGAGAGAGCTCTCTGACAGGAGCTGTGTCTTGGCCAGCCCACAAACCAATTTAGAGCATGTATAAACCTCCAGAAGACAGTTTAAGAGGAGCCTCTGAATGCAGACAGAAATGGCAATTATTAATTTTCTAAATAGAAATCTGACTACTTAAGCCTTATTTAAAAGTGTGCCTGTCTCTATAATTACACAGCCTTAATTTGTTTTCTTTACTACACAATAAATAAGGTGTGCACAATTACCCTCTGCAAATACAAGGCAGTGCCTCCTGACTGCCTGGCTGAGTACGTAGGAAAGCATTTAGTACACCCAGGAAAGCATTTAGAGGGAATCACACTCTCTTACGTATCTGCTTCCCAGTAAAGGGGGACTCAGGCACTKCAAATGTCAGCTTGGCTAGCCCTAGGCACAACCTGCTGGGAGCCTACTCTCCTACGTGCACAGCTCTACTGTCCCACAGCCAGCAAAGGCTGAACACTTTGGCCAGCAGCAAACAGGTCCTGTCCTCTCCTATGCACTGATTCCTGATGCAYTGTGAAGCTGAGCTCTCCTGCGGACTTCCCAGTGCCTAATGAGGAACGTGATAATGTTGTACTCTTCCCCACAAGGGACTACAACAACCTCTCTTTACTATTGCTCTGCCTATTTTCATGATATGTGTAGGAACTCGATATCCTCATGACTTGTAATCCTCTACTGTAGTTCAAATAAATTGGCCAAAGCATTCCAGTATTATTAGGAGAAGGACAGAGAGAGTGAGAGCATGCAAGATTTTTTCCTCAATAAACTGTGCTAAACACAGTGACATAGTAAATAYGTATTCAGATGGTTTATATGTCTCAAATTTAGGAACCATATCATCCCAAAGTTTTCTTGTACAGCCTCAAGCCAAAGACTGAGGTTTTCTGTCAACACCAAACATTTCCTATGTTCACCTGCATCGCCTGCTAACACCAACTTCCACAAATCTTGGCTACAACGGCTCAGTTTTCCACAGCCTAGACCTGCTGGTCCTCGCATCCAGCACAGGGTGTTCTCCGGGACCATGCCCTTATTAGCCAAAGGGCTGTCAAAACTGCACAGAAATGGGACCAGGAACCCACCAATGCAACTTTGCCCAGCTAGATGACCTCCAGTGAGGGCACAAAATGACACTGGATGATATCCAGTTTAGATCAGACCCACATCCATCCCCATTCAACATCCAGCCAGTACTTGTTCTGGAAGGAGTCAACTGCCTCAGCCCAACTGCAAAGGAGGTAGATCCACGTTGCAAAACCCACTGGATTAATTGCCTCTGTAGCAGTGATAGGCTTCACAGCACCGATAATCAGACAAGCCATGGAGCCCTAACTCTCCCCATTCAAGGAGAGGGGAGAGGGATCCAAAGCTATTTCTAGATCTGGGACCCAGTCACCCACTGCTTCTCCACTGATTAGGTTGGCCTCAAGCCCCTTACACTTATACATCTAATTTCAAACCTTAAAGGACAGGCACGACCCTGCCAGGCTGCACTTTGGAGCACTTTGAGGTCTACCACTCGGGCAGCTGAATGCTGAAAATCCCCTTCATGGRTTTCTCGCCTTTCCTCCCTGACTCTGTGATGGGCAAGGGAGGGGGGGGAAAACACAAGCCAAACCTCATCCAGAACCATTATCTTAAACAAACCCCCCCAAACCTGAGCTCCTGCAATTAGAGCTGGGATAAGTGATCTGCTTGTGATTGCACAGCTGGGGTCTGAAGATAAGTGTGTGCACAGAGGAAAGGCCAGAAATAGAAGTTGCTGGGAGAAGGCAGAGCTATCTGGCCCATCTGAGAGGAGGAAACCTTGATGAAAGGCACTAGGAAAAAACTCACTTCAGCAGGAGGCTGGGATTTAACCCAGGATGGGGATGGAGGAGAAAAAAAAACAGCTTTTGAGTCCTCACAATTTGTACACAAGCTTCACGTGGGAAAATGACTGCTGCTGCTCAGACCCAGCTTGTAGCACCCTGCAAAGGTCCAGCCCAGGGTCCCCACCACCCTGTGCCAGCTCCCTCTGGCAGTGAAACCTCTCTGTCATTTATTAGACRTGTTTGCCATCTTATTGACTCAACTCCACCTGCAACCATCCAAACAGCCAGCAAAGGAGAAGGAAAACCAGAGCGGCAGCGATAACGCGCAGCAGTAACTCAACAAGCCTTAAGCACCCCATCCCCACCCATCCAGCTGCAGCCAGCCCTGCCGCAAGGGGATTGGGACAGTATCCCTCGCTCCTGTCAGCTACTGTACCTGGTTACAGCAGCCCAAGACTTACAGCAGAGCGATATTACTATTAATCCTTTTATCCCCGGCTCCTACGTGCTGTGGCTGTAAAAAGTGTCAGGGCCTCGGTGAGCTGAGCTCCCCCAGAGACAGCAGCTGTGGAGGCACCCCGATGCGCTTGCACGGTGCCGTGGCCACGGAGGGGACCCCGGGTGGCCCCAGGCGCCTGGCCAGGCTGCACAAAGCCTCGGGAGCCACCGTGCTCCCCCCATCAGGGAGAGAGAACCCCAGAAAAAGCAGCCTGGCTGCAAGGGAGCAGTGGCACCGTGGCCTCAGAGCCTCTGGGGAGCAGGAGGGAGCCACCGTCCCTGCAAGCACCAGGTCTCTATCCCCGGGTGCCCGGCATCCACCGTGGGGGACATCCACCTTGCAAACATGCACACTGCCAGGTCCCAGGAACAGCATCCAAACCCACTGGCAAACACTAACCTAATAATATACTTACTTGCCTCGAGCTTCAAAAGGCAAGGAAAGAAAGATGTGAAGAACATGATCAATCTTACATGGCCCAAGCAGTAAACAAACACATATTTCATCACCACATACCAACCTTAAGTCTTGACACAAGATGAATGTGGGGTTTTTTCCATCTCAAAAGTAATCTCAAAAGACAAAAACAAACACTTTTGGAAAAAGCAGCAGCAATTGCATGTGTACACATTAACGACACATTCAGCCTCAAAACAAGCATACGTGGCCTTCTAAACTCCTACGATATCCAAACTAATTTCATCAGGAATCAAATGTTATTCATTTTATCTGCTAGATACAAAAACAGCGACTGCACAATTGACAAACAACCCCCCCCAAAAAAAAAAAAATCAATGGGGAGAGGTATTAGGAGAGAACACTTCCCAGTAACAAACAACTACAGAAAACACAAAGCAAACACTACAAATCAAAATAATAAAGCACAGAAATCAGGAAAATCCCAGTGGTCAGCATTAAGGAGGTGTTATGATGACAAAATAAGCACTTCTTTAAACTCAAAAAGGCTCCGTGCTTGCTCACATTGCCCTTAACTATTCATGCCCTTTGGTACTGTAGATCTCCTATTTAACAAGTACTTTACCGTCACTTAGCAACTATAACTGGCTTTCCAAAAAGGAAGCTTTTGGGGTTTTTCAGTTCACATCATTTCCAAGCAGACATCAAAAGACAAATCTATCCTGCTCTGCAGGTCGCATCTATCTCCCTCCACGAGGAACATGCTCATATCGATGGCCACATGCACCTGCAGACTCAAATGGATGTGCGCTACAGCCATTTTTCATGGAAGAAGCCACTAGCACAGGGATACACACACTCTCCATCCAGYCCGTCAGCTCCAGCCCAAGGCCAGTGGCCTCTCACCAACCCCTTTTCACCTTTTATATCTATACTAGAGCTGAGAGGAGTTTGATCTCAGACACCGTCACTTTGACAAGATATTTCAAGCCCATGGAGTGCCTTGCACACTGGCCTGAAATTCAGGCTTTATCTCCTTGGGAAAAGTAAATACATATCTRGAAATCAGTGCCCTTGGCCTCAAGGATGCGGGAATTCCCCGGGACATCATACCCGCTGGCTAACAATGCCCAACAGCTGGACACTTGTGCAATGTCCCACGATAATAGGATTCCAGCCTCTCCGGCACAAAACATCCCTACTCCAGGCCCGCTGCAGATACCAATTTAAGAAGTCAATAATTAGGAGTTGAGCTGGCAGCCCCGCGCCCCAGGATTTGCGCCAGAAAAGTGCCTTTTGGTTATAAGCTAACGAGCGGGGCAGGCTCCTCCAGCTGTGTGCTRGGGCATGCGGCCGCCCCCCAAAACTGCAGAAAGGAAAATGTGCACCGGCCACTGCAAGGCTGCTAATGACACAAGAGCTCATTAGAGCGGCGATCAAAGCCAGGGCAGTGATTAGAAACCGAAACCCATCAGTTGCTCGCCCCATCCTGCATCGCAGCCCATTGCACTTCCCTGCGCCTTCGCTTTTCCTTCTCCCACCCTTTACCACCTCTCCCTCCCTTTCCCCATTAGCATCCCTCTTCCCTCCCACTGCTCTCCCCGACRGGTGCTTTGGGGATCCGCTTTGGAGATCACCTTTTCACAGGGGACAGAGGGAAAAGGGGGCAGGAGCCGCCGACACTCACATGTAGCGCAGGTGAGGGTTCTTGGCAAAGGCGCGTGGCTGGATGTTTCGTAGTCCTGAGTTCCTGATTGTCCTGCAAAGAGATGCAGAAGGGCAGCGATGGAGTCAAGRGTGACGACTGCTCTAAAACCCTGCGCACCCGAGGTGCACTGGCAGCCCTGCGCTGTCCCCCCGGGAGGCACATCTCTCCCCAGACAGCCTCTGTGAGTTACAAGCAAAGAGGAAATTGGGCTTTTCAGCTTCATCTGATATGGTGACAGCACAGGCTCAGCGCAGAGCGGCTGCTGGGCAAGACTCTCCCCCCACATCCACCAAGTCTTGCTGGGGTAGCCTGGAGCATCTCCTGCTCCTCTCTTCTCCCTCCATCTTCACAAGCAGCRCTGCCTGACCCCACAGCAAACCTAACCGCCAGCACCGCCATCTCCCCTCCCTCAAACCCAAGAGAAAACCCTTCTGCTTGCAGCTCTGGTAAGGAGGAGTGAGTATTTTGCATAGGGAGTTATGGACATTGAAGGGGGAATCCTTCTTCCACTCTGTTTTGGAGAAGCTGTATCAGCACTATGACCAAGGTTTATTAATATCTGCTGCAGACAAAAGTATGCCCGACTCCATTGCTGCTTTCTTGGGTGAGATGAGAACCGCAGCCAGCCTGCTTACAAGGTGTGTGTGTCAAAAGTACAGCTTGCTGGGGTTTGGTTATCCGGTGCTCAGCAACGTACACCTCTCTTCCAGCCTGCGGGCAAGCTGTACCTAATGTAAAGCTCCCAGTGTAACACATTAGCAGAGTCTCTGATTAACCCTGAGCAACACCATGCATCTTGTCTCATGCAAGCAGCACCCAGGGCGCTCCCAGCTCCAGGAGGGGGAATTAAGAGATTGGGTGATATCCTCACTCGGCCAGGCTTCCCCAGCACCTGGCAAGTCCCTTCAATCTCACGGACCTCAGTTTCCCTCCCCTCTGTGATGCAAAAAGTCAACCTTTCCTGGTGCTCGGAGGGTCGCGCAGGGAGATGCGATTCCCTTATTGTGTACTGTGATGGTGACTGCACTAAATGAGGACCAATAGCCCAGCAATGAAGGATTGGTGGAGACAGTAGGAATTTCACATTGTGGGGCACAAGCCCAGAACCAGAACAGTGGGGGAGAAGAGAAGTCAGGGCTGATGGGTGTTGACAGAGCTGTCAGGAGCTAGCAATCTTCCTTCTCGCAAAGCCAACAAAGACCAAAAAGCACTTCATCTCCATTTTGCAGAGTCTCGTAGCAAAATACAGCAGAGCCAGTARCTTAAACAGGCTCTGAACATCGTGGCATGGAGACTGCGGATGAAGGGAAGCTGCAGCTCTTTGTTGGAAGGAAGGGGCTGCCCAGTGCTGCTCTCCTCCCCRACACACAGGACATACTCACAGCCTCTGGAGTCCCGTGTACAGCTCCATGTCGACGGCATTCAGCGTCTGCAAGTTCTTCCAGTTCTCTATGTGTCTGTGGAGAAGAAGGAAAGGCTCAGCTGTGGCACAGCCAGATGGTCGCTCTGCCCGTGCAGGGGACGGCGCACAGCCAGAGCTCCTCATGCCCTACCACCCAGYCCCACACCTCTTCCCACCTTCCTCCAGCCAAAACCTTCTTGCAACAGGTCTGGGGATTGGACCTGCTCAGGCGTCAGCATCCACACCCTCAGACACATACAGTATGCATCACACTGCCAAAACAAGTAGTTTCTCATGCTRCTTTTTATTCTGTTTTCCCAGTGCTTTGGGAAAGCCAAATAACATGGTTTTACCAACAGTTTCAAGTGTGGAACATGCAACCGATCCATTGAACATCCTTGCCCAAGTCATTGCCCCTCTCTGCACCTCACTACACACACCGGTAAAACAAAGACATGATCGAGACGGCTCATGCAAAAGAAGCGAATGCAAATAAAACCTCTCAACAAAAATTTGGGGCCTAAATGGAAAAAAAAAGTCATATATTTATCCAGTCTCTTACTGGGGTGGACAAACAGAGTCCTAGTCTGTGCTGGCTRGAAGTGCTGCTGGCAGGAGAGCACCAAACTTAGTTTGGAAACCGTGCCTTTATTATAAATTCCTCAGTCGCCCGGGGCGCTCTGGCAGGTATGTTATAGAGAACAAAAACAGAAATAGATCTGTCACTGCRGGATCGTTATTCAGTAAATATTAGAGCTGGGGGAAGGTGACAGATCGACAGCCCCAGAGAAAAGGGTCCCCTGTTATCGGCAGCACAGGAGCGACGCTGGCAGCAGCATGGGCGGCTGGCTGCGGCCACAGGCCTCTGCTAACAAGCTACAATGCTGCATGGTGGGGAAGGAGCTCAGTCCTCRTCCCCAAGGCAGTCCTTGGCCAGTTCAGGCTCTCTCCCAGATTGACTCGGACACCCTCCCACCAGAAAGCACAAACATTTTCAAGAGGGTCTTTGCTGGGGAGCAGGTGGAGGTGGTCCTCTCTCAAAGGGAAYCGAGAGGGAAAAACATCTGGTTGGTCCCCTTAGACAATATGTGAAAGAAGCCCAGCTTCGAAGTTTATGAACACGTGCACTCAAGCTCATATCTGCCTTGATGCAATAGTTGGCTTTGGACTTGGCCCTGGAGAGKGGAAACATTTCCAAGCCATGCAGGGTTGGGGTGATACGCCAACACTGAGAACCATCCCATGATTCTATGATTCTAGGCAAGAAGGTTGCAGGACCCCACATGGTAGTCCAGAGAGTAAGCAGAAGACGGACCTTTGACCACTTCCAGAGCAGTCACAGGAGCCGCACGTTCSTCCTCCAGCACTCGCTATACCTTGTGTGTACACAAGAACAGATGAATTAACATGACAAAAGTATTTGAGCCATATCCCAAATACCATCCAGCTCAAGAAAGAAAAATACAAAGCCTGGACTGAATCTAAACATATTTCTCTGCTCTCACCATGCAGATCCAAGAAAAGCAGAGACCCGCAAGAGTCACCTCTGCTTCCCACATGTTCCATAATTGTCTGCATACCCAGAGGGGTTAGCGTGAGGACACAGCATAAGCTCCCAACCGGCTGCTGCATGACAGTGTAAGTTACGGTTCATCCTCAATGACCAGCTCATCGGCTTTGATCGCCTGTGTCCCAGACAGAATGAGAAACAGGACATTATTACAGCCATTTCACATTCCCTGCCAGCGTCTAAGGCCTCTGCGAACACTTGCAGAACAAAACACAGACTGGGAGGAGTCAGTCAAGAGATCCTACGGCTCGCTGAAACCCTTCCGAGACAGGRCAGGACTGCAAGTTCAGGTCCTGGGCCACAAGATTGCAGGACAGGAGTTACTGGGGACTTGTCACCAAATGGCCTGGCCACACTAGGCAAGGCTAGAAACACAGGTTGAAGGCATTTCCCACCTGCAACTCCTACAACCCGAATGAGAGGGTCCTCCGAAAGAAAGAACGAAYATGGGAAGAAGCAGGAATGGAGGATGTGGGTTTACCACCAAGGCATGCTGAATCTACAGCATCTAAGCAATGACCTTCGGGGAGGGATGGAACAGCCCTGAGCCAGGAGCTATGGAGCAACCACAGCTGGGAAGGAGGCGGCGGCCAGATTGGCTCTTGKTTTATTGATTGTGTTTGCTAAAAAAAGTCAAGGTTATTTTTGACCTGACGCTCAAAGCCATGTGGGCAGCATTCTAGAAAAGGCAGAAAAAGACCCAAGCTTGTTCCCAGCGACATGCACAGGCATGACTTTCTGATGACTCAGCACTGGGGTACAGGAGTCTTGGGGGCTCCCCGTGGCCAAGCCCCCCCAGAAGTGACATTAAACTAGACYGTAAATACAACTCCACAACCTGTGTTCCAGCCTCCCAGACGAAGCCCATAAGCTTCCTGAGCCAGATATGCTTTGGTATGTTATTTAACACAGACACATAACACCCATAAAGGGAAAGACAAGAGAAGCAACAGTGGAAATAAATACATACACACACACTTACGTATAGGATAATCCCCCAGCCCAGCAGCTGCTTTACGTAGAGTGCAATACAGGGAAATAGCATCATCTTGAATTAGGTGCACAGGTCAGCAAGAGAYTTTAAGCTACACAGACACTTCCCTTCTCAGAGACTCCCAGAAATGGCTCCTCCCCTTTCTCCTCCGACTTTTCAACTCAGCAGGAGTTGCACCCTTGCTCCTAGAAGTGGCAAATCAGTCTTGGTTCACAGGCACCTCAAACATACACCAGGAAAATMATTTTCTTTAGTTCCCTATTGCTTTGGAAAGAATAGTGTAACTTTGCACTGGCTGGGTTCACCTGAATCCACTTTAAAAACAAAACAGAAATGCATCTTATTCTGAAAGCTCAAGGAGTCAAGCTGTGATTGCTAAATTGGCAGTGGTTGCACAGGAAAGCAAACCAACCAAGCAAAGAAACTCCACCCCTAAAACTTGAGTGTCTCTTCATGTCCTTCAGTATATCAGCTAGCTCCCCCTCTTTTCCTTCCAGGGTTTTGCTTGTCCTAGAAATCTTATATCCTCCCAATTGCTGCCGAAGACTGAGACCTTCCCTTCTCCTCTGCCTCAGTTCATTAACCTGGCAGGAACATGGGTGCTGGGTTCATGCCAAATACAGATGTGACAACTCCCAGCCCTGCCCTGGTCTCTGCAATCAGGCGCTGAGGTATGAATTACAGTCAGTGGGTTACTCCCTCCTCCCTGCAAACGTCTCTAAATACATATTCCTGTGGCATTCCTCAGTTATTACTAAGGTAAGCTGCTCTTCTGCAAGACGCAATAGCTTCAAGACCAATACCACACTTCACAAATCCTGAAGTGCTCACCACGTACACAKCCACCTAGACTCATTTCCAACTTCTAATCGAGACCATATGAGACGCATTGCTAACACAGATGAGATTGCTTTTTTTGGGGGGGGGAATGGAGGGAAGGGGGTGTTTGTTTAAATAGTCGCTTCCTTCTCATACTTCTTGTCTGTTTGGAGGGTCCTGCTGGTCCAGGTCTCCTTGCACTGCCGAGCTGCCATTATGCCATGCCTTCTACAGACAAATTAAAGTCCACCTTGGGAGTCGTTAGGGCTTTGCCCTCCCAACTCATACTGAAACACTGCACCAAAACTCCCCTGCTCTTCTCATTTCTTACCCAAATGTACTCACGAGCAYTTTACATCCATTTTCTCTTGTGTCAAAACTGTCTTTGCTTAAGCAGCTCTTTTCCTTTCCCATCATTTCCTCCTCCCTCCGTTACAAGCAAGAGCCAGACCCACCCAGCTATCATTTATAAGTTACACGAGGTCAGCTCTTCTAAGGCAGCACGTCTGTACCAAGCAGTGAAGTGCAAGGCAGATTGTCTCAAGTGCCTTGAAGAGATACTAACTCAAGYCCCAGAAGTGATGCAGATATATTGCTCAGGCAGAGTCCTGGCAGCGAGGTTGTTTTGCTTCTGGTTTCAGACCCAGCACAGCTGACGCTCATGCTTGATGACCTGTGCAAGAAGGACCACTGTGATAGACACTGTAATAGAAAATGGCTCTCTAATTTCTTCATMAGCCTATTTAAGTCCTTTTTTCTTGAATAAGAGTGACCAAAAACACAGAGCAGTCTCCACGAGGTCTCACTTGTATAACAGCACAAGCAACTCCCCAGTTACACKGGAAACACCATGACCTTCAGCCTGAGATCACACTGGTCTTCCTCACAGCCCCATCAGCCTGGAGGCTTGTCTTCACCCCGTAATCAAGCACTGCGCCAAGCACTTCTATCCACCAGGTCGTTTCCAACTGACAGGATTTCCTAGCTAGCAGCAAAAGCCCCGTTACACCCACATTTGCATTCATCCCACTTTGCATTACGGAGTCTCTCTTGGTTTTGCTATTGCAGCTCTTCCCCTTGGCCATCCTCACACCCCACTTTGTGTTCCCACAGCCCCAGCACTGTGCCAGCAGTGAAGCCCAGGAGCATGCTCCTGCCTTTTGTGCCAGTGTCCTCAGTGAAAGCAGGAGCCAACATCACCTCCAAGGAACCTCAGCTGGTTATCTCCTCTTTCAACACCTCCCACCACCACTTCTCTGTTATCCAGCTCTTCACCTACAACAGCTGGGCTATACAGTGTCTTCTCCAGAAAAACAAACCACTTATGATGTAATGCAGCATCATACTAACCTCTCACCACGAAGTCATTTCTTTGCTGAGGAAATCAGTTACCTTTCCAAAGGAAGATACGGCGTTAGCCTGACAAAAGCTAACTTTAGGAGGCCAACCCTGCATCATATCTCAAGCCTCCATGTACCTTCAGCCATGCCTTTACAACTTGTTGAAAGCCTTGTAGACCACTAAAGTCCGACCAATTGTCAATCCACAGCTTGCGTGCTGTGTCCCAGTTAATAGCAAAGTTGTGAAGTCTGTTTGCCAGCTCCGCAGCTCACGGGCATCACGTCTCGATCCCAGATCCCAGGGCACCGTGTGAAGCCAGTAAGGAGGCAGGTGTCTTTGCCTTCGCATCACACTGAGACACAGAGAAAGATCAGCGATCTAGTTGGTGACCATATGGTCACCAAGTCACAGGGTTTAGGTTTCAGCTGGTCTCCAGAAGTGCCGGGACCTTGCCCCATCTGCTGGAAGGAGACCAGTAGCCACCGACCCCATGGGAACAGAGGTTCCTTTCATTCCCAGAAGGACACCGTGCAAGGAGGTGTTTGACAAGACAGGCTGGTGTCACCTTCTTGAGAAAGCACAGCAAGCCTGCACAGCTTCACGGGCTTCCCTTCCAGCCCAGGGCCAATGCAGCAAGGGAGACTAGAATATCCACTGGGATTTAAACACAGCCAGGCTCATTCCGTCCCACATGCATGAGGCAGAGATGAAAAACATCCTCTTATGCCAATTTACCAAGTGATTAGCTTGAGGCTACTTAATGTGTCTGGCCTTCCTTCACCCTCCTCATACAACAAGGATAATATTTATCTAATCTCTCTCAGCTTTTCAAGCACTGTGGTCAATAGCTAAAAAAGGCACTTGATAAGTGCTAAGTATTATATAGCATGTATACACACATGCTACCCAAATCTATATCTAGCCCAGACCGGAGGGTGGTGACTTTTCACCAGGATGCCATCAGCTCCATTCACTGTCGGAGCAGATGACAGGTCCCTGTTAGAGCCATGCCATGCAAGTGCCACCGCTCGTGTTTGGATGCTGGGCAGTGAATAAATTGCGCACCAGCAAGCAGGCAGCACCCCGACACACACACAATTTTATATATATATATAGGAAAGGCAAGCAGAGTGTTTGACTCCTCTCTCTCTTGTAAGGCAACAGGAAAATTGATTCATCATCCAGGCATATTATACCTCGCGATCCAGACAGAAGCGTTAGCTTTCAATTACCTGATATGTTTAGCATTATAAACAAACCTCCTGGCATGCCAGCTCCAGACCATGCAAATATGAATTTGATTGCAGGGGGGGAATAGAGGGAAGATGTCTTTTAAAACCCTTGACCAGTAAGACCTGCCTCCTCCAAGCAGAGGTGCTGCAGGTGTTGATGGGAAGCCCTGGAGGCTGGGAAACCCGCGGCATTGGGGCAGGTCCCACACCCCAGGGAAAAGCACAGCCACGGTGGGGACTGCCGGCTCCTTTTATCCAYCCCTCGCACCCCACGTGGAGCTGAGGAAGCCATAAAGGAATCAGCCATCTTTCATGGTATTATAAGGCACTTATCGCATACATTTAATAACCAGAAGCACGAAGGACTTGATTCCCTCAATATGGAAGTTATAAAAGTGAATTGGTAACTAAACATTAAAGGCAAGTGAAGCGGAATAAAGACTTATGAGGGCAATATTTTCCCCATTTAAAGCGTGGGCTTCCCCTTCCCAAAAGCACATGGAAAAGTCAGCCAGCGGCAGATAACTTTGCATCGTTAAGGATAATTTGAGGTCAGTGGGAAAAGGCGGGGGGGGGGGGAAGCAAATCCAGCTTTGTAGAAACAATTATGAGCATAACCCCACAGTGTAATTGTGATTCGTCAAGGTAATGATCATAAAACACACCACTGCAACACAGCTCCCTCTGCACTAGYAGATCTGCTCCTCTTGCCAAGGCCACATAGGGATATGTGGGTGCTGCAGAGGATGCGAGGGGGATGTACCCGGTCCCCGTCCCGTGGGCCTGGCCACATCCAACCCAATGATCCAAACCAGCCCTTCCAGAATGGCTGGGCAAAGGAAAAAGCCCCGATCCCTCGCTGGCTGGGGAGGGTGTGGGAACGATACAGCCATCCACAAGCCACCGCAGTGTGGTGTCTCAACAGGCTTCCTGAAGAAACCCAACTGCTACACACCACAGCAACTCACAATTCAGAAGACGACTCCCCTGCAGGACATCTTTCAAATGAGCCCAGACGAACTTCACGCTCACCCCAACAGCATTTGCCTGGCYGGGAGCAACCACTAGATGCAGAAGAGCTGCTACAGCTGCACTATCTAACAAGATCGCCATGTAAAGACACCCTACTGTGGAAGATACCCTGAGGAACAGCTTTAAGCTCTGCTGAAGCACATGGTTTTTGCAGGCACTGCAATTAAGCGATGCTGCCTGGCACCCATAAGGATGCACAGGAGCTGTACCTAAAGGAGAGAGGGAAAGTGCCCACGTTTAAAACACAGGCAGCAGTGCCAACATGACCAAGACCTCACCCTTTGCTTTTGTCCCCGAGGACACGAGACCCTCTCAGGCACAGGGTGCACTGCATTTAACTGTTTATCCATTTCCCCTCTATGATCTCTGCAAGCCTCCAGCTCACCACATCCCGCTGGCTGGTGACTTATGGAGCAGAGAGCATCCCTTCCRGGGACAATGTGTCAGTATTACTAGAGGACAGCGGGCTGCCTGGACCCAGMATGGACAGATTGCTGCAGCACACGGGAAGCCGTATGTTCCTGTTATTGTACACTACATCCAAGGTTTTTCAGTGCAGGAAGAGTTATACCCAGTCACTCGCTTTCAGAAAGGAAGAAATAGGTGCAAGTGGGACGGCAGAGCTGAAGAAGTGCTGTGGGCAGCAGCGCAACTGCCATCACAACCAATACTCTCCTTAATAACCCACCACTTACTCAGCTAGTGCTGGGAGAAACCGGCACTGAGGTCCTGAGCAAGAACTSTCCAAAATCACCCCAGAGCTGAAGMAGYCTCATTTATCAGARATGAGCAACAGYGCAAAAGCTTCAGAAGGAAACTCTCAAGGGCCGCAACATCTCCTGCATGGGGAGCAGGGCTGGGGGGACGGTGGCCCTGAACCCCTCTGTGTACGGGCTGGGCTCCTGGCTTGGCCCTGGCTCCCTGTGGCACCGCGGCACTGCCAGCTGCTGCAGGCTCTCTCCCCACCTCTTTCTTATTTATTGCCTGTCACTATCTGACCCTTGCACAGTCTGGGACACCACCCGAAGTCAGAGAGCACAAGATGGGAGGARCATTTTAGTCCCACAGACATGGACATAAACACACAAATGCAACCGCTTGGGAGTGAAGCATCAGCAGGAGCGAGAGCTCACCTCCCACCTACAACATCAGCCACAGCTCGCTCCCCTTTTTCTCTGGGGAAAGACTCAAAAATGATGTTATTTCCTCAAAAGGGCATTTCTTTCGTTACTCTCTGGCAGGACAGCCTCCAAAGCCAGTCCTCTGTGTCTGGAGAGGTGCTTCCCACCGTTAGACACAGATCTGGGGTACGTGGAGCAGAGGCTCCTGCTCAGGACCGCTAACATCAACCTGCGCATGACTAATCACACCACACCTCCGAAACAGCCGTGCAGCCGGCTGGGATGAGAGGGCAATCCAAGGGGAGAAAAAACAATTCCCCTCGGAGTTTTACACCAAGCACAAACCTCAAGGTGAGGCAGCACCCTTTGCTTTACAGGGTGCAGGAGACCAAAAAAAAGCTTCCCTTTTTAGGCAGCTCTCCAGGCACCTGCCATGCCAAAGGAAAGGATGCTTTTATCCATAGGATTTCATATGCAGTGAGAGCCAGCAGTGTGCAGCGTTTTGTGGTCTTTAAAGATCAAACGGCATTTTATAGAGGAAGCAGCACCCTGGTCAAAATCAACTTCAGTAATCATATTCTGCCTTATTAAACCCTCCCTGCAACTTCAAACTGGAGGTCAGACTCCCTCACACTCCCATCTCCGAACAGGTCCAGGGCTTTTCAGAAATTACTATATATATATATATAAATTCATATAAGCAGACAGAGCTGCCAAGCTCTGCTTCAAAGGCAGCTGTGTTTCTCTCCTGGAGAGCACAGTGCCTACACACATTAGCAAGACAAGAAGATGTACTAAAGGTACGGGATCACTAGAGTTCAGCTTGGCAGGAATAACTCTTGGTAGTGCCAAAGAGTGTGTGGTAGAAAAGAGCCCCCCAAAAAGGCACAGGGCTTTGATGATGGGCAAGACAATGTCCTGATAGACCATATTAGCTCAGCTAGGACTCGAAGGGGAGSGCCGCCAGCCACATGCGTGCATTGCACTTCATGCTGTGCTTGAAGACAGGAAAATGGATGAAGGAGGAAAAGGAGAAAATAAAATCTCCCACGAACTGGCTGTTACTGTGATATACGGCGCTGGGAACGAGGACACAGGAGCGAGAGTCCAGCAAGAGCAGATGCGAGAACCAGGGATGGGGATGCACAAGCGCCGCGGCAGGAGGGGGCTGCGGTCCTTAATCCGGACCTGCCGCCTTTCCTGACCCTGCCCGCTGCCACCCACCCACGCAAACCCGCAAGCACGCTTTCTAAAACCACAGCCTCCATGGGAGTCTAAATTCGGAAGCTTTTTACATCCACATCAGCTTCATCCCAAATCCTGTTTCAGTGTAGCTGCACATTATCAGGCAGATCCTTCCCACTGCTCCCATGCCTGGATCCCGAAAGCAGCCCAGAAACCAGAGCTCGGAGCTGCAAACTGCAGGTGCCAAAGGGTCCCTCTGCTTCTGCATGGTTATGGCTATTTAGCAGCTGAATCCAGCACCCTCCTTCAGCCCCCCACCCCACTTTATCCTCCTCCACTCCCCCACA
Source organism: Oceanodroma leucorhoa (assembly GCA_030449065.1). Taxonomy (NCBI): domain Eukaryota; kingdom Metazoa; phylum Chordata; class Aves; order Procellariiformes; genus Oceanodroma; species Oceanodroma leucorhoa. The sequence goes on from JASVER010000034.1 coordinate 2,148,112, forward strand.
GCTCCACCACCCCCATAGCATGGCTCATCCCATTTCCAGCTTTCCCACACACCCTGAACACCRGGAAAGCTGCTGCCTGAGTGAGGGGAGGGGAGAGCCAATCTTTCTTGGACTTGTATCCCGCTCCCACGAAGCATTTGTTTTCCCAAACGGCTCCCAAGGAGCCTGAACTTTGATCCTCCAGCATTTTGGCTCCTCAGATGTTTATGAAGCCCGAACAAGCGGGCAGCAATGCCCAGCTGGGCTGGCCAAAGGCCAGGCTCCCAGCCGCTCTGCTCGGGATGGCCACAGGCAGACCAGCTCCAACCTGCAAGGAGACTTGCTGGGGTCCCCATTACCTTCACAGCAGCTCAGATCTGCCTGCCCAGCCCACCGGCTGCTCCCTGTAAAGCCAAAGGACTGGGCAAGCTCTCCACGGAGTTTATTTTGAGCCAACAGCCACGACCCCTCCAGGYTTCCATCTGCATTGCAAATAAATCACAGCTAGCTCTGTCCACCCTCCCCAGCAGCAATGGAGGGGCTCCTCCACCATCCACGAGAAGGGCTCAGTCCCCTTCTCCCCAGCCAGGAAAAAGAACTCCCTCTTTTTTTTCCCCTCCCCAAGCTTTTCCTACACACTGGCTTGCTCTTATTGCAGAGGTGTAAGAGCAGAAGCAYCACTCAGGAGCAGGGGGATGTACACATTACATGGTGACTCGGAGCTCTAGGCTTCCCGGGATAGCAGATATTCTGTGGGAAGTCAGCTGGCTCTGAAAAGGAAAAGCTAACCAGCAYGCCTATAAACGTGACACAGGCAGGAGGAGGCAGGGAAGGGAAGAAAGGAGAGCAGGGAGGGAACAGACACTTTAAAAGCTCCTCTCTTACTTTGTTTATATAAACATGGAAAAAAAACGCCTTGCAAAAATGTTATAGGAGAAGACACTCTGACAGCCAGAGACACTGCTAACCGGGTTGTTGTGTTTGAGCTGATCCAGCTACGCAAGCAGCAAGTCTGGGGACCGTTTCTATCTCGTATCGCAGCTCGGTCTGCCGTTCCTCTAGGTAAAGGCATAACTGAATTAAGGAGAAGCCTCTGCTCGCCCAGCACCTTGGCAGAGAGCAGCACTCASAGCCAGGGCTTGCCAGCACTCCAAAGCCAGCCGCCACCAGCAAGCCCCTGCCCTTCACTCACCATGGGCACCTCCTTCACCAGGGCCAAAGGTGGGGTGAAACCCTTGAGCTCACACTATCCAAACACGCCGCTGTCGGGCTGCACTGGCTGTTAAGCAAATACATTTTGCTTTACAGCAGGAGCAAGGCAGGAGCACCCAAYCTGAGTTACTGCAGCTTGGCCAACACGCGGCAACTCATTAACCCGGTGCCGACATCCCCACCCTTCTCTAGCAGGCTCTCCTCAACCGTTTGAAGATGTTCTTCATCACGGGGGCTTGGGGGTTTGCACGGAGGGTTACGGTCACAGCAGTGAGAAGCAATGACATTCAGTCCTAGATGGGCCRTGGCAGCCCACGCGTGTCCCTCTCCATAGCCCAAGGCCACGTCCCCTCGTACRAGACATGAGCACAGACGTGACGAGCCGGAGAGCTTGGTGCTCCTGAAAACGAGCCTCCTATTTCTGAAGCATTCCCAAGAGGCTGGCATTACACTGACAGGTATAAAATCTCGCAGGAGCATTTGACGGATCCAGAGGTCCTGCTCAGCTCTAATCGTGGAGAAGCAGCAAGCAAAGAAGCCACGCTGCACCTCCTGACGCCACCTGCCCTTTCACTACCTGGGTTGAAGATGTATTTAACAGGACACATGTCTTTTTGGCACTGTTTAGGGTCACGGAGCAATTTCAAAGCCAGAAAGCAGATCATCAGACAAAGTCCTTCCAGCAAGATTTTGTTGTTGTATTCTTTTTTTTTTTTTTTTTTTTTTTTGCAAAGAATCACTCAAACTTTGTTTCTGCTCCTGGGCAGCTGGAGAGCCAGGAGGGTCCCAGCACCAGCCCTCAGAGCAAACCACGTGAGCCTGGAGGGTTATCAGCAAAGGGAAGCTCATTCTGCACAAAGAATATGGACATTGTCTGCCGCCGGCCCCGGGCAGCCCTCCGGGGAGCGGGCTGGCTTGCTCGCAGCCTGCAGCAGCTGGGGCCCAAGACCTTGTGCCGTGTGCCAGGCTGGGGCTTACTGGGGACAGCAGCTGGCGGGGGGACAGCCCTCCTGCACGCCGGCTCCTTCCCCCTCTGTGGATATTGCAATGGGACTGAGAAGGGCTGCCGTCAGGCTCCCTCCTCCTCTGCAGCAGGAGGGTTGGGATCAGGTCTCACCAACCTGCACAGTTGGCATCAACCCACTAATGTGTCCTCGCTCACAGCCTCCCTGCACCAGCCGTGTGCCAAGCTTGCAGGATGCCCACCCCACCTTCAGGCTTGCCAGGTGGCCAGCAGACCTGCCCAAAGCCCCGCTGGTGGTCCCCCAAACCCAAGCCACCAGCAAAGCACAGATAAGCCCCAACAGCACTGGGTCAAGCTGCTCTCTGATCTCTCCTGCTGCAATGCCAAGGCTCGGATTTACCCTCTGGGAYAGGACAAACAGGGTCGCTGTGCCAGGTTTGCGCCCATCAATGCATTCCCAAAGCTTTCTGCCCCAGAAGCATCATTTACACCCTTCTAGCTGTTTCCCTGGCTCCCAGCAAGGGCAGGAGGCAGAGGAGAAGGAAGCAGGATGAGGACGGAGGAGGAGGACAGAGCCTGGAGCCAAGATGGCGCTGGGATGCTCAAGGGCAGAAGCTGCAGCTCCCTCCCCCGGGGCTCTGGGCCCTGCAGGAAAGCAGGGGCAGATGAAAGGTATCCCCAGCTCCCACCTGAGCTGACACAGCCCCTAGCACCACTGGAATTGCCTCACCAGCAACGAGCATAGTGATGCTACCAGCTTGGGAAATCACCCTGTGCATCGGCAGCTGCAGCCTCCTCCATGGCTCCCCCAAGAGCAGCAGCACACGCTGCCTCCCCGCAGCACGGCCCCGCACGCTCCTGCCCCTTCCCCAGCCCCAAAGTCCCAGCACGGCTTCCCCAGGAGGGCATCCCAGCCCTCCCRAGCAGCATGATGCAAGGACCAACTCTGGTTTCCATATTTTAGGTGGTGAGAGMATCAGGGCTGCCTGTAGGCTGCCCAGCCACGAGGTCCCACACGAATACACTGAGACAGGGAACCTCTCCTGGGTGAGAGGCGAGACACCATCCCCTGGAGCCCCCACACATGTTCCAACAGCTTCTGCCCATGACAGTTTTCAGCTGGGTTGTTTTTTGTTTTTCACATCTTTCCCCTATCTCCCCTTTGAAAAAGCCTGTAGTTGCTATGGAAATAGTCTCATCAGTATGGGTGGAGCATAGCAGTACCAGCCAAAACTCCCTGTGGCTCCCAGTTGACACCAGTGCCTAGGAACTGGCAGCACTGGAGGTTATCCCAAGCTGCACAGGGGACACCCAGAGCTTAAATCAGCGCTTGGCACTGACGGGTGAGCAAGACCCATCTGGAAGTCAAGGGCAGGGACCTGCAATTCACGCAGAGATAAACCAGGAAAAAAAATAATCGAGACATCTTGACGCCAGTTAAGGGACGAGAGGGTTATAAACAGCAAAGAGCCGCAGTCTCCCCCAGCGATACCCTTGCCGCAAGCAGGAGATGGCCACAGACATGGGTAGCAGGAGCAGAGTTGAGCTCTGTCACTGGCCCTGCCATGGTTCAATTCACCCCTTGAGGGAGGCTTCTGCCCCCCTCTCTGTACTCCCACCTCCCCAGCTCTGATGGGAAGCTAATAAGCAAGCAGGGTGCAAATGGCAACCGTCAAGTGCTGTGAAGAGGGTTGGAGAGCAGAGCAAGTATCTTTCCCATCCAGCAAAGAGACCAGCGTGTTGGGCAATGCAATGTGCCCCAATGGACCCGCTTCACCCCCTCCCATCCAAGGGCTGTGGCTGCAGACCATTCAGATTTTACACTGTGAGCCAATTMCTTGCTGAAAATACTGGCAGGGTCTTTGCAGGCAAAGGATCATCCTTTACCACCAGAGCTTGAAGCAAGGTCCCCAGGCACAGTGGGATATGCATCTTCTCCACAGGAGTGGACAGCAGGCCAGCAGTGCTCAGTGCACACAGAGGGACTACTGCTATGCTGGCAGAGGTAGCGCATATGTCATTAACCCTGTATTTAGGGTAAGTGCTAGGGACCCCCACCTCCATCACCCCACCCGGCTGGGAGASAGGCCATGACACCCTGTGAACAGCACGGAGCTCAGCCAAGGCRTGCACGCCGCCTCCTGCCTCCAGCCATGCTGAGTAGCTGTATTCAAGCTGCTGGTGTCCATCACCTTGTCACCAGCTGCAGCCCATGACAAACGGTAGCTCCCCTAGCAATGACAGCAGGAGGCTCTCCCAGCTGCAGGATGCAAACGCAGGTCTCTGCCACTACCGAGAGATCACTTCACAAATGGCAGTTTAACCCTAATGCATCCTGGTGCCACAGCAACGAGCTTCTGAGCTGTGTGGTGGACAGTCACATCACCAAACCCTTGTCAGCACTCATCGTGGACCACCACGCATGAAACTCCTTTCACACAYCATTGCATGCTTGGCAATGAGCAGGCTACAGATGTTTCCCCAACCATTTGTCTCCTAGAGCAGGGATTTTCCTACATTCAGTGTTGATGCCACCGTGCAGATCTCACCAAGTTTTGCCATCCTCCCCCACCAGCCCTACACGAAGCCCCTGGGACTGTCACACAGCACATCCCACCCTCTGCTCTGTCCTGCCTGCGTATGGGCAGCACCACCACGGCACCGTGAGGCACTATAGAACGTCCATTGGGCTGACATGTTACTGGTGCCAGGGTGGATCCGAGTGCAGCAAGGAACATTGCTGGGCCCATCCTTACAGGTGCACAAGCCTAATTAAAGGTCTAAATAACAATTTGCATCATCAAACTGCAAGGGGCACATCTACCTCAGGAGCCACCCACATCTTCATTCTTGCCAGCTCCTAAATGCTTTCCCAAAAGGATGCACTCCRGAGAGGAGGACAGGCCTGAGCTGTTACTGAGCCATTCAGCCTTGGTCAGAGACGGTGCAAACAGGAGCCTGCGCTCTGGCAACTGTCCTTTCCCATCCAGATTTAGCAGATTCAAGACCTAAAGCACAAAGTAGCTGCGAAAATGCTTCCCACTCTCACCGTTTTGTCCCATACCCAGGGAACCCACAGTCTCTTTTGCTCCCTGCTGGCAGAAATCTCATTGCACCAGCCCACAACATTTTGCTCCACAGTTTTGGGGAGCTGCTTTTGGAAGAAGCTGCCTGCAAAGCAAAGGGTCTCTCTGCAAAAGCGACAGAGAGGCCTCCATTGGCCCCACTCGGACCAGGGACAGCAAACTCAGGCTTGATGCAGGGGTGCAGCCAGCCACCGTGACACTGCCACCTCCATCTCACAACGCTGCGCCAGTGAGCATCACTGTCCTTCATGCAACTTCCCCAAAGGCCTGGGCGACAGACTGTGCAGGTCATGCTCCCACAGCCCTTTTCACCCCCCGTGACCAAAAGGCGACCTCAGCGATGGAGCACACACCATCCCATACCACGGAAAAACAAAGCACAGACCAAGAAAACAACTTACCCCTCATCATGCAACAAMTATTTCAGGACGCCTTAAGATACAAATCTCCCAACAACCACCTTTTCACCGTCTTTACCCCAACCCAGGGGTCCCCATCAAAACCTCAGCAGCAGGGATGCTTTGGTGAGGCCAGGTCAGCCCTAGGGATGCTGCTACCAGGTGGCACAGCAGCATTTTGGGGCTGGCTTCTGGGGAGGGCACCCAGGAGGCTGCCTGGRTGCACCCTGGCTGCACCCCACAGCACCCCGAGATACCTGGCAAAGAGCTGCCGGCTGCACCCGGTGCCTGCATAACAGCACAGCACTTCAAATAAAAACTCCCCACAGCCAACACAGCGAATAAGATTACAACAAATATAAACTAATGATACAGCTGTCAAGACAGATTAGATTGCACAGTGTAAAAAATTGCAGGGCTGTTTAGTCACAACAATATAAGATTAATTTATCAATACAGCTTATGTGGCACTGGAGAGATAGCAAATTGAATAAGTGAATCTTTTCTACACCTTGCACAAGGAGGGAGTCTCGGACCCGATGGGTGCACGGGTCTGGATGCCTGTGAGGATCTGCAGGCTGGGATCAACCCGACGGGGCTGGTTTTATACAGCCCGGGGGGTCTGCACCCCCATCCCAGGCATGGGGGACGGGCACGTGTGCCACCCACACACTCCAAAAGGTGYCCACCCTTCTGCAGTACCAGGCTGGAGAGGGATGCTGCTGAATCAAGACACCCAGAAGCTGCTGCTGCAGGCAGGAACTTCCCAGACCCCYTTCCACAAGCTCCTCCAAGTCCAGCATTCCAGGACTCGAGCAGTTTGTGTCGTCTCACCTTTAAGCTCTGTCCCAGTTACAGCGTGTGCGTGTTTCGGCGCACACAGCAATCAGAGGCAGAGATCCACCGTGCTAACACATGCAAAAATATGCACAGCCACCTCCACGCTTTGGGGGCTAAGCCCTGGCAGACACGGGCAAGYTTGCAGACCTGAGAACATCTCTCAACGGTGCCCAAAAAGCAAGAATCCAACCGGCAAGTCCTTGGGAGATGCTTCCCTATTCATCCTGCAKCTTCTGCCCAAAGACTACAACATCCCCGGCGGGCCTGTATCATTTCAGATCTCTCATACGTTGCCATCTGTGGGTTAAAAATGTGGAAGTAAATAAATAGCTGCAGCGATAATGAGCCAAGGTTTCGATCTGTGAAGGTGAGAGCTCAGCGGCAGCCGCCGATACGAAGGAAGCGCCCGTTTCTATAAATATTGAAATCCGGTAATTATCATCATTAGAACTAGTTGTGATTTAGCCGTAGCTCAATCCCAACAAGAATGGCATTTATTTGCCACAATTAGAACAGCTAAAAATACCTCCCAAACCTTGCCTAGTTCAGCCCCGTCCCACCGCCCCCCCAGCAGGCTCAGCCTTGGGCAGGGAGCAATGCAAAGGCGGGACCACTTGAAGGACCATGGCGGGGGTGAAGAAACCCTGTGATCCCCCAAGGAGACCAGGACAGCCACACAAGGCCACCCCATCTTCTAGGAGCCCTTTCCAGCTCCGCTCCGCGGCTTTCTCCCTAACTCTGGTTCAGCTCAGCTAACTCCTGCCCCGCCACGCTGGCTCACCAGTGCAAGGTAGCTGCTCCCTGTGCAAAGCAACCTCCCCTCTAGCAAGCTGCCTTTCCGTATTGAAAGTTCCTTTGCATTTGTATCAAAAGGCACAGATTTGCTTTAAAAGGCAAATGGAAAGGCCTGGCTCACCCAAGCCATCCCRCTGGCAGTGGGGGGCAATGGCCCTGGTAGCACCCAACTGCTCTGAAATAGTCATCGCTGATGGACACACGTGTTTCCTCGCCTCGTGGAAACATTACAGTTAYGCCAAGAGCCTCCACACACTCACCATCTCTTCCAGGCCCCAAACAAGTGCTAAAGGACTCTAAGAGCCCAGMGTGCCAGACAGACAGACACCTTCGTGGATGAACTTGTTGGAAGACCTCATCCTTCCTGACCTCTACAGACAGGGATCAACCCCTCATATAAAATCTTGCGAGGGGCATCAAGCTATCCTGCCCTACCTCTGCAAGGTGACCAGGGGGCCACCACCTCTCCACAAGCCTTTAAACACGCAAGGACTCAGTCATCCTTCCTTGGGGACACATCTGCACTCCAGCTGCCACCAGCAGTTTCCCAGCCTTTTCCCTGATGATAAATAAATACCTGAAGGGTGCAGACAGATATTGCAGGAGGCAGCACCTCAAGGTAGCTATAATCACCTCTCTGCTTCCCAACCAAGTACCTGACCCAGGAAAATCCCCATCTACTGACCCAAATCACCCAGGGCCATCTCCTTGTGCTTGCTCCGAGACTCAAGATTTTCCCCAAGGAAACGTGCCCAGCTCCCCCAGTCAGGGATGTTCTTTCTGACAGTCACGGTGAATATTTTCTCCCGCTTATTCGATAATATCTGGAAAGGGCCGTGAAATGGGCAGCTTAGCCATTCTCCGCTGCGCGGGGGCGAAGGCGCTGAGGTGCTCACTGCCAGGTCCCGACAACAGCCCAAATATTCATCCCGGCCCCACGGACCACCACCTGCTCCTCCCCAAAATGCCTCCAGCCCCAGGACTTTCTCAGCCCCCAGTCTCCCTTCGAGAGTAATTTGACCCCTCCAATGGCTTTTTTTTTTTTCCCCCCTTGCTTGCCTCGAAACTCTCACCAGTTTGTCAATATTCYGGTAATAAGGTGCCTCAAACTGAGGCCACATTCCTGGGTTTTTTATTATTATTATTTTGGGGGTTTTCTATCAGTTTGGGGTTTTTTTTAATMAGAAAAGCCAGTTYGTAGCTCTGCTCCCACAGCTCCCCCTCTCCCCACATGCAGCCCATCGCTATTTGTTTAGGGCCCTAAGCCAGTTTTCAGTCCATTTGGCAGCGTCATATCCAAGGCAAACGGAACTAATTTTAAGAGTAAGATTTGGCGAGACACTATATCAAATGCTTTGCTAAATCCAAATATATTAGGATTTCCACGTTCTGCTCAGCCACTAATTTTGCGATTCCATCAAAAAGAAAAAGCAATCAGGTTTGTCTGGCAAGATTTATTCTTTCTAAATCCCTGCTGTTATTGCTCATGCTTTCCTTATCCTCTAGTGCTTCACTTTCTTAATACTGCAGGACTGGAAGCATTTGCTGGAAATTTATTTTCTCTATTTATATGGATTTTGAAAATCTGCCTCTGCTCTCCTCTGTTGCCCCCTGCCTTCCCCACTGCTGTTAGCATCCCTGTGCTGCCACCGAACACATCTCCTCCTCCGCCCTCCTCCCAAAGCCAGAGCACAGCACTGTCATAAGCCCAGCGTTAATACACAACTGGCCTCAGACACAAGATACAGAAGAAAAACTGATTAAAAAAAAGGACGTTTGGCAGCAGGAGAAAGGTCTAAAGGAAACACCCAGCTGGGTCAAGCCCAGGTCCATCGCAGAGCACCGCCAGCAGYGTGAGCAGTTAATATTAATGCCTGAATCAGCCATCCCAGAGCATCACCTCGTTTTTCTTGCAAGTCTTCTGGCAACCACCCTCTGGGCGATCAGGCAGATTTGAGCCACAAATGACCCCAGCTGGTGCCTTTCCAGAGGACACACACAGTCCATGGTGGATCAGGGACATCTGTAAACCAAACCCTGAACCACTCAGGTGGTTGAGGAGCTCCTCCTGGCTTGGGGCTTGCAGAGAGAGGTCAGGAAGGGCTGYGCTCCCCTGCCCTAGGCTGGCACCCCAGCTTCCCACTCATACCTTGGGGATTTGGGGCACCTGGAAAGCCACATCACAAGGCATTCAGATCTCCTGCAGCATTTTCCTCCACAGGGAGCCAAGCAGAGGTCTCTAAACCCTGTGTGCATGCAGCAGCTTTGCAGACAGCACCATCCCAAAACGCTCCGGTGACCCCATCCTCGCTCTGACTGTGCATCTTCTGCTGTGTGCTCCACTGACCTCCGTGGGAGTGGGGCAGAGCTGCTCACGCGTTTCAGGGTAATGCTCGCTCCTGCTTATCAGGAGGAAAAAGGCAGCTGTGCTGCAGGATAATCCATTTCTGCTCACTAAGTCCTCGGATGTAGAATGGCTCAGTATTTTGCACACCAAATAACACCCTGTCTGGGTGCTAGGTGCGTGCGCACCCTCAGGACACCCCATCCAGCCCCAGCAAAGCAGCAGCACTACCAGCCTGGATTGAAGCCGAGCCACCCGCACGGGCCAAGCCATCAGCTCTAGCCACAGCCTTTCCCATGAAGACACAAAGACCTCCTCTTGCAATCCTTGGCACAGCCCAGTGTGCCCGGACTGAGCAGTGAGGCCAGGGTTACGGACAACGCAGCTCACGGCACTGAGCTGATGCCCCCATGCTTGGCTCCCTACACCTCCCTTGGGTCGGGTCTCTGCCAGACCCCTTGCCTCAGCTCCTACATGCTGTCCCAGCATCACCATAAGGGGAAAAAACACAGCATTGTCATCCYAGCAACTCAGGGCTCAGAAACGGGGCACCAGCATCCAGCAGAAGCTCAGGTGATGGTTCTCCATTACCACAAGGGACCTCTGCTGCCCACAGCTCCTTCTGTGCTCACTGAAGGGAGCTCAGATAGGGGCACAGCGAAGTTAGGCTACGGCATGACCCCGAGCACTCAAGGCATAAATGGAGATTGTCTCTTTACTCTGGCTATTTTTACATCTCAGAAACATATCCCCGGGGGAGCAGCCCTCTCCAGGAGCCCTCCTAAGGGCTGGGATGCTTGCGGTCAGGCACAGCCTCCACCAACACCCTCCGGTTTGCACCCAGCTGGCCGCAGCCCAGGGGCTGAAGATGACAGCCCAGCCCTGCCCTGCTTCCAGCACGAGGGTGACCTTCCCCACAGGCAGCCGGGCAGAATGTCCTCCACCAGCTCCCGCTGGCGAGCGAGTCCCAGGAGAGCTGTGGGGAGGGATTAACCCATCCCGGGGCAGCTGCCTTCCATCACCCCATCACTGCACCCTCCCTCCCCACATCCCCCCCAGCCTCAGCGGGGCTCAGGATTTACAGCCTAGGCAGTGCAAGGGGGTTGGCAGCAGCAAACTGATGGGGACAGAGGATTTACAGGGAAAGGCTGGTTTCAGGGGAGGTAGAGCGAAGCAGAGGGTGATTTACAGGGTCAGCAGCAATTCACACAGCAGGTAGCACTGAGGAGGCAAGGATTTACAGGGGCAGGGGTGAAGTACTTTTTATGGGTGTTTATTAGGAAATGAGTGTCTCCTTCCCCTGACCGCTGTGACCCAGGGAGGGGCGCAGGAGCAGATGGATTTGCAACGAGCCTCCCCCTTGCTCTGGAGGTCACAGACAGGCCAGCATCGGGGACCCTCCCCGTCCCAGCTGGCTTCTGCTTGGCCACAGCACCCTCAGGGTCATTTCAGCGTGTCCCTGTCCTGCCCCTGCCCCGAGGCAGCACTCCAAGGCCAGGCTTGGTGGTCAGTCCCTCCAGGGAGGCTACAAATAGCAAATCCTCAGACATCTCCTCCTCGGGCTGGAGGCCTTTCCTCCTGGCAAGCCCCACAGCCCCTCCCCGCCGGGGTCTGATCCAGCCCATCTGCTAGCAATGAGGCGGCATTTCTCCTGATGCCAAGGCTCCTCGCTGCCGCCGGGATGGGGCTGCCAGGCGGGCGATAGGCGGGCAGGGGTCACAGTCTGCCATCCCTCCATCCCGGGGCTGCCAGCATAGACGCACACGAGTCACATCACCCAGTCTCCAGCCCCATTTTCCAGCTGCTTCTGGCACCCAGCAGGAGCCAGGGTCTGGGATCAGCCCCACATGTGCAACCTTGAGCACATCGGTTTGGGCAAGCAGGTCCTTTCCCTCTCCCACCRCATCTTCCCCCCACTCCTGAACTGCAGCAGGGCTGGCGGGGGATGCACACCTCGAGTGCACGGTGCAAATGTGAGGGGTGGCAGCACTTTGGGTCTCCAGATGTCCCAAATCTCCCAGCCCAGGCTTGTACTAGCAGCATCCCTGAGCTGGCAGGTGCCAGGCTGGGGACGGATACACATGGGTTATGGCTGGCCTGCTCACACTGCCAAGGCTTAATCTCACAGGTTGCACATGGAGTAAGAAAAGTAAAGAAATATGTATGTTCCAGCACGGAGACTCTGGTTGCCACTCTGCCACATTGCGACATCCTCCCATCGGAGGACACCACGCTGTGCGGAGCACTCAGGGAAGGGTGACAGGCATCATGCTGGCCTCTGCCACCTCGGGAGGTGCCAGGACCAGCTCGACTTAATGTTCAGGAGCGAGCCAGGAAACCCTGCCACCCCCAGCCCTTCCCTGCCACTGCTCCCCATCGGCGGTACAAGCCAAGGGCTGCCTACGCAGAAGTGATGTTTGCAACACATCATGGCCTGGGGACCAAAAATTCAACTGTGCCAGCAGGAGGGTGCCCCTAGAGGACATGCCAACCCATGTCTTACATGCTCCTACATTTACTCTCCAAAAAGACACCAGGTATGGTTTGCAACACAAAAGGTGGAGGTTGGTCCTAGAAGAGCCCAAGAAAGAGGGAATTCACTCAAACATTTCATCTCAGTCTCATTCTCTAGACACTCCTCAGATATCCTGTTTTGCACCAGATACCAGAAGACCACATATGCTTAACAAGAGCAGTCCCTGCAGGGGACACCCAATTTCTCACAGCATTGGCTTGCTCAGCACTGGGGTGCAATAGGACCAGGTGCCGCTAGCAGAGGGAGGGAGGGGAAGGGCTCCAAGCATTGACTGCAGAAACCCATGAAAGCATCGAGTACTGGCCAGCCCCAGCATGGCATAAACATGATGAAAATAAAGTTGTGAGCAGCCTACACAAGGCAAGAGAAGAAATTTCTCACTTTCAGCTTGAAGAGACAGCAGCTTCACAGTGCAGAGGGGTTACGAGTCACACTGGGCAATACCCCAACACATAAGATCCCAAATAACATCCCATCGCTCGTAGGTGAGGGCTTACTCCCAGCACAGCCCTGCTGATCCCACAGCTCCTCAGGGGACATCTCCCCAGCAGAGAAACACGAGCACACACCAGGACCGGGGCAGCATCCCTGGTTCTCTTCTCCATCTAAAACTACCAGAGAGGCACGATAGCAGCATCCAATCCTCACAACATCCCTGAACAAAAACTCATACATCTTCACCCAAACCACAGGCAGCAGCAATGCCATTGCCCCCACCCCTCTACCCCAAAGTTTGACTAAAGCTCAGGAGTATCTTTGCTTTTATAAATCTCTGCCTTTTAATGATGGCTTCAAGGCTCAGAGAAAAAAAGGCCCATTAAACTCACTGAATAAGTTAATGGGGCAGAGAGAATCCATTTCAAAGCCACCCCAGGCTATTTTCCTCTGGAGCTAAAGCCTGAATAAGCAAAAAGGAAAAATTAAAACTGTACAGTGCTTTGCCAATAAATAACCCCCAGTGTAATCCACTACCAGGCAGGCCTCCATTTGCAGAGATAATAGGATGCAGATCAGTTGCAAACCACCTCCCCTTGCAGGGATCACCACCTTTTGATTGCAATTAGCTGTGCCATGGCAGGAACCTCCATCTCCTGCCTGTCCCCTTCCACCTGCCTGGGCAGGAGGGGAATGGCACATCCTGCAGAGAATTACTTAAATCCAGCACTTGGCTCTGCAATTCCCTAACACCCATGCTCTGACCACACATCCCTGCCTCTCTGTCTCCTTTTGCCCAGCCCTCCCATCTGTTCATGCCCCTTCGCCCCTGTCTTCTCCCCCTCCACCAGCAGCACTGTGGGTCAGTCCCTCGCCCATCAATCAGAGCCCACACACAGCCGCTCCGCCCCAAACACTTAAAAAACAAGTGCATGTCCCAGAGAGGGGAAAAAAAAAAAATAAAAATCCCTGTTTGTAAATGTTGATCCCACTAGATGCAGTTTGTTTACTATTTAATATTTAAAGATGTTAATTAAGTCTCTGCATAAATAAATCCATGTTACCCATGCCTTTTAGAAGGCAGGGATTCTTCCCCCAGGGCCAGGGCAGTCCGCAGCACGCCGGGTGCTGGGCAGCCTGCCCAGGGCTGGTGACAAGCCTGGGGCAAAGCCTGAGGATCCCACCACCATCCCTCCTGGAAGGGAGAACTTATCTGCAACATGAAGCAACGCCAGGCACAGCTCAGGCTGGGGACATCGGGGACTTTGGCCATTAAGACCCAGAGAAGAATGCAGGCAGGGCAAGGCACAGAGAGGAGGATTTCCAGGCAGGGTTGCCCAAAGCAGTCTCTCTTGGCCCCAAGATTGGATCTCAGCTGCAACCAAGGAGCCAAGGGCTTGTGCTCCCGAGGGCCAGAGGATCAACCCGCAAAGTGCTGGGGGGACACAAAGAGAGGCACCAACACACATCACCACAGCCCACCACTGAGCAGGCAGCCAGGGCTGCTCCGGGGACTAGCTACAGGCACCCACCTCCCTCCCAGCTGCCCCCCTGCCCAGAGCAGGCAACCCACACAGCTTCGTACCTGAGAGCATCCCAGCTTCAGCTCCTCTTCCCAAAACCACTGCTGCAGCATCTTGCAAGCAGCACTGCAGCTGCCTGCCTTCCTCACCCACAAAACCTAACATCCCTCAGTGCCCACACCTCAGTTCTCCCAACTGATACCTCTTCAGCCTCATTAGGCTCTGCCTCTCCCAATTCTGCTCCAGCTGTACCATGCACCTTGCTGTTAACCCCCTGGGTGCCAGGCTCCACAGAGCTCCCTGTTGTGCAGGCTCCCTCCCTGCCCAGCCGGCATCCCTGCACTGCATCGGAGGCCTGCATGCACTCCGYGAGCTCGGGTTTTGCTCTGATGCTCCCGAGGACACCCTCCAGCATCTGCCCCGACCTGAAGCAAGGGGCACAGCACTTGCCAAAGGAGCACCAGGCTGCTGCCCTGACGCTGGCCCGGCTCTGTGCTACTCTGCCCTCCCCACTGCGGAGCCTGGGACAGCCCGTGAAACTGCGGGCAGTACAGATATATCCARAGCCCATGTGAGGCTCAAACTAGGAAACAGTGCCCAGTAACACTCAGCTTCTCTGAACTGGCACAAGGAGAGCCCCAGGAGGACAAGGATGCTCTCCCCAGGCTGAGGAGCCAGGAATACACAGCATCCTTGACTCCACATCCCACTGAACTTTGCTTGCTCCCCAGGCTGCTCAGCAGCAGCCACCAAATGACTTGATGGCTTTCAGTTCACTTTTCCTGGGATGTATTTCAGCTGGGAGAGCACAGGCAAGGCAGGAGACAGCAAAAACCAGGACCCATATCATTGCCCCAGGAGCACCCAGCCACATCCTGGAGGCAAGAGTTTGGGGGACAGGAGAGATCTTTCCAGCCACACAAGTCACAGAGCTCCCCAGAGGCAATCCCATCTGCACCAGGATGGACACAAGAGATGCCCAAGCTGGTCTTGYTTATCTGGGTTAGAAGCAGGCAGGAGGGAAGGCTGTGGTCCAGGACAAGGGCAGGCAGCCCCAGGGAGCATTCGCACAGCTGGATCACACACCAGAGCGCCAGGACTTCTGGTTCCCAGCCCAGGTCACTGCACAGCATTTCCATGGAGAGCATGGGATGAGGGATGAGGCCAGAGCTGCTCCAGGAGCAGAAGGAAGGTCAGCAGCTGGAGGCACCCAGACTCTCCCCATGTGGCTTCATGTCCCAGCAGGGTCAGGAGTTAGAGCCTGGCATCGCTGTGGCTCAGCTGAGCACTCATGTTCCTAATTTATCCTGTCAAAACCCTGAGCATGCAGGGTCTTCAGCAGCACCCGGATTCCCRGCATCTGTTTGAGCATTTCCACATTGGTATTTCCTAGTGGGAACTGCCTGGGGAGAGCTCAGGGAGAGCTAGTCAAGGGACAGCCTTGCACAGYCCAGGAGGATGGGGACTTCACCATGCTCGCATCCGCTGCTACCCACTTCTCAGTATCCAGCCCTGCTAGCCAGGCACTGACTGCAGCGCAGCCTTTTAAGGGGCGTCCAGAGAGATTTTAATCTCCTTTTCTTCAAATGAAATGAAGCCCAAGCCCCAAGCAATATCACTGCTCTAACCCACGTCCATCACCCACCYCCCAACACACATTCACCCCAATGCCACAATGCTGGGGACCCATTTGCTGTTGCGTGGCAGGACCACTGGGTGTCACAGCCCTACCACCACGTTGGCAGCGCATGGCAATYGCCAGCAGGGAATTAACCAGCCCATCTGGGGCCCAGCTGACAGGAGAATGAGATATCCCTCACGAGCTGCATATGGAGGATGCTGCAGGGTCAAAATCAGCTTCCTACCACTGCCAGCCCTTTCCCCAAGGGCACATGGCCTCTTTAGCCCTCTAACCTCCATCCAACCCCTGCAGCAAAGGGTTAATCAGAGAAGCAAAGAGCATCAAAGCCACCCTGGAGGCATCCAGAGACAGCTCTCAGCCTGTGCCCTCTTGCTCTACATCCAGGATTTCTCTGGGGACACTTCCCATGGATGTTCAATACAAATAAGACCGATATAACAGCCTTGTTTATCCCCCCTCCATTCTTGGCCTCTCCTTAAACCCTAGCCGGTGCTGGGCTGAAGGGTCTCCATCCCCACTCTGCTGCCTGCAGGCCAGTTGCACTGCTGCTCCGTGCCTCAGTTTCCCCATCAGTAAAATGGGCAGAGCTGTAAAGGGCTTCCTTGCATATCACACACAGCCACAAGTCGGACGCAGACAGCAACCCACTTCTGGGCACTTCTTGCCCGGCACTTCAAACAGCCCAGAAACACCTCCCCACAGCACCGGCTCTGGTTGGGTCAACACCTTCCAAGAAGCTGCAAATCATCTCAATTCACAGATGGGCTGGGGCTGTATCGCATGCGGCACTGGTGTAAGAGCTATCAGTACCTGGGGGTGCACCGCCTGCGTCCTCCCGCAGCAGCACGGAGGAGGAGAAAGCCGTGACCCAGCACCCAGCCAGATCCCAGGGGACCATCTGACACCGCGGGGTGCCCACCTGGGGACCGGGATGCCGAGCTGGGGAGCAGGTGGGAGCCTACCAAGAGGGGTAGGGCAGCACAGACACCCCAGAGCAAAGGCTCCTCTCCCACACGCCATGCAGCAGCGTGGCAGCAAGCAAGGGGCGACTTAACCCCGCAGCCCCCGGCCGCTCCCGCACCGCCCCCGGCCCGGCGGGCTCGTGGCTCCGTCCCCGCACTCGCCCGCGCAGCCCGGAGCCGGCTGTCTCACGCTGCCGCTTGCCCTCTAGCGGCACAGCCACCCTCAAACCGGGGGAAAAGAGGAGAGGATGAGCCGGGGATGAGCCGGGCAGAGGGTGCCCGGGACTGAGCCGGGCTCCGGCTGCTCCAGGCGGGGSCACAGGCTCGGTTGGGGCTGGGGGTGATGGCACGTCCACGGAGCTGCTCRTGCACAAGCGCTCCCGCACAAACAGCCTCTGTCCCGAGCAGCCTCGCGACACTGGGAGATGAACATGGGGACCAGCGCGGTGCAGCCGTGGTCCTGGTGCCCTGCCCTCCGGGATCTGGAGCATCGAGTGGGGCAACCRGGGCTGCTGCTCCCCATCTCCTCATGTGGGGCACAAAGTGCCTGCAATATCCAACCACCATRCACGAACTGCAGCCTCTGAACAAGAAACACACCCCGCAGCACCGCCTCGGCAGGGGTTTTGCTGTGCACCCCTTGGTGCAGAGGGGAGAGCAAGAGAGTTTGGGGGAGACCAGAGCCCGCATGCTGCTGTCAAATACACCTGCTTAGAAAGCACCTACAGAACCTGCTGAACCCCCCTTGCTGCAGGAAACCCAAAGCTCAAAACTACTGCTATTGYACAGTGCCCAGTAAATAATACACCRAGTTACRAGCATTATTAACACTCACTTTTGGAAGCCTGGGAGGCTCAGGGGTTGGTTCACTCCCTGCTTGACTGCAGCCCCCCTTGAATGGGATGCACTAAATCCAACCATAAACTCATGGGCAACACCTAGCACGGGCATTGCATTGAACAGGACAAGCCAGCGATGTAGCACTGGGCAACATCACTGAGCACAACCTACCTGCAGGGCTCCCCCAGGGTGATCCCATGGGACATCCCAGGGCCTGTCTGGGGCTTCACTGAAAGAACCCAGCATTGCTGGGCGCATGGATGGTCACAGGCCTTTGGGAGACCACRAGCAGCTTCATGCCAAAGCACATGAAGGTGTCACCCCCACAGGGGTGAGCTGATGGGGCAGAGCAGACCCAGAGAGCTTTCCCTAACAGAGCTCTACAAAAGCCCCTAGCCAGAGGCAATACATCTCCAAGCCTCCAAGGGCCACAAGGCAAGTCCTTCCTCTGTCTCTTCCCCTCCATCTCTGCTCCTCCCCTCCACGAAATACCTGTCCTAGACCTCAAGCATCCCCATCTCACCTCTCCAAGCCCAGGGAGACAAGCCAGCAGGCAGAGCTGACATAGACCTCCCCAGACCCTGCAGGAGATGAGGTCTGGGGAGATGTCACATGCACCCTGGAACCATCTRGGTCACCAGCTCCTCCTGTCCAGGCAGCAGCTCAGGCCCCACGTTCAGCTCAGAAAAACCCTGGGAAGTCCTGGCAGGCACCAAAATTGTCTCCTCCCTGGAGAAATACCTAGTAWGGGGCATCAACAGAGCCAAGCAATGCAGACATGGCTGAGGAACACTTGGAGACCCCAGTGGGATCAGGCATGAGAGAGGCAGAGAYGACAGCAGATTCTGGCATGAAAAGGCAGGTGACTCAACCCAGCAGGAATCCTGTGTCCCAGACAAACCAGGGCTGTAACCTCAGGTGCCTGATGTCCTCTGGTCAGTGTTAGCTCAGCTGCTGCTGGGAAATCAGAGCTGAGACCTGGCCCTGACAGCAGATTCCTCCAAAAACCACCTTTTACAGTGCATCTACCCCAGATCCTTCTGCTCTGCCCCAACACGTCACCTGGAGGGCTGCAAAAGTACTGGAGGTCAGTACATCACCCATGCCAGGAAAGTGCCTCCCTCCAGGACTGGTCAGSAGGGAGAAAGGCTGTAAGAGCAGGGCAAGGAGCCAGCAGCCAGCCCAGGGRATGCACCCAGCCCTGGGTGCCCCTAGTGCAGGTTTAGCTACTCTGGTGCACAGGGCAGCACCCACCGTGGACCCCATTCCCTGATGCAAGGGGGATGATACGGGGACAGTCACGACCAGTGCTCCCAACTTAAGGCACCTCTAGAGCTTCAAGACCATATCTCAGCCCACCTCCTTGTCCCAAACACCTCTGCACCCTCTTCTGTCCTCACAGCCTCATGCTGCACCCACCACCCCCTTCCTAACATGCTTCRGGACAGCCGCTCTGCATAAACAAGAGCCCTGCAAAACAAAGCTGGGTTGAATTAGGGACCTTTTGAATGGTCTCTGCAGCAGCCAAAGYCTCTGGGACCAGGAGATGGGAGGAATGACGGAATGGCAGGCTTTGGGAATGCAGAGCCCTTCGTCTCCAGAGAGCAGCAGCACAGGAGGCACACTGTGGCTGATTCACGGAGGGAGAAAAAGTTTGTGCCCTTTTGTCTGAAGCAGAGCAATCAYCAACTTGAGCATCACAGGAGCCCCTCTCCCAGCTCTTTGGGCCACCAAAGCAAGTTCTGCTCCCTCCAGCCCTTCCAGGAAGATGTCTGCCCTTTCTTTCTTCCCTCCTTCCCAGATGCGGGTGCACACAGGCATCACCAGTGCCTTGGCACTCCCGGCACCGGCAGCGAAGGGGTGCTGCCGCTCCATGCACCCCCTCACTCTCCCCCACGCCACGTGCTCCCAGCTCCCGCACAGCGAGTGGGGGCTGCGCTGCCGCTCGCCCCCCACAGCACCCGGCTCTGACGCGACTCTCCCACCCCTGGCCAGGCCCACGGGATGGAGCGGATGCTGCCGTGGGCTGGTGGTACAGCCCAGCGGGAAAGGATGGGGCTGTTCTTGTCCATGGGGGGGAAAAGATGCTTCCCCTTGGCCCTGTGAGACCCCAAAATCCTGCATCCCATGGTACTCCGCAACGACCCACCTCCTCTTGAGTTGCTCTGAATTCATCTTACCTGGTTGAAGGCAGCTACAAGCTGCACAAATAAACTCTGCAAACTCACCCATTGGGGTATTTTATCGTAAGAAACCCCATTCTCCCMCAGTGAGATTGGGTAAGGGAGCAAGGCTTTATATACCGGGGACATCTCCCTACCTCGAGGGAGCCCAGGGGTGACAAACGCAGGCCACCGCCGCCTGCCTGGCAGCATCTCTGCAGTGCCATAGCAACAGCTGAGAAGTAGGGAGGCCCAGATGGCAAACTCCTCCGTCCGTCCTTCCCCACGCGCCGTGCCGGCGCACGCAGACGCTGCCCACGCTGCCAGAAGGGTAACTCCCCGGCCCACCCCCGGCACGTGGTGGCACAGGCGAGCCCGGCTGCCCCGTGCGCTGGCCAGACCCCCCCGGTGCCATGGATGGGGACCCAAAGTGACAAACACCCCGTCTGCTYGGCACATGGAGGCAGAAGGGTTTTTGTGCCGCAGGATCCCCAGGACTGAAGTTCTCCCTGTGCATCTGGTCTTTTTAGGGAGGTCTTGCAAAGGATGGAGCCCCACATCACAGGGGTGAGGCTAGGTTAAGGGAAGCTTGAGCATCCCCACGAGTCACACCTGGCTGGGGACACAGAAAAGCCACCCAGCTGCACAAGGAAAAGCAATGGCATGAACATACCCCAGCCCCACGGTCATCCTCTCCCCAAATCGGGAGGGGAAAGTCCAGCAGCATGACTCCAAACTGGAGCCATCTCAGCCGGGGTCCAAGCCAGCCCCTCAGCTAGACAGGACCCTTGGCAGCTCTCGCAGGGACCTGTGTGCAGAGCCATGTCCCCAGGGATGCAATCTGAAATTGGATACATTTCTGGGCAGGCTGGGAAAGGGATAAAAGGACAGCAGCCAACCCAACCTCCTCCTCCATCTCAGGGCAAGAAGCTCCTGCCCTTTCCCTGCTTCACCATTAGCCTGGCACCACCTGGGTTTGCACAAAGGTTGTGTGCCACCGTCCCCCCGGTCCAGCTGGGACAGGAGCCACCCAGACCTGACTGAGGCTGCTCTGCTCTCCCTGAAAGGAAGATGGATGGGAAACCAGAAGCAGCAGCAAATGGAGCAAAGGCCATTCATTTGAGGGGTGCAGCAGGAGGCTTGATGATGGGGTACCACACTGTGGGCACCCACAGGGCTGGCCTGCCCACCCTGCCAGTTTCCATGGGCAGTGCTACAGGCTGGGTGTCTCCTGTTCTCCTTCTGTCAGCCTTGCCTCGGGGGTCTCATCAGCCACTGAGACGTGAAATAATCAAAAGCTCCTGGCAGCTTGGACCCCGGTGCTGGGGGGACCTTCCTGGATGGGGTGGGCTGGCATGGACRGGTCATTGCCCTGGCTCGGGGCAGAGGGTAAGATGGACAAGCCCACCAAGCCGGCTCACACAGCTTGCTTTCTCCAGCTCACCGAATGGGCCCTGGCAGCCTTTCATCAGCACCACCCAAGCTCAGACTGCCAAGCCGAGCTCGTCTTTCAGACATGAATGAGGGCCCGCTTGGCCCCAGGGTGGTTTCACCGCCCCATACCCCATCACCTTTTCACCAGCAGCAGGAGACCACCACCTCCCCCAGAGCCTACCAGGGAGGACATGGCTGGAGCATCGTATCCCCCAGGCACAGGGACAGGGCTAAGCCTCCCCTATTCCCCCCCCAGCCCGGTGGGCAAAGGTGCCTTTGCCCACTCGCTGCCCACAAACGAGGCAAGCTGCCTAAAGAAACCAAGCCCCCGGTGAGCGTGGCACTGTTCGGTGCCCGGCTGAATCAGAYCCGCGTGCCGGGAGTGATTCAGCGATGACCAGGCTGGGCTTGGACGCACCCCTCACCCCAGCACCCAAGATGGCAAGGAGAGGCCTGATGTCGAGCTGGGAGGGTGCAGGACCCAATGCCTCCCACACAAGAGCATGAACACAGGTTCAACCCTGGCTCCCAGCAGTGACTCCTTTGCTAGGAAGCAGCCCCACCACCCAAAACCATCCCTCTGCTCCCATAAGCATCCTCTACGAACCGTTGCCACCTCCCTAGGAAGCACAGACCCCTGGGGTAAGTTTTCACTCATACCCAGTCTCAGCCCTTCACAGCATTTCGGGGTTCACCCCAGTCCTGTACCTTGGCCCCCAAGCCCAAGGAGGGAGGTGTGGGGCCAGCAGCGATGCAGGGGGCAAAGGAATGTGCTTTGCTCAGTGTGGAGCAGAGATGCTTACAACATCCAGCAGAAACTGGCACCTTCTCCTCCTTCCCCAACTTAAGAGAAGCTCCTCTCCAAAAAAATACCCAACATCTCTGTTTCTGGAGTTGAATCTTTCTTTCCCCCCTCTCCTTGTTACGGACTGCTTATCGGCATTTTTCAATTTCAAAGCAGTAAAGACATTTTCTGAGCACAAAGGACTCCCGTAATACTACCTCTCGCAGCAGTTCAGATGTATGTGTGCATCTGACAGCGCACACTCGCTCACGCTGGCGGCTTCCAAACCCTTCGCAGCCTTTCCTGCTGCTCCCCGCCCCCCAAAGGGTTAAAACCAAATCACAACAAACAGCAAGCACAGGGAAAAAACACGAGTTTCTCTGACTTCCCCAGCATCACCCACGTCTCTCCGGCATCTCAGAGAAAACACTCCAGCACCGCAACGCAGGATAAATATGGGGCAATTGGAAGGGAAGCGTTGCATTAGTTTCCCCCCTTTACTTTCCCATTCCTGCTGGGTTTGCAGAGGTTTGCTGGCAAGGTGAAGGCAGCGCTGGGGGTTCAGGGTCAGTGGTACCTGCCGAAAACCTGCTTGAACCTATAAGCAAGTGGGGAAAGCTGCTCTCATCATCTTTACCCAGCAAAGGTGACAAGCAGAGCTACAAAAGAGGCACTGCAATTACTCCATGGCTCTGCTGCAATTGCATTGTGACCAAATAAAACAGCCTCAGGAAGAGACCCAGCAAAGCCCTCTCCCTCCATGCAACTGTGCCATCGGGATGAAAAATAAATAAATAACCCTCCACTACTCATTTCAAACCTTGCTGCATTTAACTGCCAGAATAAAGGATTCCACCTCTTCTCTGCTCAACTCCCACTGGCAACTTGCTCTGGGGGCTACATTTCCCTAAATGCTCACATTTCAATTAGCATTAGAATAATGAAATGGCTCAGAGTTCATCTCACCCAAAAATGTACTGGAAAATAAAGAGCAGAGATTGGAAGAGATGAGGATTTTTTTTTTTCCCCGCACACACACACACAGCATGATGGATTCAGGAGAAGGAAATATATTCCTTTCTCGACTCCACGCTGATGAGATTAACATGGGCTTTGCTAACCGCCTCTCCAAACAAGGATAATGCAACTTCAAGTTGATTTTCCAGATAAACAAGCATGCAAACAAACGCAAAGTGCTCAACTAAAAATATCTCCCTGCTCCGATGCTTCTCCCCACCGCCACCACCCCGAGAGGAAAACACACAAATCCTACCGCAGCACCACAGCGAGTTGCAAAATTATAACAATACGAATTAAATAAGYTACTTAAGGGACATCTCACTGTCCTATTTATTTTTTTTTCCTCCCCTTAAAAAGGCGAAACCGCAGATCCCCAGATACACTCAGCCAGGGCAGGGAAGGGAGCATTTTCTGTTATGGGGATAAAAAAACCGACATTCTAATCGGATCCAAAGTCTCGAAAAAGAACAAGCAGCTCAGAACTTGCTTTTCTTGCCCAATTTGGGTATATATGTGGCTGTGTGCGGCTGTGGCGTTCCCCCCCGCCCTTGCAGAAGCCAACAGTTAAAGGAAGCAGCAGCTTTAGCATCTTTGCCTGCTGCTCTCTCTCCCGCTAAGGAATCAGATCTCATTTACTTTATTCTTCTTAAGCCTTGGCCAAACTGTTGCTGGGCCTTTTTTTTTTTTTTTTTTGGAGGGTGGGGGGGATGAGGTAAGGGAGAAAGCCGGATCTGCGTCCTCTGCCCGGGAAGCAGGGCTGAGCTCTGCCAGGCAGCGCAGCAATGCCGAGGGCACCTGAGCCCCGCACAGGCAGCCCAGCCCGCACCCTGCCGCCGGGAGGGGAGAGCCCGGGGGGACCCCCACTTACATGGAAGTGATGTTCCTTGAGATGTCCGTGATATTGATGCTCGTGTTGCCATTGCTGCTGCCTGAATCCTGCCCTTCCAAGAGAGGGAAGAGGTTCCCATCATCCGGCTTCTTGCAATTGATGTCTGTCTTGCTGCAAAGACAATTAGCAGGGCAAGCCAGCACCGAAAGCAGATAGTCTCCCCAAATGCTCCAGAGCAAAAATACCCTCCAGAAAGTGCACTTGGTAGGGCAAAGAGAGACATCCATCTCCGATTGCTGCTTCTAAAAAAGAGGAGGAGGAGGAAAGGGGGGATGGAGGGAGGGGAAGGGGGGGAAAGGGGGAAGGAAACAAAGACAGAGGGAGGAAAAAAAAAAAAAATAACACAACAAAACCTCAAGCGATCAGATGCAAAAATCCTCCAGCAGATGAAATCATGCTGGCAGCTGGCTCGGAGAGGCTGTAATTCCCGCTACGGTAGCGGCAGCGGGCGGGGATGCATGCTGGCCCGGCCGCCCTGCGCCCGCCGCTCCCCGCCAGCCGCTCCGGAGGATTGCAACGGCAGGCTGGGGAGGCAGCCGGGGAAATAAATAAATAACAAAAACGGTGCGAAAGTCACCAAGTCCCACCTACTGGGCAGAATTAAAATTGACACACCTGCAAAAAAAACACACAGAGGGAGAGGAGGCTGGGGAGAGGAGGGGGCGACCTCCCCTTCCCATCGCTTCCCTCCCCCGGCCTGGCCAGCCCTGCTGCGGCGGGCACAAAAAGCAGAGGAGGAGGAGGAGGAGAAGGAGGAGGAGGAAGGCTTGCAAAGCGAGCCGGGCTCTGCAATAAAAAGGATTCCCCACCCCCTCCCTCTCCGCTAAAATCGATCTAGGGGAGTGGGGGGAGAGGGGAAAAACCCACCCCAGCACTGCTGGAGCCCCAGCTCAGCCCCGCCAGTAGAGGAAAAGTTGCAGCTGGGGTTAAATTTGTGCTGGGGGGAGAGCAGAGGGGCTCTGGCTCGGATCCTGCTTTCTCAGGCTCTTTCGTCTTTCGGAGGAGGACGATGCTGCCTTTCGCTTGGTTGTTGGGTGGGTTCCCCCCCCCCGCCCGCAATCCGGACAGAAGGGTGGAGAGGAAAGAAMGATTAAACTGAACTGGAAGAGAATAAGCGCCAGTGTGGATTACAGCAATTTAATTTTTTTTTTTTTTTCTTTAGAGGATCCTAGCGAGAGGCAGATCAGACGGCTGGGTGGGAAAAAAAAAGCGACTAGAGAGCACCCAGGAAGGACTTTCTAGAAAAGACACACACACCCACCCTCCAAAATGCAACGGGGACTCAGCYGGCTGCCGGGAAGTACAGGCAGGAGCACCCAGGCTCGGGGCTCCTATTCTCCCTCCCCTGGCTTCCCCCTTCCCTCCTGCAGCAGATTCTGCAATCAGACATGCAAAAAAAAAAAAAMAAAAAMAAAAAAAAAAAMCACAAATCCTGAAAGAGGAAGACTGAAGTGTTGAAAAGGCTGAGCTCAGAGCGCCGAAATGGCATCAGGAGAGCAGTGAGTGCGAGCTGAACAGCAGAGCGAATTAAGATGCATGGTGCATTTTTGGCAAGCACAAACCCAAGCAGATCAGAGCTCTGCTTAATTTGCTCTGCTTTTCTACAGCGCTTTTCTGCATGCCTTCCCCCCCCCCCCCCCCAATAGTTTCATGTCTCTGCTCCTCCRCACAGAGACACAGTGATAAAGGGASGGTGCTGCAGGCAGGAGCACGGGTGAAGGGAGGAACTACAGGTGTAGGACTCCAAATATTTCAAGGGTCTGCTTTTGCCAGGCACAAGGCTTTGCACAGGGAGGAGCGAAAGAGGGATCTCTGCACAGGCTGAACCAGCACATCCAGGCTCTGCTGTGCCCCCCAACTCATCCTAGTCCAGAAGACACAACAGGATTTRGGGGTAAAAAAAGGGGTGGGGAACCCAGCTGTAGGGATTGCAACTGCGATTCGTGCACCCATACCCCTCGGCRGGGAGCAGGCTGCCCGGAGCCACGCTCRCGGGGAGCTGCACAGCTGCATCACRGGCCCTGGGAATGGCAGTGRTGTGCAAGGGGCTGCACATACCAGGGCATCAATCCTGCTCCCACGGGGGCTTCTGAGGTGCCAGGCAGCTTCATCRGGGGCTCCTCCTGCCAGGGTGCCCTAGGGGAAGCAAAGGCACTCRTCTAGTGAATAAATACCAAGGTGGGAGGGCTGCTTTCTCCCTGAGCCCCACCTGCTTGCAAATTACTGAAGTGAATCACCTGGATCCAAAGAGCTCACTGAAGTGCCTGGCACTGCAAGAAAGAGGAGCACGGGGGGGTTGGTGGGTCCCCACCCCCATGAGAAGCAGCTCCCATCCTCAGGCACCTGTTCGGAGACCATGGCTGGGAAGGCTCCAGAGAGGAAAACAGCCAGGCATATTTTTTACTCCCTGCCTCAGTTTCCCCACCTGTGCCAGAGATACCATTCTTGTGGCTGAGCACTGCGACCGGACTGGAGAAGACACCGATGGAGGGCACCATGTCATATGCCCCTGCCCGTGGGGAACACCGGGCACCCCGCAATGCCCAGCCAGCACATGGGTTCATCCCTCAGCAGCACAGGGGACAGGGATGTCACACTAACCGCAAAACCAGTGCCTGGGGTGAGAGCAGGGCTTCCTTTATACTGGAGCTGGTGCAAGGTCACAGCCTCCTCGTGGCACTTGACATCAATCACACCATCGCATGTGAAACCAGTGTGAGGCCACCAGCCTCCCCTGATGAGGCATGTCACCGCAGGGCCGGTCACAGGGTGGGACACGTTCAGGGGACCCACTCCCGCCTTGGGGACCCACTGCAGTCCCGCAGCACAGCAAGGCTCTCCGCTGGGCAGATCAGCGCCGGGACCTGGGGGAAGCCACTGTCATCTGGAGGTGCCASGGTGGCACTGCTTGGCGCGGGGCTGCATGCGTCAGCACCCTGCACCCTCCTCGCCCACCCGGGTGGCAGCMTGCCCTGTGTCCCTCTGTCCCCCAGGGCGTGGGGTCGACCCCTGGCCTGGAGCAGAGCACAACTGCTAACGAAGCACAAACCCACCCAGAGAGGCTTTCGGGTCCTCCTCCGCAACCCGAAGCAGTTACGTGCTTTGCACTCTCCTTGCAAAGACGAGGTTTAACCCGCAGAAAGTTGGGGAGGTCTCAGGTCGGCTCTCCCGGGTGGGGGGGAGGCAGGAGCCCACCCGCCCCCATGACATGCACACCTCGCTCTGCCACCCGGTGCCAGGCGAGCCCCGCTTCAGCAGCTGACGAGGAGTTTTGTGCCAAGCCACGGCTTCCTCTGCTGCTAATAGATAAAGCCGCCGCTTGCGGAGGAAACGTGGCAGGGCAAAGTGGGGGAATGGGAGGAGCGGGAGCATCCAGCTGGGTGCCCGGAGGGCAGGCGGAAGGTAGGCAGGAAAAGAAAGAAAAYGGGAGGGGGGCTGTTCATCCTCCCYGTTRCAGGCTGCCAGGGGGGATTGGCGAGTTTGCTGGCAGAAGAGACTGCAGYGACAGCAAAGTCCCTGCCGCAGAGAGCAGACAGGCCACCAACCTTCACCCAGCACCAGAGCTGGGCTGCCCCTGGTCCTGCTTCCCCCGCTTGAACCCACCACCCCTCACCAGTCCACGGAGAGACGGAAGATGATGCTCAGTGAGGGCAGCGCTACCTCTTGCACACCCAGACCCAGAAGGGGATGCGAGTATTTGGGAGCTGCCGGTGGTGGGAACGTGCCATCCCTGCCTCCGACCCTGCCTCCATCCCTCACTCCTGTCCCCGTGGAAGAGGGAGGCAGGAGCAGGGCATGAGTGATGGGGCTGTCAGAGCACAGAGATGGTATCTCGAGCAGAGGCCTTGCCGTTATTGCTCTGAGGGATGCTGGCAAATTGCTCTTTCAAGAAGCATCTCCATGAAGGATGAAATCAGTGCCTCCTGCGAGAACTCTGCCCCACAGGGGCTCAGGGGCTGGGTTCCCTCTGGCCTTTGAGAGCCTCCAGAAATTTCATGGGATGCACTCAGCCAAGACTAAACCCCAGTTCCTCTGCAGAGCGGTCCCCATCTCCCCCATCCCAGCTGCCCTCTGAACGGGGACATGAGTTGCTACCAAAACGCTCAGCCCAGAAGAAGGAGTGAGGCTGAGAGGTGCCCGGGGGGCTCCTGGCCACGGGCAGAGGTGAAGGCAGCTGTTTTGTTTGCATTTCTGCTCTTCCCACCTACACAGCTGCCTTTAGCATCACAGTCTCAGGCTGGCCGTCCCTCGGGAACAATCTTTCCTCCTGCCACCCCACTTTCCAGATAAAAGCTCCCCAATGCACCACTTGCCTCCCAGGACCAGCAAACACCACAGCCCTTTGGGGCATGACCCGAGAGAGGTCCGTGGTCCAATATCTGCTCAGTCATCATAAGCTCCGACGTCCACTCCTGCCTCTGATCTCCGTATCGATCCGGCAGGCCCACGCTCAGGCATGCACCGCCCCACTCCCTATTACCAGAACAGCACTCGCCGCTCGCTGAAAATGATGAGCTGACATTTTTCTAGCCCCCCTCTCATCCAGAAAGATCTGCAAATCTGCCTACAGCAGGACCACTTTGCACACCTCTGAAATGCAGCCAGCCCCGGGGCGGGCAGAGCTGCTGTTTGGCAGCATGCAGCGATGCCGGGCAGCAGCACGGGGTGGGAGCTCTGGGGGAAGCGGCAGGGAGAAGGGTTTGATCCCCTGCGTTGGGAATTTGGCTGCAGGTTCACGCGTCCGTTTGCAGAGAGACCCCAAGAAGTGCAATTTTGGAGAGGGTCCAGCTTGCGGGGTAAACGCCTGGGAGCTGCTGCCAGCTTTTGGGGAGGGGATCAAGGCTGGTTTGGGGGCACAACATCCCCCACAGCACCACTGGCACGGGCTGTAGGAGGAAAATATCAGCCCCTGCAGAGCCAAGAGGCATTTGCCTCTTGCCTGAGTCGTGCAGGCACACGAGCATCAAAAGTGTTGCTCCCTGAAGCGGAGCTCCTCGTTCCCACCACCCTGGGAAGAGCTTGGAAGCAGCTTTTGATCTGATGTCCRTATCGCTTCTCAAGGGCTTGGCAGGAGGAGCCCCCGTGCAGCAGGGAAGGTCGCATCCTGCACAAGGGTCAGCCTGGCCCCAGGAACCTGCAGGGAGAGGGGCAGGGGGAGGCGCGTGGGGCAATCACATTTGGGCAGCGACAGCCATGTGATGAAAGGGGAAGGTCTCAGCTGGGGGAGGTGGCTGGAGAGCAGCCGGTGGTAGGAGACTCCAGCCTTGGGTTGTCCTTGCCCATGCTGTGAGCTGTGGGGACAAGGGCAGGATGAACCCATTCCGGCACATGTCCTGTTGATAAACTCTCCAAGGAAGAAAGTGTAGGGAAAAACATCTAACCGTTTGCTCAAATAAACAGGAACAAAAAATTCAGGAGAAAACGTATTCAAGTGAGGTCTAAAGAAACAGCCCTGTCACGAAGTTAACAAATATTGCTATGCTTGCATTCATCGCTAGGACCTGAACCAGTCTCCCACCTAGTCAGCTCCTGAATTAATGTGTCTAGCTGGGGAAAAGGTCTGGTCATGGCTGTAATGTCCAAGAGATGGTCCAGGGAGGATGTCTGCAGCGGTCAAAAAAAAGGAGACTCAAACAGAGGTCTTGGAAAGCCCAAGGAATAGGAAGGAGAATAATGTGGAGCAGATTATAGCCGCTGTCAAGAAATCAAGGCARCGCTTTGATCTGCCAGCAATGCTCTGCACAGAGCTGGTCCATCTCTCACCGAGAGGAAAGAGGAGCAATTCTGAGACCCGGGTGGGGAAGCTCTAACAGCGGCGAGGCTCCAAAGCCCGAGGGCAGCTGCTGAGAGAGGAGCTGGGGAGGGGGCTGCAAAGGAGTCCCAGGAGGCACTGGAGATGGCCGTGCTGCAGGCAGATAACGGGAATTATAGTCCCGGCATTGTTCCTCTGATGCCCTGCCATCTGCACATCTCTCGGGGCGTTTTACATGCTCAAGAGCCACTGGGTTGTGGGCACAAGTCAGGAAATTCCCGATGTGAGCGGTCAGGCCACGCAGTCACGGACACAACCCCTGCCAGGACAAAGGAGCAGAAGTCTCCGTCGTGTTCCCCCATGATTTTCCCCAAATCAAGCCTGTGCTTTCAAAAATCCCACGTTCCTAGTTCAGTCTCTGAATGTGCAAGTGGAGCATGTGGGACTGAAGGGGGGGTCAGAGAGAGCCTGGAATATCCCACAGCACAGGACCTTGGTATAAGAAAAATGGCTTTAGATTTTAAAAATAATCAAAATGAGCCAAAAAAACACCCAAACCTTCAGCTTATTTTCAAGCATGCTTTTAAGAACAAAAGGAACAGCTATGTCCGTGCCAAGCCCTGTTTTCTTGCAGTGCGGCACACCATCCGAGTGTCCCTGTCCTCCGGCTGGGCACCCGCACCCACGGCAGCATCGCTCCCACACCGCCGCGTGGTTCACAGAAATTCGGGCTGCCGCTGAGATGCTGGGGAGRAAATTGTGCAAAAGGAACAGTGGTCGTGACACACTCTTCATCAGGGAGGTAGCAACGCTCGTCTCGGGCCCCTACCAAGCCTCCAGGTTGAATCACMACTCCCTGGAGAATCAATTCCTCCTCACCCTGAGCTCTTCCCTGCACAAGTGCGCAGAAACATATTCCACAAACTCYGGCCGCCCTTGTGAGGAAATTACATTGCTTTAGAAGTTCCCCAACCTGTTTATGCCTCCAAATCTTTCACTGATCTTCCTTACTGGGGGGCTCTATTGACTTTGGGGAGAGGTGCCGGAGCAGGGTTAAGCAGGGAAGAAACTCTTCGTAAAATGATTTACCAAAATCTTTTTGTAGGRTGCTGCTCTCCCAGGTAAATCTGGTGAAGTTGCTGTTATCTACAGCAGGGTAGGGAAGGTAGCTTTTACATGGGTGTTGGGGCTCTGATGTAGAAAGAGCATATAGCCCCATCTCAGCATCACATGCATCTAATGTGCTTCCCAAGTGTCGGGGGGATGTGGGACTTGCAGCCCCCACAGATGACTGGGGAGACGGCTGTGGCCCCAAAAGGGCATCGTTTCAAAAATCTCCGCTACCTCTCTCATCCCAAGGATGAGTTGAGTCAACAGCTGCTTGAAACAGTTTCCTGGTCCATCAGGGGAATCGTGAAACCCTGAATTACTTAAGACATCTCCCCATCCCATGATGGATGCAAGTGATATGGCTGGTCCCACGCTCAACCCACCATGCAGGAAGAAGTGACCATGCCAAACCCAAAGGGACCATGACCCACAAAGCCTGGCTTAGCCAGGAGCCCTGGGCTGAGCAAGCAGGACCCCAAAATGCTCCATCCCAGCCACCTCACCCCACTTGGGACAAAAGCAAGCGAATGCAGGATGCTCGCCCTCAGCAGCTGGTGGCATCTGTGTTTTCCTACTTTGATGTCCCTCTGGCATCACCTGAAAGCCGGAGCTCCCGGAGCATAGGGTGACAGGCTGACAGCAGCCCCAGTAGCAGGACCGTGCCTCTGAGCCCTCCTCTCTGGGCGCTGCCACGCTTGTTTCTCAACGTGGGTTTTGCAGAGTCGTTAACAATCCCGCTAATGCGCAGCATCTAATCTCTCCCCGCCCAGGGATGACAGCAGCTGGGGCTCAATGGCATAATTGTGTTTTGATCCCTTGTGCCAGACTTCCTAGACACATGCTGGGAGTTGATACCACCTTACAGGAGGGGGCCTTGCTATGGGAAACAGCTACCACGAGCTCTGCTCACCTGGGGAGAAAAAGGGGCTTGGAGGCGAACTCTGATTTTGGCTCTGCAGGAAAGCCCTTCACCATTCCCACAGGGCTGGGCTAATGAGGGTTAACCTGGGAGACCCTGGGGCACACGGGTGCGTTGGTGGGGATGGAGGGATGTTGCCCTYAAGCTGGGGCATATGGTCCCCAGGTCACCCCTCTAACACTGCCCTCAGCCCCTGTGAGCTGCAAGGGGAACCGAAGGCAGGAGCCTGGTRTGTGAGCTGTGGCGAATGTCCTGCCAAAGTGTCTGATAAACAAATCAATAATTAAGGGAGGATGTACATTAGCCTTTGAACACACTCCAGGTAGAGCTTATTTTAGCCCTTCCAAGGAAASTATGTGGGGTGAGCAAAGGTTGAGGGGGCTGCAAAGGGCCAAGGGGCTGCAGGAGGGTGAAGTGCGGGTTAGGGATGAAGATGGAGGATCAGGAGGAGGAGGAGGAGATTTATTAGGCAGGCAAGTTGCAGAATTAGGGACGTGTGTGGGAAGAAGCCAGCTGGGGGAACCGTTGCGAGGGCGAAGGAGAAGAGGGATGCGGGCATTTGCAGGGGCTGGGGGTGATGTGCATGAGCATGCCTGCAGGTGTGATGGGCACAAAGTCCACATGCCGGAGCTGAGAAGTGGGGATGTGCCCTGAAAGACCATCCTGCGCGGAGAGAGCACATCACCAACACCCCGGTCCCCCACCCCCTCCCATGCTTGGCAGGTGAAATCCCACCACAAGGTCTTCTGCTCCTCCAACAACGGTGGTGCTCAGGGCCTGCCCCAGCTCCTGGTGGGTTGGCTAGTGGCCACTGGCTAGGGGCTGGGCGCTGGATGGAAGAAGTGCTCATCTTGGCCCCAGCCCTTACCCACTGACTCAGGATCACCAAAGCAAGATTGTGCATCATGGCTCCGTTCAGCTGTGGCTGTTAATGATCCACAGATCTGTCCCATCAGGTGAACAAAGGGTCTAGATGCCTGCACATAAAACAGCTGGGAGGTTTTCTTCTCCTTGAACATGCAGCAGTTTTGCTTGCCTACTCCTGCCTGGCTCCTTCTCCAGCCATGTCCCTTGCTAAAGATCACTGCCTTCCCAAAAGCAGCCTTACCAACCTCACACTCACCTGTCCAAAGCTCAAGATGCCAAATAACTTGCCAACCACCTATCCGGCCAAGTCCAGACCTACAGTCCAAGAGAGCATCCTACAGTGGGAAATGATCTCTCAGGTCCTTTTGGTTGGTGACAGGCACCAGCAGGTCATGCTCCGAGGTCCCCATGCTCGTCTGGGACACACTGCCAGGGTAGGAAGGCAGAGGGGGACACCAGCAAGCCCTGAAGATGTCTGGGCAGCAGTGCCATATTGTTCTCCACATTGGCACCCTTATCATCCCTGCCCTGCCACTTTTAATACCAACGGGGAAAAGCCAAAGCCCAAGATCTCACAGTGCAGATAAATCTTTGTTCTACTAAAAGGGGTATGTCCCCCACATCTTTTAGTCCATTGCTGAGCAATTCTCAGCACTGCGCAATTCCCTCTATCACCCCACCAGTCTGAAAAGAGGCTCTCCCCATCCTTACAGAGAAAGATCTGGCTGACGTGATTTATGCCTACTGCATATCCGAGCTGGCTTGCCACAAGCCTCTGCATTTGGGCTAGTGCTGGAAACCACACAGGAGCATCAGCTAATGTGAAACACAACCCACCTTCTCAGCGGGATGGGGTCCCCGGAGCCCATCTTCCCATTCCACTCTCCCCTGGCTCAGCACCCGCTCCCCCTGCCAGGCAAGGCTGTGGTTTGTGATAGCCAGATGCAGCAACAGCTGATGGTGCAGCAGCATTAACCAGAGCCCTGCCAGCCCTGCTCCTCCCGGGGAGCTGGGGAGGCTCTGGGAGAGCCCTGGGGAGGGATGGAGACAGACCTCTGCCAGCCGGAGGTGCTCAGCCACCCGCTGCGGAGCTTCCAGAGGAGCCCGAGTTGGTCCAAAATCTCAATCATTGGAGAGTTTTCCTCCAGCAAAGAGCTTCCACTATGAAGAGCTATCAGTGAAACACTTGTGATGCAGTTCAGCTGAGTAAAATAAATAAAAGTGACTAATGACTGATTAAATATTAAAGGATCGCTTTATTTTTGCGAATACACAGAACACTGCACACAGCTGAAATCTGGAGATAGCCCCTACAGCTAAAATGACCAAGGACAGTTAAAATGACACCAGGTTCTTCCTTGTACTGTAACAAGGAGCATCTGGATAGCAACCTCTGCTTCCCACCAAGACAGAGATGGGTCCAGCAACCATCTCCGTCATCAGCTGCTCATGTGCAGATTATGCAAACAGAGTTTCGACAACCAAGACAGATAAGCTGAGCCTCCAGACCACGCTCTGCCAGTCTGACCTGTCTGTGTGCACAGACATTGCTGCGCTGAGCAGGCAGATTCAGTAGCAGTTGCTTCATCATGCTACAGGGCTCCCCTCGCTCCCTCGCCTCCCTCAGCGATATGCCAGAGCCATCTAACCAAGTTAAGATAAATTTCTCCTCCTGCTGCCTATTAATGCTGGCTAGAGGGGAACTACTTCTCTCACCTGTCCTGCCACAAGCCCACACCATGTCACTGGCCCCAGCATGCCATCCCCATTCATTCTTCTTGCGGCACTTCTTCCCATGTCCTCCGGGAGGTCCCCCAGGTGCTCCTGGGGCTATTTGTCTCCCCACCTGCAACACAAAGGGTTGCTGTGGTTTTGGTGGGTGAGATCTGCCGGAGAGGATGGAGCAGGCTGTTGTGGGGGTCTGGCAGCTCTGGGTRCTCTGGACCCATATCCACCCACAGGGAGAGTAGGTGAAACACACCACCACGTASCAACCGGAGCAGCCTTGCTGCAGGACCCAGGGGGATGCGGTCCTGAGCCAGAGGAAGACAAGGAATTATATGATCCAACATCCAAATCCCATGTGTCAGACACGGGAGCCCTGGGCTGAGCAGCCAGCACACCTCCATACRGGGGATACACGTGAAGAGCGCGTGGCCGCCTCACAGGCAGTTTGCACTGGGAAGAAGAGACACATTTTGTTATGAAATAATTCCCTCGGCACCATCTGGTTGTTTGCTCCATCCCCAAAAGCCTGCCAGAGAGGGCCATCCTGATCCCGAACACAACTTCCTTCAGAGTTATTGCAGCTGAGYGAGAACATTTGTCTCGGTGTTAATTTTATTTTTTTGGTAAGGAGGAGCCCAAGAGGCACTGCAGCATCACATGTGCACCAGCCCCGCCTCTGGAGGACCCCAAGAAAACTGCTGTCCTGCACCCGTCCCTTCCCCTGCCATCTCCGGCTGGCCACAGCCACTGCCCCAGCACGGGGAGGGACGCTGCTTGGTTAAAATCCTGGTTATTAGGAACTCAAAGGGAAAGGAATGAACGAATGCCAAATGGCGAAGGATAAAATCAATATGGGGAGAGCTGTTATTTAAGCTTCTGAGCTCCGGGGTATTACAAACGTTGGAGAGCAATGAAATAAAAATGATACATAAAGTGACAACATCATCATGTCTGTATAACTGACGCCCTTAGCAGCTGTTTGGTCTGAACAACAGAAGTAAATCCAAATCTGTGCCTGCTGCCCAGGGCTGTCTGGCACTCCTAAGGGGGCACTTTGTGATCAGAGAGAGAGGAAATTACAGGGTATTCTTGCCAACTGGATCATTTTTAACCTCCTTTGGTCACTGTGCCCTGGAAGCCCGGGGGATCGCATAGTCAGCAACCCACTCCACGGACCAGCACACCAGCTCTTCTAGAAGAGGTTGGGTCTTTGCTGCAGGTGGAGGAGACCCCACGGGGCATCCCAGCAGCTTCAGGGGTACAGGGTGGCAGTGGGGCTCCCTGGGCTCTGCTGCCATGGCCAGGACCTGCCCTCACAGGACACCAGTCCTTTGGCCAGCCGTGAGCCAAACTGTACTGCACAGGCGATGCTGGGGAGGGATCCTGCAAACCAGGAGTGAAAACACTAGGCTGGCATGCAAAGTGTCCTTTCCTTGCCTCTGAGGCTTTCTGACACTCTCTTATCACCCTTTAAAGCTTCCCCACACCAACCCAAAGCAATAACATTTTTATTTCTCTCTATTGGTGGAAAATCGAGATAACTTTTTTTCCAGCTTTCCCTGCCTCTCCATCATCTCCTCCTATTGACCAGACCCTGGAAGCTTGTCAGCCCTCCCAGCTCTGCCTGCAAGCTGCTCCTCGCTGCCAGCCTGCCAGCGCATCCTTCTGCCCGGGGCCTGCGTGGGTACCACCATTGCCGCCGGTGGTGGTCGGTGTTGTCGTGCCCAGGGTCCCCCAGCAGCCACTTGGGGCCAGGGTGGGCTGCCGGACAGCATGGATGGGGAGCGAGCCACGAAAYACAGTGCTGGGTGCTTTGGGAGGCAGAGGGACACCTTGGAGGATGCAGAGCTTAAATACTGGGTTGYGGGAGGATGCTGCAGCAAGGGGATTCGTACTGCCACCTTAGGGAAAGCAAAAGAAATGCTTAACGTGAGAGCGGGAAGCRATGTAGCTCTCGCCTTGGGTTGAAGACCAGTTCCTGCAAGGCCAAGGCAGGAGTTTAACCTCCCCGGCAGCGTGGGGAGCTGGGGCAGAGCGAGCGTGTTAACCCTACTTACGGCTGCGCTCTGCAGCTGCCGCTGCATTAACCCGGCCCTGGGAAAGCGCCCGGCCCCGCTCCAGCGCGGGCAGGCAGAGGCTTTTAGCACAGCACAGCCATTACAGCACCACGCGTTATGGGTTTGCTGGAGGGAGAGGAGCAGCCTCCGGCTCCCAGAGCACCGTTTAACCTCCCGGAGACGCTCGGGGACGCGCTGGCGGGATGTGCTGGCAGAGAGCGAAACGGCGCCAGAGCCGAACAAGGCAGCACAGCCGTGCCCACCGGCACCGGGGCAGTGGGGACGAAGCCGGCGGCGGGCTGGGGCTGGGGTGGCCAAGCTGAGTGGGGACAGGGAGGGGACAGATGCTCTTTTGTCCTTGCTCACCTTGGCATGCTGCTCCTGAGCCTGGGGAAACCTCGCATGGATTCCAGCCCTTCTCTGCCCAAATTGCCTTCCCTGGGCGTGTTCCCTGGGCTTTCCCCACCTTCTCCCACCCCTGCAGCCCGTCCTGCAGCCCCAGCGTGAGCTCACGGCCGCTCAGATCCACCCCACAGGGCTATGGTTTTCTCCTACCCTCCTGCCTGCACCCAACTCCCAAGCAGCAGAAGAAATGGGGAAGGAAAAGGGGTTTTTTTAGACTGTGAGTTTTCTGAAGGAGAACTGGGATCATTCCTGCTTTGAGAGAGGAGATGGGACAGCAGGGACAAAGCAGGGGGGCAGGGATGCAGGATGGGGATGCTGACAGTGTCACATGGGATGGGATGGGTTGGGATGGGATGGGTTGGGGTGGATGGGATGGGTTCAGGTGCTGCAGGGCAGGACAGAGAGCTGCACTCTGTCTGGAGATATACCTGGGAAGGGTCAGGGCTGCAGCAGCGGCTTGGCAGGGCAAGGAGCTGCTGACAGCCACATCTGGAGAGTAAACGTGGGCCAGTGGAAGAGAAAGTGTCTAGAGAAACTTGAGAGCATTGCCTGCTCTCTGCTGTCCCTGATACTTGCAGTCTTTCCTGCTTTGGGGGAGAGGTGGAAGGTCCTGGCTGCAGCCACAGACACTGTCTAACCCACAGGTTTCTCCCAGCCTCTCCAGCATTCCTGGATTTTGATTCTTTCTACCTCCTCCCAAGCCCTCATCCCCATCTCTCCCAGTGGTGCTCAGCTCCCGCACACGACCCCAGTCAAAGATGCAGCGCAGAGCATCTCCACGGTGGGTGGTTACACTGCACTTTGCCTACTGGAAATGTTGGGAGTAGGGAAGAAGAAGAAGAAAGGAAAAAKAAATAGAAGCAGAAAAACAGCCTCCGGACTCTGCCTCTGGTTTTGTGAAACTGCAACTAAAAGTGGCAACAAAATTGAGGAAATCAGGGCTTTTCCCATTCTTCTCTACACAGGCTCAATTCCCAAAGTGGGGGGAGCACAAGAGGCTGGGAATGCAAGAACAAGGCAGGTGCGTCTCCCCTTATAGACCTCCCAAAATCTTAACCTAGGAGCACCAAGGAAAGCCGAGAGAAACTTGCCGAATGGAAGCGTCCCCGTAAGCAGCAGGTTAAGGCAGGTTTCCTTGGATACAGGGAGCACTCCAGCTGTTTAGCAAATGGCCAAGAGAAAACTCCAGCCTTGCTTTACAAAACAGGCAGGGATTGATGCCACCCTCTTCTGGCTGCCAGGGAGCTGGGAGGAGGACGCTCCAGGGCCGGCGGTGGAGCCGGGTGCCGATCACAGGTCGAGGGGACACCAGCTGTGGGGAGGGTGCTGATGCCCACTGGGCTGGGATGTAGGCCACGTGGGGTCAGGCTCTTGTCCTGCATTGATTTTCAGGCTGGTCCTTTGCAAAGTCTTCATCTCTAATGAGTGGATGAGGAAGGTCCAGCTTTAGCCCGGCAGATAATCCATCTGTGCTGGTAACCCAGGTTTGTTATGGGTAATTTAGTGCTGAGGAGGGTGCACCTGACTGTCCTGAGGGATGCTTTCTTGTCTGCATTCGCATCCCGAGCTGTGTCCCACGAGCAGGCACGCAGCCTGCCCAGCCGCCCAGCCACGAGCTGTGGTGGGCAGCTGTGTGCAAAGGAGACTTGCCAGAGGTGTCCCTGCCAGAGAGGTGGAAGGGTTTTTCCAAATGATTAAGCAAGCAACGAGGGCTGGGAGAAGCTTTCTGAGGAGACATGACATGCAGCTCTGTTCTTCGCTGAAAACGTGGGTTGTAAACAGCTCCCACAGGAAACACAAGATGGAAAAAAGAAACTCATGCGTAAGAGAAGGGAGCAGGTCCTCTGTCCTTCAAACTCTCCCTGCAAGCCTGGCCTCCAAATTCAGAAGATGTCAAGAAACACAAGCCCAATGGGGAGGTGTTGAGACAGTGGTGGCAGTCCTGGGAAAGGTCCCACATGTCCCTGTGTGTCCGTCATAGCACAGCAGACCAAAGGGGGCTGGCTGGAAAAAGGCAGATGAAGTGCAAGGAGTGTCCTGTTCATTTGGTATGGCACTTTCTTCTGTTTTAAGCTGATTATTTTTTGGAGCGGGCTAAGCTGAGGCAATGACAATCTGCATGGGAGGTGAGAATGCCACTAGGACAACTGTCCTAGAAATCAGTGGAGTGAAATTTGGCTGGCCTTCAAAACAAAGCCAATGTGGTTACTTTAATTGGATGGGGGGAAGCATACTACTGTGCATGCTCCTGCTAGATGCTCGGTTAACACAGTGCAGCAGTTCCCAGGACGGTGACAGAGAGCCCTGGTCGGACTCCCCCAGCCATTTGTCAATTCTGCTGCATCTCTCCCTTCGCRTCGTCAAGTCATCGTTAGGCAAATGCTCAAAGATGACACCAGCAGCAACACAAGGGAAAGCAAAGCTTCCACGTCAATGCACATGACTTGACAATGCAAACAGCTTGGGATACACAGTGCATAAGTATATATTATTAAGCAGCAATAAATGAACGAATTTCCCGTACTTGCCTGGTGGGGAGGGGAGGGAGGATTCAGGAAAGACCYGGGGAACTGACAGCCTGAATTGCTCCCTTCTCAGCTTGTCTCTATCGAGTGGCTCATTTGCCCTGGGTTTTTGAAATTCATTCAATTAAGATTCTCTGTGCATTCAGGTATAATAAAATAAGGACAATTAAACCTAATAAAACTCAGGTAGTTGTGTCCAACCCTCCTTATGCCTTCTTGTTCCTCTTACAGCCTCCCATGAGAGGCCAGYGCACGCCTGACAGATTCAAACGGGGCAGGGTGAGGGGTCAACCAACATAGCCCTGCTCTGGATAGTCCCAAATCTCCAAAACCCCACAGAGGAGAAGAGATAGACAAGTTCCCATTCCTGCATTGGCCCAGAGGTCAGCCCAGGTGCTGGCCTGGGATGGATGGGTTGAGATGGCTGGAGGACTAATAAGAGGAAGCATGGGGAAAGTATTAAATAGGGGTCTCCCCAGTTACAGATGGGCCCAAGCTGAACCGATGAAGCTAGGTGGAAAGTAAACACTTGGTTCCATTGAAGAAACCTGGAAGCTCACCATGCCTCTGAGGAACGGATGACAAGAGAAATCCCATAGTGTCCTCTTGAAGACTGGCCCTGATGTGAGTTGGCAATAAGGTGCTCCCAGTACTGTCACTAAAGAAGTGGGAGAGGCAAATGTACTCGACAGGCRCGGCCACAGAGAGACCCCATAAATGTCTGGTTCCAGTGCCACAGGTGCAGGCTTCTAGCAGCTGCAGTGGTGGGAGGAAGGAACAGACCCTTGGATGATCTTCTCGCAGGGTCCAGCCACCACCTTGGAGCATCTCTTACCAATGGGGTCTCTTGTGCACACAGCAAAGGGACCAAGGCCACATCATGTTGAAGGCAGGGCTTAGGACCTGAGAAGTGTGATGGAGAGCGCTGCATTTCTTCCCCAGAACTGGATGAAGAGTGTGTGGTTATGAGCATGGCCATCAATGAACCACAAAGCCTTTTAGCATCCATTATTTGCAACTGCTGCTGAGCAAACAAATGCGACCACATCAGTCACCGGGCCCATCCCCAGATGAAAGCTGTTCACATCAGCCAATGCCTCCCCCCCAGGAAAGAATAGATGCCGCTGAGGGAGCGTGGTACAAACCCATCCCCCTTTCCCTTCTGTAGGCTTGTTAGGAAAAGACAAAATGGGGTATATCTCACCTCTCCCTCCCTCTATCATGCACCCTTCRAGGGGGTCACCATGGTCCTTGAATGATCACTGTGGACCACATCTTCCTCCCCATGTCAGCTGAGTAAGTCCCACTCACAGGCAGGTTTGGGAGACATGAGCATGTTCCCAGTAGACTCCCATTTGCAACCAGCAGTATGGAACAAATGAGGCCCCCAACGTGGGCACCAACACTTAGAAGTCACCTCCATGSGAGGACCTTCCTTCAGCCCTGCACCACCTGCCCTGACATAGAGGAGGTCCAAGGCTGGGTGTCAGCCCAACGGGGATCAAAAAGAGGAGGCTGTCCTGGGCGGCCAGGGAGATTTGGCTGGCTTCCTAAGGGCTGGTTTCATTGAGCAGATGCTGGGCTCCCTTGGCAGAGCAGACAGCAAAGAGCCCTGCAGGTGCCTCTCCCCAACCGCAGACCTGCCCTGGCTTYGGAGCGAAGGCTCGGGCTTTGCCAGCTCGCTGGGGCCCCTCTGCCCCGCCGCCTGCTTGCCTGTTTATCCTCAGGCTGCCAGTTTAACAGGATGGTTTATTTATTTATTTTATTGGTCTTTCTTTCTTTTCTCCCCTTTCTATCCCTCTCTCTTTTCCCTTTTGTCTTCTTTTTTTTTTTTTTTTTTATGAGTCGTGCCGCACTTCTTGGTAAAGCACTTTAATCCATTTTAATGTCCCAGTTCTGCTCCTCAGTGACAGCCTGGTGGTTAGTCTAATGCGTCCCGCTCACCTCGGGGTTACTAATGAGGTCACGGCGAAGGCAATCTCCAAACTGAATAATTCACTAATCAGATGCTGCAGACTCCAGTGGTAAAATTTATTTCTGACACCTAAACAGCAAATGGGTTTGTGGACACACACGCGCACACACGTGCCTGCACGCACGCTTCTTCTCTTTTTCTTTCTTCAGAGCTATTTTTGGTGAATTGGTGCTGTGCCATACGTTTAATGACGGGTCTCACCACAAGGAAGACTGGCTCGTCCCGAGCTCAGGGCAAGGAGGAACTAGTGTGATGGGCAGGTGCATTGGGCAGCTCCATGGGATGGCTGATTGAGTGTGATGAGACAAAGTTTTGGGGACAAAGGCACTCTCGTGCTATGTACAGAGACTATCTGCTGCCAGTTTTCTCCTGGCCTTAGCCTTGGGGGAACTGCCTGGCCAACCAGCTGGAGGGACTCACCGTTGGTTCAGATACGGGGAGCTAAGGAGTCTTGGGACTAAGGACTAAGGACTAATTTTAGTCTTTTATATCTTTATAGCTGGAAAATAGCAAAAACATGCATTGAATTGAAGCATCCAGCCTGTGGGGGGTTTGGTGCTGGCATTGCTAATCTCATACTCTATCCCCCTAGGACAAGTCCCCCAGATCTCCACTCACCTCTGCCACTTTGTATTATCCAAATAACATCTCATGAGCTCYCTCTTGTCCTTTTTCTGTATTGAAAGCAATGTCCGTTACTTCTACGTGCCACCCCCAAGCA
This sequence comes from Oceanodroma leucorhoa, assembly GCA_030449065.1. Lineage (NCBI taxonomy): Eukaryota > Metazoa > Chordata > Aves > Procellariiformes > Oceanodroma > Oceanodroma leucorhoa. Next base: position 2,190,016 of record JASVER010000034.1, read on the forward strand.
TCTCCAAGAGAGGAAATAGTAATAATCCAATTAATTAGTATTGCTAATAATAAAAGTCACARGGAGTCATTAATAATAATTAACACTCCATATTTCTGGAGGAGGCAGCGGTYCGAGAAATTTTGCTTCTCCGTTGCTAAGCCAGAAAGCAGGTGACTGTTGTTGTTACATGCCTGGTGAGTCCTCAGCATGGGGTGCGTGTCGGCAAAACCTCCCCCTTGCCTTGGACCTGAACCAATACTGCCTCAGCAGACAGCCAGAGCTGGAAAGCCCTGGGAGGCTCCATCGGTGCCACCCATATCTGTCCTCTGCCACAGAGGGGCTGTGATTCTCCTGAAATTGCCGGTCCTCCTCCCCATGGTTCTTCTGCAAGAGAGGGAAGGAAGGTCTGGAGCTGTTTGGGTGGCAAACGGCTCTGTGGATGGGAAGCGCAAGGGCTGGAGGTGGCTAAGCTCTGCCTGAGGAGGATGTCATCAGGCACGGGAGGGCTGTGACACCTCTTCCAGCTGGATTTGGGCTGTGCTGGGGGGCAGAGAGGGCACAGAGCTCTTTCAGAGAAGAGCAGCACCCTGTCAAAAGTATAAGCTGAAGCTGCTCTGAAAAGAGGAGATGAGGACATGGTGATGGAGCTGGACACATGGAAGGGCCCGTCCAGGAGTCTCGCTGAAGGAGGAATAACTGCTGGACCTGGCTGCAACATTGCTGAAAGCTTTGTCCCGGCCAAAATGTTTCTTGGAAACAAGCTGGTTTCCACAGCCAGGAAAGGTGAGAGGACACAAGAGAGCGGATCCGCAGGTGGAGCATTAGGGATATGGGACACTGAAGTGTCCAGGAGGGAAAATAATTCAGAGAGAGGATTTGAATCTGTGCTCCCAAGCTCTAAGCCAGTGCCCTGCACACCCGCCCAGCTCTCATCTCTCAGTGCCTGAAGGTTTGGTTTTCCACAGTAAAGAAACAAACAACAAAATCTGAGAGCAGTGATGAAGTCGGCTTTCTCGTCCTGTGGCCAGCTCTAGTAATTACACAGCTAAGTGCTCATTTGTGATGGGACCTGTACATATTAGCTATATGGTTTGGCACATCACCACGTGCCTGGATATCCAGAAGATGATGTTAATCGCAAAGCCTGTGCACATTGGCTGCAGAGGCAAGGTGCAGGAGAGATGTCTCGGTGGGCATCCAGGTCCCACAGCCTGGCGCTGAAACTCCATGTGCAAACTTTTTTGATAACYCATCCCTGGTGTGAGATGCTGCCGTGCTGGACTGAACGGTGCTGAGTGCCATGCTAGCAGCACAGAGGATTCGTGGGTCTAAAGAGAAGCGTAGGTCTCCCTCCGACTTACAGGCTCAAGAGGAGGAAGAGCAGATCCTGACGGAGCCAGGGCAGCTGCAGCCGGTGGGGTTCCCTGCCCCAGACACTCACAGCCCCGGCCGGAGAAGAGCTGCCGGGTGGTCACGGAGCTCCCACCCCCCTGCCACGCAGGAAGGGTCGAGCAGGGGCGAATGAGCTCATCCTCACCAGAAGTCACCCTTTGATGTCCGGCCGTTCCCCTGGGGTGCRGAACACATATGGCCCAAACGCGGAGCAAACCCTAAGATGCAACATGAGCAGGGAGTGAAATTCCCTTGCTGCTTCCTTTTGGTAACGCTTTCATGCTGACCCCTTTTTGCAGTGGCGTTTCAGCAATGCCTCTTTTAATGGCCAGGGATGAGGAAGCAGTAAATCCAGGTTCCAGGCGAGCGGCTAACACAGCGTGGAGCCAAAATGGCCTGGTGATGAAATGTCTCAGYGCAAGCAATGACCTGACAAGATGCCATCTTTTCTGAAAAAGGGTCCACAGCGAAGCAGCGTAAGCCCCAGTCTCCTCTGGGGAGGAGGGAACCATGCAGGGGTCAACGGCGAGAGCAAAATGAGGCAGGTACCACAAGCACAACAAGGTGGTGAAAGGGAAACCTCAAGCCAGGAGAAACAACCCTCACCAACTGGAGCAGGATACCAGGGGCCAAGAGAGCCTCCTCTGAGTGCCAGGCACTGCCAGGCTCCCCACCCAAGTGCTGAGCAAGATTATGTGATAAATGATTGCATTAGTCCGGACAGCTTCTCATTTTCCTCCAATCTGGCCTGTCTGCCCTCTTAGCACGGGGCTCCTGATAGCATTTCTCCCTTCGCTGACTTCATTTTTCCTGTTAGGTTGTCAAGCTGTCAGGGGGAAGAAAAGAGAAGCATGGACAAGGCTGTTTCTGCCTGTGCTCCGAGAACGTCCTGTGCCTCTGCTGTCCCTGTCCTCCCTGGCCCATCCTGGGCAGGTGCCTTCCCACCCTCTGCTCATCTTCCTTGGAGACCTCCCTGAGCATCGCACGTATCCCCACTTCAGCTCAGGAGACAGTGGCTACCCCTGCCTCTGACCATGCCAAGGATGCAGTGGGGTTTTGTAGAAATTAAGGTTAGAAGGGGTTTTGCAGACACTCTCTCGCTGAAGAGTTATGCATTGACAACAGTTTTGGGGGACAAGGCTCATGGCTGTTGTGTTGGGGTGCACAGATGATGCTTATGAGYCCTTCTGAGTGAAGCAGATGCTCCTGTCCTGGTTGATTGTTGATGGAAGGAACCAAACTGACAGTGGGAACCAAGCCAAGCTTGTTCTCGTACGGCTTTCTTCTTTTCTGTACAGCCTGCTTGACGTTTCTGCTGTGAAGACAAAATGGGCAGGTTGGGGGAAAATTAGTTTTCATCAGAGTCTGCTGTGTAATGTTCAGCTTGGCATCCAGGCAGCCATCCCTCCTGGCCCCAAGTAGCACTGTGAAGTGGAGGTGGTGGCTCCAACAAGGCTGTAGCTCCACGGTCCTCTGGTCCAGACCAGGGACACRGTTAGGTTGAAACAGCCCCGTCACCCGGCATATCTCCAGTTCCCCCTAAAGCTTAGGGGGATGCTGGAGGACAAGGTGGGTGAGCTTGAGGCTTGGCCTGATTTGGGAGAGACACACACAGCCAGAGCTGAGCACTTGGATCTCTCCTGGGTCCTTCAGGCTAAAAAGGTAATGGTCCAGACAATAYTTTAGCTACCCTGCTCCCAACTTGATTTCCAGAGAGAACATTGTGCCTCTATGGCAGCATTGTCAGTCAATACGTGCTTCCTAAACACCGATGTCTTCAAGTCCAAGTATCTCCTAGGTGGAGATCACAACAGCATGCAGAATAGGACTCTTCCCTCCTAATCCCAACTCTGTTAGAGATGTTCAACAGCTCCCCTGTGCTCTGCATCCCTCTTTCTCCATTTGCTAAAATGGCATGATAATAATATTTGCACCTTCTGCACATGCCCAACACAGGTAACGTGAAATCCTTGGGTGGAAGATGTCCCATAGCTGCAATCCTCTCACCTGAGCGAAAGCAGCACTGGGAGCAATGGTGCTGGCACCAGCAGCATTTCTAGGATGTTTCCCTTCTTCAACGCACTTTGCAAACATAGAATATCTCTCCTAACCCCCTCTGAGGGAGCTGGGGAAGCCTAATTATGCCTAGTAACAGAGCACTCCTCTTTTTCATTTAGCACAGAGTGAGGAGGGACTTTCATGTCTTGTTCCCCCCACCCACCCCTAGATAGCATTCCTTCATGTTGATAYGAGGGTTAACAACCATTTGTAATGGCATTAGAGAGGCAGTTTAATTCCAAGGAGGCCCATTCCTTAGACTTGCTCCCCTCCACTGCATCGCAATGAGCAGATCAAACAGCACCAGTTCCGACGTGGAGATCGATCCGGGAYGAGGGGAGCACATCCATGGGCTGGGAAGGTGGTGGAGACCGCAGCCGGCATCCTGCTCCGCTAGTGTAAATCTTTGCAAATGTCATTAAGAAAGGGCTGAATTAGGATATCGGGTACCAGGGAGCAGGGGGTGGCTGCGGGCAGGGCCGCGCAGCCAAGTGATGGGGGAGTCGGGTGAGCTGGGACGTTATCACTTTGCTGCTGCTCCGTGGAAAGTGCCAAGCTCAGTAAATGCGGGGATTTTGGCTTTTCAACACCAAGGAGAAAGCCACCTTCCCCGCGTGGGGTGGGATCAGCTGCTTGGAAGGGCTGAGGCAGGGTAACAACTCTGCGTGCCCATATTTCAGGATTAYTTAGGGTCTAGGTAAGAGGCCAGCATGTAGAAATTGGTAAAAAATGCTGATTTTCTCTTCAAATACCTTCCCTGCACCCCCTCATTAGACAGCATGTTTAGCTATTTACCTGCTAGATGGGTCTTTTTATTGAACTTATCAATATTTGCATTTGCTCCCTTTGAAGATGGTGAAGCTTGGATGAAGCGGGTGAAGCTTGGATAAAGCAGCAGAAATCAGGTGGATCTGCAAATTTTCCACACACCTCATCTCTCCAGATTTGACAGATGAAGTATAATTCAGGAGGAGAAAAATCTTAGCCGGAGTGAGGGGTCAGCTCAGAAGGAAGATACAGAGACATGGAAGATGTCTGGGAGATTAATTGCTAGACGTGGGCTTCCCGAGGAGCCGGTGCTTTGGCGAGGCTCTGGCAGATGGAGATGGCAATTGTGGGGTGCCCCGCTCCTGCCACAAAGGGGTGGAACCCCCAAGATGGAGCTTATAAGCCCTGATGCAAGCACAAGAAAGTGCAACTTGAGAGGCTGCAAAGCCTCCCAGGTCCTCTAAACCAAATTTCTGCCCCTTAGCTCTCCTAGCCATCACCACCGCCTTGCCCCAACCACGCTGTTCCCTGTGCTGCCCTTTTGGGGACTGCTTTCAGGGTTTGGCTGGGTTTGGTGCCCGCAGAAAGCACCAGGCTGGTGGCTGGGGTGGTTGGAGCACTACAAAGAGGTCCCCCAATTGCCTGCCGAGGGGTCCCCGCTCAAGCATGCTGCTGGGAGGGGAGAGGACTCCTCTGCAGAGACAAGATCTCGTAGTTCCTGGTATACGGTTATTTTCAGATAATTAATCTCTCAGAAGAAGGAGATATCAGTCACTGCAGGCACTGACGAGGTGTCAGCCTGCTGTTCGCTGACGGTAATTGCTTTTTCTCTCCCCCTCGCTGGAGGAAAATTGAGGCTCCCCCATTGCTGCCAGCCCCTTCCCCAAACAGTCTCTTCTGCCGCTCTGGGGCCAGCGTGGCAGGGCCAGGGCTGGGCTGGGAGCAGGCAAGGCTCCCCGGCCACCTCCTCCTCCATCCTGGCAAAGCCTGGGATGCCTTTCCATGGGATGTGCTCCCTATTTTCSCTGCCCAGCCCCTGTAGAGACATGGTCCTGGAAGGCACCTTGTGGGTYGCAAAGACCAGCTCTGCTACTGATGAGCTGCATCAGCCCCTAATCCCTATCAGCCTCCTCTCAATTCTTTCAGGCACAAAAGCTCCAGTGCTTTTCCCAGTTTTTTCTCCTTTTTTGACTGAAGAGAAGCAGGGACAAGGTGGCTGAGCGACCCCAGGATTGGGGTCTGTGGTCTGCAGGAGCCATGCTAGGTCAGAGGGACCAGCAGATGTAGTAAGGCAGCAACTAGTTCTCTGCAGCAATAATTTCTTCTCTTGAGCTTGCCAGCTCAAGGGCTGGTGATTCCCCTTGTCCATCCACGTTGTCTACATCCTTCCTCCAAAACCTTCTCCACCCTGGACACCTGTGGGACTCGGCACCACTGAGACTTGCAGCCACCAGGGCACAGTCTGAGCTCCTCAGTGGCTTGTGAGTCCACCCCAAAGGCTTTCTAACAGGGGGCATCCCAGCCAAGCCCCCAGAGTCTCTCTGGGACCCCATGGAGTCTGGGTTTAAGGAGAGAGAAGCTATCATTAAAGAAAAAAAGTTCCCATCCATTTTCTTCTAGTACTTCTGTCTGGAAGGAGGGTTCAGCTGTCCCATGGGGAACGGCTGATCTGCATTTTGACAGGGACACAGGGTCCAGTGGACCATGTAAGTATCAATTTTCCAGAGTGGACAGATAGTGTGTAACTATAGACCATGCCAGGGTTTATGGCTGTGCAGAATCTCTCCGACTGACACTGAAATGCTTATGAAGTTGCTTTGAACTTTTTCCAGGAGGAAGGGATCCGCATGGGTCATCCAGCCCCTGGCCCCTCCTTCTGCCCCTCCAAATACCAGATCACCCCATGCTCAGGGCTAAGCCTTGGGGGAAGAGTAACCAAGCAGTAAAGGACTATAAATGCCAGAAAAGCAGTGTAGGACTTTGCCTCCCTTCTCCAGAACAATGTGCAAAGAGCAAGAGATTGGGCTGAGACGCTCGACAGCTCTAAGAGAAGATTGCAGCTGAGAGGTTGCTTTGGGCTGGGCCATACCTATCAAGCCCTGAATATAAGCAGATTATAAAATATCTCCAGGGTCCTGGAGTGGACAGAGATGGACACAAGGATCTCCTCTGTTATTTCTCCTGTCTCCTCAGCACCAATATTTTGCCAGGACCAACTCAAAGAGCAACCAGAGAAGTGCAAGCACAGGTCTGCTCCATGACACRTAGTGGAGGAGATGCCGGTCCTCGCACTGGTTGTTACTGGGAGACTTGACCTGGGGTCCCCTGGCATAAGCTGAGTCAACCTCCACCACCTCAGTACAAGGAGCGTGGAGAAGGTCAGAGCCATCTCCAGGAACTCAAAAGCCAGTACAAAGCTTCAGCACAGAACCTGGCTAAATGGTCCCACCTTCGGGTGCTGCTCCCTTCTCACAGAAGTCCTCATCTTTCATAAAAAGAACTTTTCTGTGAATTACAGAGAACGAGCCACGTGAGACACCAGGCGGTCTCCTGAGAAACATTTAGACTAAATCTGGGCTCTCCAGTGAGTCAGTAGCAAAGTAGGTGAGAAAAAAAAATGCTTTTAGAAAAAAAATGAGATGTTCTGAGAGAAGAAAAAAAGCCCTTAGAGCGGACATTTAATAGCATGGTCATAAAACAGTTGAATAAAAAAAGGACATGAAATAACAGGATTGGTGCAATCTTTTCTAATTTCTGAATCACCGCCTCTTCTGGGGCCCGTAAGCATGCACTGGGGGAGTCCACCCAAGTCTACCTCACCTGGGTAACCAGCCAGATACATCCACTCTGCTATCTCCTTCCCCAGCCCTCCTCCAAACACCCCCCAGAGTATCTCACCCACAAACGCTGGGACTTCTCCAAGCCCAGGATGTGTCAGCAARGGGACACTGGTCGGTGGAGCAGCAATGGTTTCAGATGGCCCGTTCGTGCCATTCCCAAATAGCTACCTCCATGTAGACACTCTTTGTGGGAGAAGAGAAATTTCCCTTCCAGAATAATTACTCCGCTTGGAAGCACACTAATTAGCCTGGAACAAAGTGGCTCGAGTGTCCGCATGGGGAGCTATTGTGGAATAGCTTATTCTGACAGAGCTATTCTGGGCAATTTCCTCTCACAAACAGGCCATGAGATTTAATTTTCCTTCTTTCTGCAAACAGATGAAAGGTCTGTACTTACCAACCCCAAATCATCCCAGCCTTCCCTGCCAGGAGCAAGCGATGGGTGCAAATTGTCCTGAATTCTCCTCTCTTTGGGACTCCCTAAATTCCTTTTTTTTTGGGGGGGGAGACATAAATCAGGAAGATTTACACCACCAGGACTCTGGACCCTTTCCAAAGGGTGAGGTCTAACCCAGCATAAATTAACCCAAACAATGGCAAGTGAGGACAATGTTCTGAGCATCCCATGAACATGCCAAGGGCTTACGCAATACATGTTTACCAGACAAAGGAAAAGACAGAGAGGAAAAAAAAAACAACGCCAAGTGGCTCCGTAAACAGAAGTACCCTCTCTTAACTCAGATTGCAGTTTTTCAGGAAATGCATTATGCGTTTCATTACCCTGTAATTAAATTCACCTTTCCCCAGCATGCGAGATGACAATGAAAAAGGGAAGGAAGATACTGGGGCAGAAGAGAAGAAAAGCCCACGGTGCTCAGGGGGTTGGAGGGGCCTGGGAGGATGCAGGGTGGGAGGACACTGGTGGCTTTAACACCCAAGTGCCCCAGTGATGGGCAAACGGGTGAACATCAAGATAGACCCACCTCTAGCACAAATGTAGCCTTCTCACCTGGCTTTTTTGGCATCTTCTTGGCTTGATTCATTTTCTTCATCTCCCTCCGCACACGGCAGGTCTCGCAGATATGGAGAGGGAGAGCAGGCTAGAAACACAAGAGCAGCTTCACAGCAAAGCAAGAGACGTGGGAAGGACCAAGACCAGCTGCTCCGGGAGACTAAGCAGAGGATGGCTCTGAAAAGGCTCAACAAAAGCACTGCCAGCCTGGAGTGGCTGGGGACACCTGGGACATGGTACATCAGGGCACTGCAGGGACACGGGACACAGCCAGGGAGCCTAAGGGCTTCGGAGAGCAGAGGACAAACCATCCACTTTCTGCTTCGTAAAAGCACGACCACTTTGATTTCACTTGCACCTGATCTTCTCAACATCTGTCCCACTTTATGACAGCTCCCTTATTTAAAAATAAATCCTTGCAAAAAAAAAAAAAAAGAAGAAGAAATAAAAAAAAAAAAACAACTCTGCAATTTGTTCCTCCAAGCCAGGCTGCCTTTCTGGCCCTGATTTTATCAGAGTGGAGACAGGCTGTCCTTGCAGAATGATTTTACCATCTTGAAAATGATTACAGAGCTGCACAATGCCTTCAGCTCACCATGTAACGATATTTTTATACRCTGTCTCGTTAGATCGCCGCCCGGGTTGAGGATGTTTTCAAACATTGTCTCTTCATGGTCGGCGTACCGCAGTACCAGGAATAGAGTGACGAATTGGAGGGAGTTCAGAGGGCAGCGGCAATAATCAGAAATCTGATTTACAAGGAAATGTTAAGAAAGTTGAATCCATTTTCCTTGGCTAGAGCGGAGAACTGAGCATCCACCCGCAAAGATCTGGAAGGGCAAGAGGCAGACGCTGGGGAAGGAGGTACCTGGTGTAGAAGTAGAGGAAAAATTAATTAACCAAAAAGCACAGGTGCCTTCTCCAAAATATTTTGTTTTCAGCAGATCTGGTACAGATTCATGGAAGGATCGCTGCTGGAGGGACAGGAAAACTCGACTGGAAACATTAGGAAAAAACAGCCCCCGGGGGAATAGTTCTGCTTAGGCAGAGATGTAGATTACAAAACATGGTTCTGCTTCTTCTCCAACCTCCCTGCTTCCTAAACCACCACTGACCGGCAGCGATAGCCAGTCATTAGTGACCCGRGCTACTGCCAAACCTGCGAGCTCACCGCCACCCCTTGGAGTCACCTCAGTCCCTTGTCCCCCAGCCCTGGGTAGGTCACACCACGTGCCTGAATGAACTGACATTATCCCGGCAAATAGAGTTCATGGCGTGTTGCACACTTATTTTTTTCCCCTTTATAAATACATGTGCTATAGCATGGCTGCACTCTGTGAACCAAGGGTGTGAGCAGCCTGTGATTAGAGGAGAACGAAACGCTGATTATGGGTTAATTAGCTAGGCTAATAAACTGCCTGTAGCTTCGTTTAGGAGAGAAACTGTATTTCATCACACAGAAAACAGTGCAGAACACGGAGGGGAAGAGTGTTTTTCTTTGAAAGGGTGAAACAGCTCCTGGGAAGGAGGGACGGAGGGAAAGGGATGTCCTGCACGGATGCAGAGGACATGGGCAGATGATGATGGGTGGAGGGTCTGGGTTCACCCCTGCTCCTGCCCTACACCCAGGGTGGGGGAGCAAACTGGAGCTGCTGGAGGGGCTGGAGGAGCTGCAGGGGGAGGAAAGCCAAAACCATGCTGATGAGAAACGTTGTCTCCAGCTGTGGTCCCCAGCCCTGAAATCCCAAAGATGGGTCGGGACCTGGCAGGGACAGCATCTCAATGAGATGGGACTGGGGGCAGCCCCAGAAGGAGCCAGGGTGACGGGAGGAGCTGGGGGGCAGAGCACTTCTGGTACTGGAGAAATGTAAAGAGTTTGGCCAAACTTAGCCAGGGAAGTGGCATGTGTGCGAGATGACAGGAAAGGGACAATCTTGCCTGGGGGAAGGATTAAATGATCTACAGTGCTTACACAAAACAGTTGTTTCCATTGCTCATCTCTCTGAATCAGTTGTTTAGAGCTGTATCTGAAGTGGCTTTTCTTTCTTTCCTTTCTTTTCTTATCGGAGGAGCTAGGAAACCCCAGCACCAGCCCTCACCTGCAGTTTCCACTGCCTTCCTGGTGGCATTTCTGCTCCCAGACCTCCCCATGACAACCATGTGCCCTGGAAAAAGCCAAGCTGGCTTCACCAGGCTCTTCCCGCAGACCTGGCACCCAACCAGTTTGGCACCCCATCAGCCGCGGTCCTGCAGGGGCTGGTTATCTCTAGCTCAGCATCTCGGTCCGCAGCCCAGCTGTGGGCAGTGCCCCTTTCCCCTTCTACCCTGCCATGATGGGAGCGTACGTGTGAGGCTCTGTCATAAAAATAAATCCTGCCCCATCACATTCCAGCATATTAATAATGACACTTAATAACGTCTGCTTAATAGCCTCCATATTTGTGTGGGAATCTGTAACATACGGAGGACTGGACATGCTTTCTCAGCACACGCAGCGTGGTTGCCCCATATGTCGTGCAGCTTGCAAAAAAAAGGAGAGGGACAAACAAACGGCACTCTGGGAAAAAAATAATGCAGCTTTTAATTGAATTTCATGTTGCTGTTAAAAATAGGGCTGACAGCTCTGGAGATCAGGGTCTTCTTGTTCTACAGTGGATATAAGTACCAGACGATTATGGGTATGGCCAAATCCTGTCCTGGAGGGTTTGAGAGGACTTCTCTTAGTGTGCATTGCATCCTCATCCCTSAGCCACTGTAGGTACCAGCAATGAGCCGGGGTTACCCGAGGATGCTCAGCTCTCGAGGGCTGTGCCTCAGCCATGCCCAGGCCACGCCTGTGGTTTGCTCCACATACGGACAACAAATCTAATCTTGAGGGCAGCCAAAGTACATCCCTGAAGGGGCAGCCTAAACATACCACATGAGTCTAATGAGCCCATTAATAAGCTGGACAGCCACCAAATAACGTCCTGTGTTTAGAATCACACAGAAGGGAGAGGAGTCTGGGGACAGCCCCAGAGGGTTTTCTCTCTACAAGGATGGAAGACCTCRATGTCTCCCAAGGGGAGCGCTCGTGGGCCTCTGGGAGGGGATGTCTCTGCCAGGTGCCCAAGCTGGGCGAGGAAGGGGGTGTCCTGCAAGGATCTCAGGTGGAGACGGTGTGGGGGGAAGCTGCTGGAAAGGTCACCCCTTGCCGTAGGCATGGGTCTTACCTCCCCGAGATCTCCCCCATTTGCAGCCCTGCTCCTTTCGGCTGGATTTCCAGCACGGGTTATATTTTTGGCTCTGCTCACCAAGTAATTAAAAACACTATTTAAAAAATAGCAAAAACAAACAAACTAGAAATCAGTCAAACCTCATCAGTCAAGACTGCTCTGAAGCAACCAGCAGCTACAACCACGGAAAGGCTTTGATTCYCAGCCCATCGCCCTGGGTTTGGTGTGAGGGAGAGTCATCTTCCCCACATAGAAGAGGCTGCTATTAGAATTTTTCGCAGTCAAAAACCCCTCCTGGGCAGAGCTGTGTAAATCCCAGAGCACCTTTCCTTGTTGTGAGGAAGGAGACATAACCCAAGRTGACTGGAGGAAGGCCACCCCTCCAAACCACGCTGCCATTGTCCACCCAGCCCTAACGGTCCCGGGGAGAATTTTGTCACCCCACACATGGGGTTTCAACCACTTAAAGCTCCTTCCTGTACAATAAGTAGGCGAGGCTAGAAATAGTGGTCATGGAAATGGTGGTGGTGGGGAAAGAGGTTCGGACATGGTGATTCAAAGGTTTTCCTACAAAATCTTTCTAATTGGGCATTTACCTAAGCTGCATTCCCTGCGACACAAAGCCGCTGCTTAAAGCAGTGCATACAGCGAGGCAATTGCGTTTTTATTTTGCTGGTTATTATTCCTCACTGGAAAGGGGCGGGGGGGGGGAAGCTATCATCACTCTGGATTTTTTATCAGGTTTCAGCCACTCTGCCTGATGTTCAATAAAAGAAAAGCTATCTCTGTTAGAGATGAGTAGCCCTYTACAGAACAGTCATTGCCTGCAAAGTAACCTTTAAGCACCTGGCTGTCTCTTAAGTTAATGCAGGTAGAGGATGGAGAGGAAGCTACAGTCACTTCTGTATGTTTGAAAAATGCAGCTATTTCTCTTAAAATTCAGCAGCCAGCCACACACGCTTTGACTGGTTTCATTGATGCTGTTGTTTTCAGTTTTCCTGAAATTGCTATCCGTCACCTTCCCCCTGCCCGGCTCAGCCATCCAAGCCCCTGCGCAGGCGGGAGGAGGGAAGCGGAGCCAGCCTGTGCTTCGGGGACCGGCATCATGTCCCCTTCCCACCACTGATGCTCGGAGCAGGAAGCCACTAAACCTTCCCTTTCATCAGCTCCTTCASGAGAGTGCAGAAGGAGCCAGCAGGTCCCAAGCAAGGGTCTGGGCAGCAAAAGGGGGGCTGTTAGAAGGGCTGGTGTTGGACCCCAAGCCCTCAGTGTGCCGGTCCTCACCATCGCAGCAGCTCATGCTGGGAACTTCGTGCACCTGATGTGCTCTCTCTGCACATCTTTGGGCACGACTGCAGCAGCCAGGAGTGGCCTCGGGGTGACAAATCATCCCCTGGTGCAACATATGCCACAGGGCAAGCAATCGCGTCCCACCATGAGATTTGGATCTCTGTGTGCCTGCACCTGCAGATGCATCACACACTTCTCCTAGGGCTTGCCATGACGACCATAAGCTCTCCCATTACAACCACCCCAGCAAGGTAAGTTTGCAGCCAGGCTGCTACCATSGGCAGGGTTTGCCTAAGTATGGCAGAGCTCTGTTAGAGCCTTTGGAGGCCTTTGGCGTGGCAGCCCAAGATGCCCCCAACCTTGCACAACAAAGCCCAACCCTTTTGCAGCAGAGATGATCCCTGCAGTGCCATCCTCCTTCAGGGACCACCGCCAGGCTCAGGAAGGACAGCACTCGGGATATGGGACTGCAGGATGGCCAAGCCAGAAGGACACACACGGGTCACCCACTGCATCCCTCCACGCACATCCATCCCCATATGCTCTGAGCCACATCGGCAGGGAAGAAACACCCGTGGCTTTGCTGGTCTGGCTCTATGGAGAGGGGTGGCAGAGCCCGGCCAGCGAACACACACGTGCCAGAGGAAACCTGAGCTCTCCCCACACGACCCATGCCATGGCTGCATCCCACATTAGGAGGTTCAGGATTTAGGGTACCCCCGGCACCTACTGCATAAGTGACAAGCAGCTGTCAGCAGCTTACGGGGGTCTCCGGCTGCCTGCAAATTTCTGCATTAAAGCTGTAAGCTCTCATGCCTCACTTGGGACCAATAAAACGGGATAGGGTAGAGGCTGTCGTGATAAATGGGGCATAAATCACACCTCCCCCTTCTCCTTCCCCTTCCTTGGGGGGAGGTGGTGCTGCCACAGCCTTCGCGAGCCCTGCTTCAACATGCTCAGACAGGTCCTCTTCTGCCTGTGCAGTCAATTAGAACTTCATCAGAAATCAATTTGCAAGGCCCAGCTGAGATGTACCTATAGATCAGGCGATGCCAAGTGATTATTACACTAATGGAATATTCCATTGATTAATTGAATATTTAAGTCCTGAAATGTAAGCCCCACTGTCTTATCCACAGCTTGTTACGGAGCTGAGCAGCAGAGACGTTGCACCAGCGCAAGGAGCAAACCTTGAGTCTTGCTCTTTTGGGATAAAAGGCAGAGGGTCTGGTCCTGGTGACACAGGGGACATTTTTACCTCTTTGGTAGACTCCTCAGCCACCCTGAGACACCCCTCTTTCCTGTGACAGCAAAAATAATGTCCTACCTTTTCTAATAGGGTAGGCTTGGACACTTGTCCTGACTTGGATGTTGTGCAGAAACTGTGCATTCTGGGTGATAGGTGAGAAAGTCCACGCAAAATAACAAATGCACCTACAAAAAGCACATACAATAGCTAACGAAGTGAAGAAGATGCTGTTGGGTCCGTTGCTYGGACTCCTTCCCAGGGCTCTCCAGCTGCCCTCCGCAGCTGGGCAGCACCCATCGCACCCACTGCTTCCTCCTACACAGAGCTCCAAAAAGCTCAGCCTTTCGCCGCCTGTTGTGCAGCGCTGGCTTGGATGGCTCAGCTCCATCCCAGGGACGGCACTGCTCCTGTTCCCCAACCCCRGGGAGGAAATCCTCAGTGATTTATTTTCTTTTTTACACACAAGCAGATGTCAGGACTGCAGATCGTAGTCAGCAGGTCAGGAGGGCCATCTGAGGGTTTTCCRAGCTCCTCTACCCACAGCCCGAGAGTTTCTCTGCGCCACAAAAGCCCCAGGTGTCCGGAGGGCAAAGGTGGCCAGATGCCTCCTGCATCGGGCTTCCGGATTCGCCGCACAGAGAGGGCCAGGTTACTCTTTTGGTGAAACACCTGGTTAAGTGCTTTGTTGGATGAAGGCCATAATGTCCAAGAGAGAGAGAAACAAGACAGAGATGGGGGAGAAGGGAGGGACAGGAGCAGCAAGTGGAAGAAAAGTGGGCTGCAGCTGGAGTAATCATCACCAAAGGGCCCAGCGGTGGGTTAAGGAATATTATCCCCAAATGGTATTACGTGATTAACTCAGTGGAGAGCCATTAACTAGATGAGCAAGAGAGAGGACTCCAGTCCTCTGCACAAAGCTCCTGCTCCCACACCAGACGGTAACGTCTCCTTCCCCAACTTGAAGAGCACCATCTGCCCATGCCTAAACCCTGTGGGTTGGCTGCTGGAAGGAGCCATCTGACCCAGAAAGGCGACCTCCATGGCAGATGTCCAAAGGACTGGAGAGCCATTTGCTTTCCTCCCAGCAAGGCTACAAGCATCCCCTCCAAGGCTTCTTCGAGGTGGTAGAGGCTACAACAGTGGTCACTATTTTCAGAGAAATCATTGCAAGGGTGAAACTGGATCCTTGTTCCCACCTGCTGCCTATCTGCAAGGCCTAAAGCGATGGCTGTCATACAACCATAGATGGCAAGATGCACATAGGCTCCCCATTATTCCCACCTTCCCTTCTCCCTGTGCACAGCATCTGACCTTCTTCCTGGCTTAGGTATTGGAAAGGACCCTGGAGCCAGCCAGGCTGAAGGGACCACATGGAGAACAAGCACCATGCCTCGCTTCTGGCTGGAGAAGATCAGGTGTCCCCTCTGCACCTCAACTTCACACCCGTCTTTGCACTACCYTGGTCATCACTGGGGACTCCTGGTCTCTACTATTGCCTCCAAGGTGTACGGGGGTCTTTGGCCTGAGCTCTGGCAGTAGAAGCTTCTTAGCTGCTGTCATGGGAAGCAGCATTTTTTTGCCCTCTTTATGTATGTTTTTCTGAACAGGAAGGTAAAAGTAAATGGAGAGGAAAAACAAGTATTGATGGAACAGCTAGAAGGGAGAAGAAAGCTTTTCGTCTCACTGAGAGACCTGACCTTTCAGTGGTAGCTTCAAGAAACCTCAAGCAAATGTGCTTTGCTGGCATTTGCTGCAGGTGAATCGTTGGGAGTTTTCATTCCCTCTCTCAGGAGATAACGTCTAGACATTTATTAACTTGCAGGCTCTGGGTGTCCTGGAGACCTGAGGAGTACAGAAACCCCCACCTGGTGAGATCAGGCTCTGAAAAGACGCCTGAAGTCATGGCCCTCAGTCCTTCTCAAGCAGCGGATCCCTATGAAACCCAGCATTTCTCTTGCTCAGCAGACCCTCTTGCCCTCATGCATGGACCTGCTAACAAAGCTGCAGTGGTGGGATGTGGTTCTGCAGTGGCCTCATGCACTACTCGTGGTCTTCAAACCACGCTTTAGTCACAAAACACAATAAACTCATAAAAGCAGCATGGAAAGATGGGCCAGAAATGAAACACATTCCACTGGGTTTGGGTTTGCRTTTGCAAAAGAGAAGAAGAAAGTTCATCTGTGCTGGTGTAAAACCATACAGCCCCTCCTCCCCATAGCACTGAGGAGCAAAGTGTCCAAGCTGCCTTCCTCATAGGAGAGGCCAGGAACCGAGGGGGGGTCTGGAGATCAGGCRCCAAACAGGGTTGTGCTGTTGATCAGGGAGAAATGAGACACAGAATGATGGAGAACCCATCTTGCCCATCTGGCCTTGAGTTCCCTTAGCCTCTCCTCAGCCAAAGGGATGCRGGAGGCCCAGGGCAAAGGTATCACAGCAGCAGCATCCGGACACACGCTGGGGGAGGCATGCAGTCCATCCAGACACGGGCCTCCACCTCCCGCTGTGCGCAGAGCAGGAATCTCTTCGGCCAGCCCTGAAGCACGGCCCCTGGGGTGGAGGGCGGCAGAAGCAGCCCAGAGGCCGGCAGCGCAGCAGGCTGGCTAGCGCAGGGTACCACGGCCGGTTCAAACAGCGGTCGCTGCTGACATGGGGAGCAGAGATAACATGGCTTGAGCGGGGTTCGCTGCCCCCCGGGCAGTGCAGAGGGGTCAAACGCYGTCCCCGTGGTTCCTGCCTCCCCTGCAGCCTCCTGCCACGGGGCTGCTACTGCCGCTGAGTGCCCATAAACGCGCGCACCATCTTTCCTCCTGCAAAGAGTGCAAACATCACTGGTTTTAGAAGAATCCACAGGCCTCCCCCCAGAGGTGTTTTGCACAAAGGCAGGAAGCCTGGGGTGGTTTTTCCATCCCGGTAGCCCTGCAAATGCAGCAGCAGGCAGGTCTCCCTTCTCTACCCTCCCCAGGCTGCTCAAGCTCCCTGAGGACTGATCCTCAGGTTGTAGGGAGCCGATCCCCCCGAGATCACGCCAACCCCCTCCATCCCAGCCTTGCTAGATGAGGTCAGGCAGGGGGAGAGGAGGCAGAGACACGGTCCTGCCCACTGCAACCCCACAGCAGAGACCCAGAGACCCTCCTTCTGCCCAGGGAACCTCAGCTTCAAACCTAGAAGACGGGGAGAAAAAATGGAGGTATCAAAACCATGGCATGAATCGCAGGGAGATTTCAGACTGATAAATATTTCAGAGTGACAACTATTCCTGTCCTTGAAAGTTCATTCATCAAAATCTCAGCAAGGCCTCCACATCCCAGGACCATAAATACTAAGACCTATTTTAACAACTGCTTTCAGTGTGGCCAATACCAGAAGTACGGAAACCTGTTACAGATCAACCTATATCCTTGCATATTGCGGAGTAATTTATTGCACCTATAAAGGTTATATTCAAATATAGTTCTGTTGTAATTACAGTCCCTGACTGTGCGGGATCCATTTGTGATCTGATTGTACCTTGTTTAGATATGACTCCACACATTGATGATGATTTAGAAACAATGGCAAGCATTAGTATCACAGCAATATAAGCAGCCTCAGTCTTACGCACAGGGAGAGTTTTACTGTCTGTCTGTCTGTGGAGGGAAAATTTGATCCAAAATCAGGAAAACCTGCTTGCTGTCATGAGAACAGAAATGTTGGAAACTTGGAGCTGTGATACTCTCCCCTCCTCAGCGCTGATGTAGTTTCTGAGTGATGCTACACCAGTTCATCCCTGACCCCTGCAATGGGTATCACAAACTGCAGCAGGCAGGCACRGGTCCTGCTCCTGTTTCTCTGCAAGCCTCAGACCCCTGAAGGACTTGAGGGATTGGTTTTTGTGGGGTATTTGATAGTTTTCTCCTCAAATTAGCTCTTAATTTTGGGGGTGCCCAGATGCTCCCCACATGATGGAGCAGAACCGGGAGCCACTTGCTAAGTGCCACAGTAGGAGGGAAGCACAGAGCCCTTCATTGCACCACATCTCTGTTAGCGATGGCCAATGATGATAAAGGGGAAATTTGCTTTTCTCTTTTCTGTCCCATGAATAAATTTAATCCCCAGATCCTTACACCAGCCCCAGACTGCGACATCCCAGTGCTGAGCAGCCACCGGGCTTCTTGGTTCCTACCTCCAAGCACCATCTTGCCTACAAGCTCTTTAAGCAGAGCCTTTGCCTACCGGGCGCTCTTAAGCACATTTCATTCATGAATTAAGTCCCTGACAGCCCATATCTCTATGATCAATATGTTTGTTTATTAGCAGCAGCTGCTGTGTTTTAGCAAAACTGGAGGGCTCCAGCAGGAGCAGCGTGCTCTAACCGCAGAGCAGGGCTTGGGACGGGGAGGAGAAGGACCTCCTGCTGGCAAATGGGAGCTGGGCTGGATAAGATTTCACGCTAATGACCCTTTAATTGAAATCACTGCTCGGGACAGATTGCTCAGCTCAGGGATATCTGCACTGATGGCTCCCGGTTTGGCCACTCCTGAGATGAGTCCATTAACTCAGCAGCGGTGAACAAAAGCAAGTGAGAGGGACAGCGAGGGGTCATCCATCCCCAGCAGAGCCGATGGCACATCCAAGGAAGCCCAAGTCAGCAGCTGGTGTAAATGGAGACCCACACAAAAGGAGGAGAGGGTGTGCAGCTCCTTGGACCTTATGCTTTTGCTTCGCTGTGTCTGCTGACCCAGGCTGGATGTGGCCCCTACTGTCTCATTYCCTGGGAAGGGTTGTCCCCATGTGCTTCTTGTGTGTCCAGGAAGGGGAATCAGGACACCTGGRCCTCATCCCCAGCTCATGACCTTAGCCTTCGCTAAGCATTTGCTCCATCTTCCTCTCTCAGTCTCACTGTGTGGATGTTGCAAGGCAGTAATATCTGTCTACCCTAATACATGCTAGGCAGCAAGATGGACACAGCAGAGAAGAACAGGAGCTGGAGAGAAGGGAAAACCCTGGTGTCCTGTCTTCTTGTGCAAGTGGCAAAGCAACCTCCCTCCCCGAGGTCCCTTTTCACTTTGCCTTCCCCTGCCACAGCAGCAAGGGCAGCGTTGCACAGGGGCACAGGCACGGGCAGGGCTGCTCCTGGCTGGACCGGCAGCACAAGCCAGCAGCTCAGGACGAGGGTGCACCGTACCCACGTTCACCCAACCCGTCAGAGCAGGGCGTGTGTGTGGGTCTATGCCCTGTAAAGCTGGAGACCCTTCCCCACCAGGCAGGCTCCAGGTGAAGGGCAGAACGTGGCTTTCCTCCCCGCCGAGGCTGGGGAGCTGTGATATGAAACTCAGGGTTGGCACAAAGTCCTCGACAGCCGCAGAGATGCTCCAAGGTACGGTTCCTGCTCTGTGCATCCGCCTCATTCCCAGCCAAGAGGGAACCTCCCCATCCCCAGGGACCCTTTGTATCCCAAGGTTTATTATGGGACGGAGAGTGCTAATGAAACCCGGGCTTGTTAGACATAGGCAGCTCTTTTGGGCCTGTTTTGTAAGTGGAAATGTTGATGTGTGTCTCTTGCAATGCAAAGAGATGTCTGAGTGCACAGAAAGGAGGGTTACGAACCTGCTTTGAATGCATTTATTATTCCCATTAATTACTATGCCTGCTAAAGAGGACCAGCTGTTCTAGGAGGCTGTGGTACCAATTTATCAGGAGAAGATTTCAACAGAAGTCGCAGAGAGTTTTCCTCTGAACTTGGGAGGATGGAAGATGGAGGTTTTTTAATTAGAACTTGTTATTAATGGGAACGTAGCAAATTAAAAATAGTCTCCCTCCCCCCATCCCTATTATATGAAGCTCTGATCTCAATTAGAAAGATCAGGGACTAACCATTGAATGGGAATTACTGAGATGAAAACTGATTGAAAGACAAAAAACCAAAGAGAGAGGCATCACAGGGAGAGAATGGAGACGGGGAGCGGCAGGACCAGGAAACAATGAGCAGAGGCTGGCGGAGGCTGCCCGCAGCTGCCGGGCGTCGGGGGCACAGCCGAGAGCTGGTGGCTTTCTGCTTTCCCCTGCGGCGAGGACAGCCTCCCAGGGCTGCTGCTAGCAGGGACTGTCCCGTCTAGAGCCCTGGCAGCTCATCTCTGTTTGGGTTGCGGCTTGAGACATGCTGCTGGGCATCATTTGTACCCCAGCTTTGCAGGCTCAGCAGAGTAGGACCATAGGGTCTGGCCTATATGGGCATTTCTATAGGAAGGGCAGGTCTTTGTTCTCAGGCTCAGGGCCATCTCAGGTGTTTCTGTGCAAGCCCKCTGGTGGGTGCAGGCTCCTGTCTACTTGTCGTTGCACCTGCAAAAGCATCCCATCCCATCTCACCTCCTTTCTTCAACCCTCCTCCCATCTTACCCCACCTTCGCTGAATGGCCCCAGCCCAAGGGTCCTCGCTCTGGGCTCTGCAGGCTACATCACGCCCCCAGCTCTYTGGTCTTGTCCTGCTGGTTCTCCAAATCCAGCAGCATTGAGGACGCCCTGAAGCTGCTGAGTTCTCAGCAAGAAATTATCRAATTGGTCCCCAGGCCCTCCACCCYGGGAGCTGTAGCCCCACCACCCAGGTGTGGGCAGGGGCTGGCTGCAGGATCAGTCCCTGCCGTGTCTGGGTGAGCAAGGAGGGGGTAAAACAACCTGGTGTGGGTTGGGATGGGGCTTTGTGTTTCGTTTGGTTTTTGCCAGTCTGAGTCACGCCAGATTGGGGAATG
The DNA here is from genome assembly GCA_030449065.1 of Oceanodroma leucorhoa. NCBI lineage: Eukaryota > Metazoa > Chordata > Aves > Procellariiformes > Oceanodroma > Oceanodroma leucorhoa. The sequence goes on from JASVER010000034.1 coordinate 2,210,547, forward strand.
GGCTGCCAGGAGTCAAGCCTGGGGTGACGCAAAGGGACGGCTGGGTCTGACCAAACCCATCTCCTGCATCCCGCTGTTTGAAAAACTTGGTTAATGACTTCTTAATGAGAATCTCATCTGCTCCTTTCTCTGGTCACCTGTGGATCAGAGCCCCTGTCTTCCTTCCAGCAGATAATCCATGCCATATTCTAGGGCAGGCAGGGACCTTAGGCTGAAATTACAGCCTTGCTTACTAATTGCTGCATGTTCTCTCTCCGTAGGTATATCATTGCCAGCAATTAGCGCAAAATCCTTTCCCACTCTTGTTAAGTTCCTGTGCTGCAGTTAAATACTCCCAGATCCCATTTAAATGATTTCAAATGCAATTCATTCTGGCTCGTTAAATAATTCCACAGCAGTGTTTGTCGTCTTCTCTCTCTGTTTTCCAACAGCCACTTTCTCCCGGAAAGAATACAACAACTGAAGAACGGAGAAGGGGGAAGGGGAAGCAACATGAAAACTGAGAAATTTGGGGTTCATCTTCTGCACCGATATTTTCACTTCTTTTTTTCCCTTCTTCTCAGGCTAAGACTTCTCCTAGTAGCTGGTTTTTGAGATCTTATGGCCCAGGGAGAACAAGTCATGCCAGGGCTCTGCCCATGGCATTCTGCACCATGTAACCAACCACAGGGAGCTGCCTTGTGCTTTCCACTGCGTTTTCCTGAGTCCAGGGCTGTGGATGGGTTGAGGGTCAGTGAGACAGCAAGTAGCTGCTCAGGTCCAACTCACGTTGGCCTGGGGACAACCTGGCTGTTCCACATGTGTTTCTCACACTTCCAAGCCTTATCCCTCCTTCCCCCATCTTCTCCTCTTTTTCTTCCTGCACCAGCCAGCTTCTGTCCCCGCGTCCCCATGCTGCTGGTCCAGTGTCCCACAGCATTGCCCACCTCTCCTAGAAGACATGTTCTTTACCTTGACTCCCACGTTAGGTGCAGAGGTAGTGGAGGGGGGGAGGCCAGGATGGGCTGAGCTCAATGCCCGCCTGTCATCACCATCTACACGGCATGCCACGGCATTCGTCTGTCACAAGTCACAGGACACGGTCACAGTCACAGAGTCCTGCCCTTTGACCAGSGTTGCGTATGCCCCCAAACACAATCTTCACGTTGTCCTTCCCGACGCGGCCGTATTACATCATCTTTTGGTTTCATCTCCTGATGGTGCTGCCAAGTCTCACGCATACGCTGCACACTTCTCAATACTGGATATTTTCCTTAAAGCCCCAGTTGCTGGAGACAAGTGATTCAGCGAGACTCTCAGCTTACAGCTTATACCGAGAAAAAAAAAAAGAAAAGAAAAAAAAGGAAAAGTTCTAGTTCTTGTGGCTGGGGGAAAAATAAATAAAAGCTGTGAGTGTTATTTGAGTGCAACTTACTGGTTCCAGAGCCAGAAGGCAAGTGGAAAGAAAGCAGCATTTAATATCTTTGTTTGAATTTGGAGACCAGACCAATGAGCTCTGACTGTCTGGGGTCAGCAGCACGGCATCTGTTGTGCCTCTGTGCTGGCGAGGAGGCGAAGGAGCCAGGCTCGGCACCTTAGACAGATCTTTGTGGCTCCACAGCCAGGGCTCTGCTCACCGCAAGGAGGGACATTGCGGCAGGGAAGAGCTCCCTGTCTCCATCAGGAATATCCAAACTCCCACTGCAATTTCAGTAGCTTCTTATTCCCTCCTGTATCTGCATGAAATGCTGCCGCTTGCTAAATTTGATGGCTAACCCGTTCCCACTCAGAGACGTTACCTGAAGTGATGTCCATATGCAGCTTGATAAGTCGGTGGCTTTCAATCTGCGGTCCTTGAGGCCTGGGGGTCCAGTGACTACTTGCAGGGAGTCGTGAAAAGGTTGCAAAGAAAAGCAATTTCTTTTCTGCCATTCAACAGTCCACRGCTGTGTTACTGTTTGAAAATTTGTAGTGGTCCTTGCAATGACAAAGCTGAAAGCCACTGTGCTAAACGCATTAAAGATCCTGTGGGATGAAAGGTGGAAGAACGARAGCGCTGTCTACAGGAGGGCAGCCGCCGGACTGCCTGCTGGGGACGGAGGAGAAGGACACCTGGGATTCACAGGGTTCAAAACACGACTTTGTGTTTATTGCTGCGTGCGTTTGTTTATGCCAGACTGAGTTTTGAGTGAGGTGCGTGGATGAACTCCTCAAGCCACTTTGTTTCCAGGGTGGGAGCGGGCGACATCGAGTGCTCACAGCTAATGGTCCTCCTGAAAGGCTTGGATGAGAAATGTGAGTTTGGTTGGAAGGGGATTAGCACTGAAAGGGGTGAAAGCAAACCAGAAATGTCACAACAGTGTTCACGCAGTAAAGTTTGCTACTGAAAATCAACTTGGCTAGCCACAAACCTCAGACTRGGATGCCATCTTATTCCCTGGCAGCCACGGCATTGCAAGGATGGTCCTGAAAAACACCGTCTAAAATAAACGGGGCAATGTAAGGGAAATCTCTGCTTGAGAAATGTGTGTCCCCATCTGTTAAACAATATTCAGGTGCTCCTACATTTACGCTTCCTCCAGATTTATGCAGCGATGGCTTTCGAAGGCAGATTGTCTATGAGAAGAACAGATGGAGGGAACAATCCTCCCATCCAAGCTTTGCACCAGAACTGAAGTTTGTAATCTGGTTCTTGTTTACAGAGCCAAGGCTTCAAATTAAGCCCCCTCTGGTCTCACTCGCCGGGTAGCTCAGGAACCCGTGGCAGAGCTGAGATGAGATACTCCTGGTTTTACTTAGTCTTTTCTGCTGGTTTCCCATTGAGGGCTATTTTGTGAATGCAGCAAYGCTGTCAGGGATGTTTTCTGCATGGGCATCCACTGGGGTCAAGAACATGGGCCAAAGATAACAGGGCAGCCGAGCCACAATTTCCTTCTTCCCCATCAATAYGGGAGAGAATTTTTTTAGGTGTCTGAGCCAGCTTCCCAAGCTTCATGACCAACTGGTGAGCAAAGTCTCTCCACTACCCTGCACCTTTCATCAGCACAAAATTTGCTGTAAAATGGAAAAAGTCATTTTGTGGAAGCAAAATAATACTCAGTCATATCGGCATCTTAGCTCCCAATTTCTCTGTTTTCTGTATCTCCATCGATGTTCAAAGGAAAACAATGTGATTGTTAATTACAAACTGTTTTGAATTCATGAAAGAAACTGTTTCAGAGCCAGAGTGAGCCAGAGGCAGGAAAGCTGAGAATACAATGTGTGCCGAACTGCTTTAAAGAAAGTCCCRTTGTAATTAAGGCTGATGCAATCGTTGTAACAGACACAAGGTGGAAACATTACCTTGCTTAGCTTCCCACTTACCTCTTCTCTGCCTATGGGGTTTTGCTTTGGACTAGGTGGAAAATGCTGAAATATCAAGAGAGAGCTTTGCATTTCAAAGAAGTTAATGCATAAGTGATGGTGTGATTCAGTAGTTGTCTATCGATGCATTGGTGTTCCAGGATCCACGGATAAATAGGCAGCCCTTATTGAAAGCCAGTGCTCCCCTATGCTCACCTTCTGCTAGCAAGTTGGGGGTGCACAGGAAGGAAGAGACCAGCTGAAGTCTGGCAACTCAACCTCAGTGGGAAATAAAATGGAGCTGGAGCTTGGTGCAACAGTTAATGCTCAAAACGCAGTTGCTTTCCGCCGCTCTAGATGATCTTTTTAATGTCTTCATGACCCAGCCCACCGTGGGGAAAGCAATCACAACAACCTGATGATATAGGATGAAAGAGAAGCACGCAGCTGTAAACAGAGAAGTCTGGATGCAGTACATGTACAAGGTGAAATATATATAGGCATGGAGCGAGGCATGTGCAGTATCCCTGTGAATACTGGGCAAGGCGGGACCAGGCTCAGATGCAGACACACAGAGGTGCACCACACACAGATGGAGACAAGTTGCCAGAGGAGGTCCAGGCATGTGGCACATGGGCAGCTGTGAAGCAGCAGCTYACAGGGGAGGGATGCTCAGAAGGTCCCGGGACCAGCCCCGAGCATGGTGCGTTCCTGGGTTGTACACTCATAGCTCACTTCCTAGCAGAAGGTCCCACTTGAGCAGGACCAGCCTTCTCCAAGCCCACCTGGGGCTGGAGAAGATGTGGAGGATGGYAGTTCACAGCAGAACATCTGTGGGGCAGGACAGGGGGGACAGTGGCTGGAGTATGTGTAGGAGAGCAGGGAGGAGAGAAAAAAAGGATGTAGAAGACAGGCTGGATTAGACACCCAAACCCAAGGAGGCCTTTGGACAGAGCCATGTGGAGGGGCTGTGGGAAGGTCCCAGGAGCCCAGGACGGTTTGCAGCACCAGTTCACAGTCACCTGCTCATCACCAGCGAGGGACCACAGAGCCTAGTGTGCTTATGCCTGCCCAGCCAAGGACAGCCGTGCCACCACCACTGCCACCTCTGACTCCCCTGGCCTCTTCTCTGCCAGCACCGTTGCCAGAAATCACCAGCACCCCACGGCCAGAGCTTCACGCCTGCTGGCTTGCACTTCCACCCGCTGTGAAAATAGGGCAGCTGCCTGCTTTGCAGTTCAGAGGCAGCCTGCTTTCACTTACCAGCTGGGCCGAGGCTAATTCGTAGGGAAGGAGATAGCACAAGTAAGCGCTTGTGGTTACTCTCTCTCCCGATCTGCTGCCCACGTGCTCCACGGGACTTGGAAGCTGCCGGTCGAAGGGGCTGGCAGGCAGGGCTCCTCTCCCAGCTGAGCGGTTGCTCCACGCTTCTTGGCCAAGGCTGCTGCTGTTGGGACCCCTCTTCAGGACAGCCAGCCAGGCTGTCTTCTCGTTGTCACCTCTTGGAAACTACTCGAAGGGGAATGTCCCTTTGTTCAACCCTGCTCTGCTCTCCTTGGAGCCCCCCAAAATGCTCTCAGCCCCCCCATGACTGCCATTCTCTGCCCCTGCCCTGGTTTCTCGCCCACATGGGTAAGCCAAACCACCCGGGGTGCTTTGCTCTCCCCTCTCCAGTCCATCTCCTCCAGCTTTACCCGCCTGCCCTCGCGCTCTTTCACACACAGCTTCTCCTCCCCAAAAAGGGACACTCTGAAACGTGTCAGCTCCATCGCAGGGAAACGGTCCTGTTGCTCTGCCCCTCTCTCGACCTAATCCCAGACACATGTCCCCGCATCAGGGCTCCATGCGTGGCCCGGCCCCTTCCCTCCTGGGGGGCTGCAATGCTCCCAAGGTGTTTTTTCTCCTCCGCAGGAGTCGTGCCGGCACCGGTGCCCCCCAACAGCCTGCCCTCAGCCAGGAGGCTGCCTGACCCCAACCCAGCCACGCAATTATTTTGTCCCCCCACAGCTCCAACTGCAAGGAGCGGGATGGTCAGCGGTGACACCGCACCCGAGCCGGTGGCTGCACCCAGGGCTGCGGTCTTGCTCCACGTTGTGGCTTTGCTCCTCCTCCTCTGTTCGCAGCCTTCCTCCCACGGGAACTGGTGACTAATGCTGATGGCACACGCTCCAACGCTCCTCTCCAGCGTGCATCATCCCGGCGCGCGTGGGTGTGCGAGGGTGAGAGAGCGAGCATGGGGAGGGGGGGGGAGCGCCTGCCAGAGTGTGAGACGGGCTGCGGGAGCCTGCGTGTGACAGTGGCAGGGGGGGACAACAGCCTGGGGACCACGAGGGCAGCTGGGCTCCCTGGCTGGGCACAGCAAGAGCTGGGGACACAAAGGGATGGGCAGGTGGCACTTTCTAGCGGGATGTTGCTCCCAGGATCTTGCTTATGCAGAGAGAGTGGGGGCACTGATTTGAAGGAGCTGGAAGCACTGGGCACACTGGGAAGATTGGGACTCCTGCGTTTCTCTKCCATGAGAAACAGAGCAGGAGGCCAGGCAGAATGGCTGAGACCCTTAGGGCAAGTCATGCCCCAGCCCCCTGCCTCAGTTTCCCCCTGGGCAACACTTAATATTGCCACAGCCGTTATTTTTAAGCAGTCTCTCTCTGGCATGGTGCAGCTCCAGGACTTGATACGACACAGCTCATGAYGCACCAAGACATCAGCAGTGACCGTGAAGGTTGATGTGTGGGAATAAAGAAACAACAGGGTGGYCCTGCATTGCCCGGTGTCCCTTTCGTGGGCTGCTCCATCACCCATGGGGTGTCAGACCCTCAAGAAAAGGAGCCACTCTTAGGGGACCCTTCCCTCTCCCAGCAGTCTCACCAGTCTTTGTTTAGCCCCATTCTCCACACAGGGCACTGGTTGGTGGTTCCTGGGGGACATAGGGTGCTGAGGGATGCAGGATGCTGAGGGAGGCAGCCCCAGGAAGCAAGATCCATGCAGACTCTCAACCCAGTCATGGAAAGGAGCATTGCATTGAGGTCTCTTCTCGCCTGCTGTGTCCTGGCCAGCCTTGAGTGCCCGCCTGCAATTTATCTGTGCACGGGTGCTCGCATGGAAACCTCGGATGTTGCTCCCAAAGGCTGCAGGACTCCAGCCAGGGCTGCCCTTGCTCTGTAGGAGGACACAGCTGGTGTTTGTGGCCGGGATGCTGCTGTGATTTCAGTCTTTGGCTGCAGGATAAGTTCCCAGCATCCAGGCCACCAGGTATGGTAAAACCCCACCTCCAGGGTCCGCTGTCCCCTCAGACCAGTATGTTATATCACTTATGGCAGCCACGAACTGGTTTTGGGGTCTCATGCCACATCTGCCCACCTTCAATCACGCTGCCCCGTGCCTGTCACCCATGCATGGCCAGGACAGCCAGGAGCAAGGTCCTTTGCCCTCAACTCCTCTTGTCACCCCGGGCGCACCTCCTCGTCACCCTGCCGCGGGGAGGCTGTCCCATGGGAGGCCAGGCAGGGCTCTTAAACAAGACGGTTAACTATGCCTCTGTTTTCCAGGCACATGGGCATGTGTTTTGTTTTTTACAAGTCCACTTAAGAGCGGAGGAAGGGGTGAGCTGCCGGCTGCCGTGCCGGCGTCCCAGCGGGCTCCGGCGCCCCGCGCTGCCAACCGCAGCCCGGCGAGCCTGGGCGTAATGGCCTAAAGAGCGGCGGAGAAAGCCAGAGCAGCCTGCTAATGCGAGCAGAGCAGACAGCGCTGCCGTGGGCTCCTCGCCCCCCTCCTCTTCCTCCTCCCTTAGTCAGAGCCGGCCCAGACGGGGAGCCCGGGGAGTCTGGTTTTTCTCTCTCCCTCGAGGAGACCCCGCGCCCTGAGACCCCCGATGGGGCTGGATGGGGAGACGGGACTGGGCTGAGGCCAGGGAAAACCTCTCCTCCCACCCTGCATCCCCCCGGGGGTTGCTCCGCCGTGGCTCCACCCTGCCCTCACCCTGCCTGCTTCATCCGAGCCGGGCGGAGGGACACGATGTCCTGGAGCAGCGAGGAGGGCGGCAGGATCAGGCCTCCACAGCCAGCTTGGAGACTGGGAGCCCTCTAATTGACTGAGGGTCTTAATTACCTGTGCACTGGATAGAGCCCATGGGGAAAAGAGTGATGGGCAGGCAGCTGGACCGTCAGGTACAAAACAGGGAAGGTCATCGCTGAAGGTTTGGGTAGCAATATTATGGAGCGAGTGCCACCAAAACTGCATCTAATAGGCACCATTCTGCACACTGCGTGTCCACGGGCAGGTATGAACCATCAGATGGGACGCTCTTGCACCTCTCCTTCTGCAAAGGGCCCCAGACAGACCCTACACGGGGCTGGAAATGCCACCTCATCCCGGCAGATATTCTGGGTCTTTGAAGACTGGATGGGGATGCTGGAAGGAGCAGCTCACTGACAGGTAACCCGGGCTGAAGAGGAGAAACCACTTCTGCTTGTTTGGAAGGAAACAGAGTGGCAGCTGCTGGCAGCTGAGGGCAGGTTTTACCAAATCCATGTTACAAGGCAGGAGGCAGATTCAACGGCCGCAGCCTTGGCCCTCCTATTTATCAGAAAAGCGTTGCCTTCGAAGAGGACAGGGATGGATCCAGAGCACAGAGGGCAGAGATGGAGATCCATCAACCAGGTCCTGCCCATATCTCACCAGAAACGTGCTATGGGACAAGGACAGATTTAGGGATGCTGAAGGTGTTCAAGCCTCTGTTTGCAAAGTTTCAAGGTGCAACACTCAGCGAATGTCAAGACAGCAGGTCAGCATCAGCATTGACTTAGAGGATTTCTCAAGACCTAGAGAATCCCCTCAAAAGCCCCCAGACCTCAAACCCCATCAACAACCCTGTGACCACCGGYGGCAGGTTTCACCACCTAGCAGCGGTGGTGATTTGTCACATAAACCTTGTCCATTAGCAGCAGGATGGAGCCCCAACCAAGAGGTTTCATGGTGGGTCCTGAGCAGTTTTTGGCACCTACTCTTTGGATCAGAAACACGGTCCTCACAGGCACCTCCAACCGTAAAAATGGACAGGAGAAGCAACAAGTAYTCCTCAGTCTTTGGCATAAAAGCACTCATAAAGGAGGAAGAAGAGCACCTCAGCACAGATGGCAGGGACAGAGCATCTGCCAGCCCAGCCCCATGTCCCCAGAGTTCTCCAGTGCAGGTCCTCATGCCCCCAGGCTCACCACGACCTGTCCCACTGGCATGTCCCATCCTCAGCTGCCCCACGCTTCCATCCATCACACTGGGGACATATTTCCCAGCCATCCCTCATCCAGAAGGACCTCAAGGCTTTTGGCAGCTGCTGYACCCCAAGGCATTTTCCCAGATCCTACATGAACGCCTCCGTCTCCAGGAGAGCCCATAAACACCCGGCAGTGGTTTCAGCATCGGGGTAGGTGCGGGCTGGAAGATGCTCCCTGCCAGTTCAGCAGTTCTGCGAACGACCGCCTCAGAGGGGTCTGTTGCAAGCAGAAAGCTGGCCAAATCCTGCTTATCAGATGGGATCTACCAATATCCCCGCTCACAGCAGTATGGCTGCAGGTTTTTTTGTCAGCTGATGATATGAGGCTGAAATGAAGATAAATGAGAGAAGAAAGAAAAAGAAATCCCTCATCAAAACACATTTGAACTCAGGATAAAAAGCAACTCGGCGACAAGGCTTTCTTTTTTTTTTYTCCCCAAACTTTGGGAACTCGGATGTGGGTGTGAATATCACTTTAAGGATTTATAAAATGACACATGGCCTCACCTGTCAGCATGCCAAAATCTGAATGTCGGTTTTAATTACACCGAATATTTTACTTTCTTATGCAGAGGCATAATCAATTATCTTATTTAAAGGCATTACGATAATGTGTGTGTAAAATGGAGCCATTCCCTGTATTGCATTAGATTCTCTAATTATAGGAGAATGTTTGGAGCTAAAATGTCAGCCTGTCATCTGGCGGGTGTGTAATTCATGATCTGCATTCGCCGGCGCGGATGGAGCTGACAAAAATTGCATTCATTCCCTTCCACTGCTTTAGCCTCAAATTTGCCTGGTCTGGAGGTGACAAATCCCACCCCATCTCCCTTCCCGGAGCACAGCGAGTCCGTCCCACCCTGACCCGGGTGGATGATGCCGTGGGGAGCTGAGTTTGACAAAGTGCTTTCTGTTGGTGRGTGTTTCTTAGTTAAACCTTAGCGTGCCCGGAGATCAGGTGTGGGAATATGTATCAAGCTCTTGGCCGGTGTGGAGCTGTTAGGATGCGGTCATGGGCTCAGCWACGGCTTCCTCGGGGTCCCACCCGTGGGAGGAGACCCAGGCGCGAGCAGAGCTGGAGGCAGAAGACAAAACCCACCAGGGACTTTTCAAAACACCCTCATCTGAATTACGAATAATGAAAGCCCTCCAACTCTCAGTTATTAAAGCAGAGGGATTAGRTAAAAATAGTGTGCTTGTTTCTCGGGAGCTTAGTCCTTTCTCTAAGCATTACTCAAGTGAAAGCAGCCTGGATGGCTTCRCTGCCTGTATTTTGCAGGACAGTTCATGATCGCATCCACGTTGTCGCTTCTAGGTGGGCAACCACGCAGAGCAGCGGGAGGAGAGAAACCCCTTTCACTTGGGGCAGGGGGAAGGAGGAGTTTGGGTTTTTTGGAAGTTATGAAACTTTCTCAGTAAATGAGAAACGCTGCAGGGGGATTGCTGTGACAGCACCGAAACGGTGATCGTGATCCCCATGGGACTAGGGGCAGCGAGAAGCATGGCCCTGGAGGTGACACCTCAGCAACACCATCGCGAAGGGGATGGTCCTGATGAGGGAAATGCAGCTGGTGGCTTTGCCACTGACCAAAGGGACAAATCACACAGGGGAGTGCCGTTGCTTTGTTCAGCTCCGGGCAACGCCGCTCCSCAGGCAGTAACTACCCAGTCACGCCAAAAACAGGCGCTGTAGGACCACGCACGCCACACTGTGCAATGCCACCGGCTGCGGGCAGTGCAATCTCCTGGCCTGCCCCTGTGCCTGTGTCCAAGCTTTCAGAACCAGGCCACCTTCTTGATTTTCTGCAGTGACCCGGATCCCCCCCCCCCCGTGCTTTCCGCATCACCCCTGCTTCCCCAACCCTCCAGTTCCCGGCACCGCCTTCCCCACACACGGGTATCCTAATGCAGGCATCATCCCAAAGCTGCCAAGGATCTGCACAATGCCATTAAGAGGCTTATTAAAAAGTGATGCTCCAATTTAACACCTATTAGCCAGCACGGTGCCCTTTAGCGGTGTGGGGGAACCTGCAAATGGAAGCCCCGGCTCCCAGCAGAACCCTAAATGGCTGAGTTTAACTTTATGGCTCCAATTAGAGGAACACTAAAGCAGCACCGGCGCTGCGGATTTATTAACACTCATCCCATCCCCAGACCGCTGCTGGCCCATGCCAGCAGCAGGCACAAGCGGGTGCTTTGCTGGCCCTGCCTGTGCCACGGCGATGCTCCATCCATCCCAAGGGGAGGTTTTGGGGAGCTTCTAGGGAAGGGATGGCGTCAAAGGGGTATCAGGGGAGCAGAGGGAACCCATCCCTGGTGGTTGCTGCAATTTGAGTTTCCTATTTTGGGGGGATGTCATCAGTTGGCAGGGTGTTAAGGYAAAGCAGGGAAAAGTCTCTCTGGGTCCCAGCTCTTCCTTCGGTCCGGATGAGCAGGGCGAGGTGTGCTGCGAGAGCGGGAGGGAGAGCAGCCGCCTTCACGCGCAATCTGGAGTTGTTTAAAAAGCCTGCTTGTTCCAGGAGGTTTATAGGCCACATTTGCCCAATAAAGTGATTTTTTAACATCTCGCATCACCCTAATTACTTGTCACAATAACAAGAGACAGCTCTCGCGTGCTGTGCTCCCTGGCCCGGCCGGCAGGAGAGACAGCGGGATACACAAGTCTCCGGAGAGGACAGAGACTTGGCRTCATGCATTCCCCCCCCTCAGCCCCAGCATTTGAGGTCATTTCCCCACTCACCTGCTGTTTCCCATGTCCTCGTCACAGGTCCCCAAAGCAATACCCCAAACACCTCGCAAAGGGCCCCTCTCGCCTGGGTCGTGTTGCCGGTGGGACCCTTTGCCAGCTGCGGGGACGGGAGCAGCATTTTGGCACCTTGTTGCTGCTCCGGGACTGCAAAYGTCCCCTCCCTGGGACAGAGGGACATCCCCAGCCCTGAGCCAGTGCTAAGGAGAGCCAGGGGCGAGGCAGGACAGCAGGACCAAGCAAGTCCTATTCCGAACCCTCCAGCAGCGCATCGTTCCCCGTGCAAACCACCCATGGGGCTGCGGTCACCCCACGGCRCTGCTGCCCCAAAGGCTCAACTCCCCCCCAAGCTCCTACATGCCCCAGGGAGCAGCCGCTGCCCACAACGCTGCCCGCACCGGCAAAGCAGGCAGGGCAGCTCCCACCTCGCCATCTCTCCCACCCTTCTCAGGCTGCTCTGAAAGCCCAGGAAGGATTTCGTCACTGCGATTTTCTCCCTGTCCCCACTGCTGGCTCGTTACTCGGCGTGCACCCGCCAGCGCGTGCTGTCATTTCCTCACCATGAACAACGTCTAACAGCTCTTTTTCCCCTCTTCRTTCAAACAAACCAACCAACCAACCATTCCAGGCCTTCGTAACCAGAGGAAAATTAGTAGCAGGTGAAAGCAGATTTTAATGAGACCRAACTCTTCCTAACGTAGCCCAGGAGCAGTGTTTCTTTCCCCTCCCTTTTGCTGTTCTGCMGTTTGAGTGGGTAAAAAGCAAATTAGCGTGGGGAACACTTAAGTTTTTCCTGAGCAAAGTACAGGTCTAATGGAGAGCTTGTTCCGGGCACCTGTGTCCCCACTTGCTCCCCACGTGGACCCCCATGATCCATCCTCTGCCTGTCCTCTGCGGGCAAATCCAGCCCTTATTCACGTGCAAAGCTCCGCAACATGGGAACTTTTCAGGCTGAATGGATAGACAAAACCAAAAAATCTCATTCCAGTTCAACATGAAATGTTTCGTTTCATTCTTGCATTACTTAACCTGGATTTTAAGCTTTTAAAAAACAAGGAAGATCAACCGCAAACCCTAAACCCCCAACATTTGGGAACAAAAAGTCTCAAGTTTGGAGAAGGTAATGAACCACCTGGATGTGGTCACACGCTCCCCAAGAAACGCTGCATCTTTGCGCCAAACCAGGGTGTTTGACTTGAATTCATTAGTACCTTTTGTTCCTCACGCCACTATTTTCTCTGCATTTGTTTACACGAAGAAAATCCCCCCCCCATTTCCCAGCTCTGCTCACATATTAGAGGAACATTATGGGATATTTATAGCTCAGCTGAGCTCGCTAAATGCCTTCTTCTAGGAAAATAGTTCATCAAACTGTCTATTTTGACTCTTTGTTTAATCTCTCTTGCCCATCTGTTCCCGCTGCCGGAAGCCCGGCACCGCCTGAGTCCGGACGGGCACCGATGGCCACGGGTGCACGGCTCAGTTTGGGGACATCGCCTGGGTTTAGCGATGGGGAGCAGCAAGTGTCAACCGGGTGTGAACCCCAGCCCTACTGCTGGCTTTGTGGACAACCCTTCAGTGCCATTGCACACCAAAATGTCCTCGGTGCCACTGCACAGCAAAACACCTTTGCTGCCATCGCACGCCTGCAGCCGGGCTGGGCACAGCAGGGAGGTAAACCAGCCCCCAGCTAAGCCGGGGCTAGCTAAGCTGAATGCCCCGTYGCTGGCGCAGCTGGGGCTTCGAGTGTCCATGGGACAGCTCAGGTGGGAATACAGGGACTTGCAGAGAGGTTTGCCTCACTCTGAGGGAAATCCCAGTCACTTGGAGCAGTTCTGGCTGGAGGAGAGATGATGCACTATCATCTCTGCAGGAGGGGAGAGCAACTTTTTAGCTGGCTGCACCCATTTATCACACGCTGGGCAWTGCAGAAATGGAGCCTCCAGGCCATGTAGAGCAACGTGCCGCCTGCCACCAGCTGCCCGGCTGGGAAAGAACATTCCCCGGCACAGGGCGCTTCGCTGCATGGCTCTGCTTTCATTGAAAGTCTGGCAAACTTGACAAACTTTGAAGAAAAATCCTTGTGCCCGCAGGCTGCYGGAGCCAGCTGTAACATTTGCAAAGCCAGGAGGGGGACGCCTCCGAGAATCCCACAGCGACACAGGAGGAACAGCCCGATGCGGGAAGCCTCCACTTTTTTCCATCATCCCTTATTCAGATAATGTCAGAAAGGTGAGAGGACTACCAGCCTCCTCCCTGCCCCCTTGCTGTCCCCAGGGTAGCTCTAAAGCCACATCTGTACCAGCACATCTGGCTGGTGCCCCTCAGAGCAAAACCTTTGCTCACCACCTGAGGACACAGCTCTGAGGCATCCCGCTAATCCCCCCACGTCCGCACCTGCGACTGTGTGACCAAATGCTCTTCTGCTCCCCTTTCTCTTAATATATAGGAGGGAAACATCTGAGATCACTGGGGTTTTATTGKCAGATTTGGCAGCCTTTTCATATTTGCTTGGATTGAGATATAAATTGAATTTGGTTTTTCTCCCGCTGACTCAGTTATTTGTTATAGAATAAACATGTGGTAATGGATTAGACAGGGGAAAGAGATTTCTCTTTCGGGCATGTGCACGAGGTGGGATTTGCCATGCCCTGYCCCGTGTTTTCCTGATGTGGCTTTGCATTACTGATGACTTTGCAAGCTCCTTCCCCTCGCTGTCCAGCCACAGCTGGGCATGGGATTTTTTTTTTTTTTTTTGGGTGGCAGACTTGTTCTTTTTTCCTCAAACTCTGCAATGTTTTAGCACGGAGGAAATTTAACCAACAGTGAAATCATTTTCTAAATCTGCTCCCCACCCATATCCTTTCCCCTCCCTCAGTCCCCGCCAGTCCCTTTGCTGGAAACAGCACAAAGCATTTCTGGGGCTCTTCAGCTGTGCCTGCAGTGATCTCCCTGCCCAAGGAGCTGTCAAGCTCCCTTCGCCCTTCCATCTTCCATTTGTGCGGACCAGGAGCAGCACATGATGCTCTCTGCATCCCAGCCGCATCCTTCCCACACTGCACCACCRCCGGCCCCACGGGCAGGAGGCCAGGGAGGCGGGCAGCACATGCGGCATTAATCCCTGGATCTGCCCCCCAGCTCTGGCATTTCTACRCTCCCCAACCCAGCATTGCTGCTTCATCCAGGATCTAGCACCTCTGGGCTTCCTCCAGTGCCCCCAGCCCACTTGGGGGCAAACAGAGCCCCCCAAATCCCCAGGCATGCTGCAGGCAGCAGAGCCCAGCTCTGGCTCCCCGGCATCCCTCCTCCATGGCACCTGTGGGAAGTTTTCATGGAAAACCCCCAAAATCCTCCTGTCCCCGGCACTTGACRGGGGCTGCGGGTCCTCACAGCATCCCTGAAGCCACAGCACATTCTGCAGGCGCTTGCACTGCAGCACCRACCCCAAACCCTCCGCCGGGTCCATCCCCACAAGTGTCATGGCCCCAAACCCTGGCCACCCCATGTGGCCCCAGAGATGGTGGCACTGGGGCTGCAGAGGGGTCCGTGCCCACAGCCCTGCCCAGCGGGTGCTRGGAGTTGGGGCCACGCAGAGGCCATGTCTGCAGACACAATCGGGCAAGCAAAGGCGTCAAATAGAGCCCAGCGCATCATCCTCCCACCTGCCCCCGCAGGTCTACCTCCCCACTGCACCCCCCATTTGCAAACCACCGGGTGCTCGCTGCTTGCAGCTCCCCCACAGCTCCGCTTGGCAGCTGAGGGCAGCTGCCGCAGGGCTTTGCCCCTTCCGATGCTCACCCCAGCTGCAGGGCTCCGGCACGGCACAGCAATGGCTCCACTAATTGTATCAGCATAAACATGGTTTATAGAGCTGCCACTGCTGTGTGTCAGCTTTTCTAAATCACCCTGTGCAGTGGTCTCCGTCCTTCACCGGAGCTCCAGCCCCTCTCCTGACCCTCTGCKGAGATTAGAGGTGCTGGGAGATTCCCCTCAGCAGCAAACAGCAGCAAAGGAAAGTTTGCAAAGGGCTGTCTGGCAGGGATGGGGCAGGCTGGAGGCAACGAGAGCAGCCTCCAGCAAGGAAACCTCCGCACCAGCCAGAGAGCAGGTCACCCCCTCCGCACCGCTGGAGCACATTCTGCAAGGGGGCATTTAGAGACAGACAGACAGACAGACAGACAGACAGACAGACAGACAGACAGACAGACAGACAAGCCCTAAGAGAAAAGAAAGGAAGAGCTACACAGCTCTATCAAGAGAAGAAAACAAAAACAGAGCAGGCCCAGCCCAAAGCCCCTTCCAACCCAGACCTTTTTATACCCTGCCCAGGACATGCCCAGTGCCTGGTCCCAGCCCCTTAGAGCAAACACCCTGTTTAACAAGCCCACATCAAGCTGGATATGAAGCAGCTGTGGCTCCTGACCCCCTCACCAAACCCCAAAAGTCCTCACAGCAGTGGTTTCACCTGCAGAAACCATCTGGCCCCAGCTCCCGGGCATCTCCCTGTCGCAGTGCCACATGCCCCAGTGCAGGGAAGGAGGCCAGAGCTTGCCAGAAAGCCGCAGCAATTCTGAGCAGAGCTCTTGCAAAATCCCCATCCTTTCCCGCACGATGCGCAGCAGAAGCAGCCGCAGCGTTCCCACCTCGGAGGAAAGGAGCCACGAGGCAGACGGAGTCTCTGGGCAATGAAGCACTGCAGCACAGGCTGCCAGGAGCCGGCCAGGATGCTCCTAAAGAGCATCCGGCAAGCCTCAATAATGTGAATCYGCTGCCGAAGCCCCGTGCAGTGGCAAAGCCCTTGGCTGCGGTTCCTATCYGGGAGGCTGATGGCCAGGAGAGGCACTGTGGGGTGTCCCAGGGCTGGACCGGTCCCATTGATGGCTGCTGTGAGGTGACTCTTGACCTCTGAAGAGGACCCTCCCCCTGCAAAAAGTGTTTGGGTGGTTCCTGGAGACAATGAGGATGATGGGGGCCCTGGAGAAATCTGGCTCCAGCAAGTCGACAGGCAGCCAAGGGGGACGCGTGGGACACCAGCTCGCTGCCTGCAGGGCCTGAGCCTTCAGAGATGCATGCGCGGGGGTTAAAACCCGCTGCTCATTTTGTGCTCGCCGTCGGAGGCGGTGGGGTCCTCTGGGCTGCTGCGTCCTCCCTGCTGGAGTTGCACACCGCGCCGGGAGGGGAACCCAGCATCCCTCCCGGGGGTCCCCCCGCGCTGCCCCCCATCGCAGCCTGCGTCGCCCAGAGGCTGGCATCTTCAGCGCACTGCGCCCAAAATCAGTCCCAGACATGGAAAACTAAACAGCTCAGGCAGCACGTTTCAGCCCCTTAAGGATTTTGGTGCTAAAGCTGCCGGGTTGCAATGGGGGCTCTCGGCTGGCCCTGTCCACCACTCGTGTCTCAGCTGGGCTGAGCCTCCGTTCAAGCACGTGTGCCTCTCACAGGTATTTAAAAATAGAAATAATAACAACCTCTTCTCTCTTTCCTGGCTGGTTGGAGAAACAGCTTAATTAGTTAATACGGGGTTTAATTTGTTGTGTAGCTCTGTGAAGAACTTGCAGAGGGCAAGCTAAGTCAATAAGTCAAAGCAATGAGCCTTAGAGGTAGGCTGGGGAGGGGAGGGTGTCCCCACCATGGCCAGCCACGTCCTGCAGGGAGACCCRGCTCTGCCTCCAGCCTCAGCAAGGATTTCCAGGCCAGGCCTGAGGAGCTTCTCTTGATGGTGAAATGATTGTGTCCCAGTGGAAAAGTTGGGGCAAATCAACATTTTCTGTTTTGCCGAACAATTTCTGCCCACTTTAGCAGGGCAGCTGCATCTCAGGCAAGATGCTGCTGGCCCCAGACACCAGGGTCTCCCCTTCTCTGCACTTCTGGGGCTCCCAATATCCCCCCAGCACTGGGGAAASGCAGGGAGGTGACCACAGGACGACTCTTTATTCCCGTACACTCAAACCCAGCGGCAATGAAGATGCTGACTCCTGAATATGGATTTCAAAGTCTTTATCTCCAGGTGCACTGGGCTGGTACACCTGGGGAAACTGCCCATATCTCCTGCACCCCTGTCCCAGCTGTAGCAGCAGGACCTGGTCCCTCAACACCCAGTCCCTTTGGCCAGCCTGGCCAGCGAGCAACTGGCCGGGGCATGCACTGTCTCAGCAAGCTCCAAAACAACCCGGCAATTAGTGTTTATCCATAGCAACATTTAAAAAGGCATAAAATGGGTCTTTATGTGGAGTCACTGCCACGCTGCAGAAGAGGCTTCAGCACTTCTCATCCCCAAGACCGGGGCAGGGGATGAGGACCCTGTGATGGCAGCCAGGATGCTCACCAGCAGTTATAGCTCTCAGAAATGTCTTTACAACCCTGGTTTCTGCTAGACTTTAAGGGTGAGCTCTTAGATGGAGATAAGCAAGGTGGAGRAGAAAGACAGAGACCTGATCTAGCCTTTGGTACTTGTTAAAGCGCAAAGGGCTGATGGAAAAACCCGCACACACACATACGGGCATGCAGACCACGCTGGCAGATCCTCACCCCCTTCTCCACTCCTCTTCCCCATCAGGCACCATGGTGCAGCCCTGTTGATGGCTCTGGACATATCGCACAGCACCCCTCAATTTAACGCATGGCTCTACCAAGCCCAGAGTGTCCAGGCTSGGCTTCCCAGATATGCCTCCTTGACCCCGCTGAGCACCGGCTGTTTTCCTGGCACGGGGAAGGTTCGGTGCTGGGCTGCTGACGGAGCTGGAGCTGGGCGGGGGCAGCTGGGGTCCACCAAGAGCCACGCTGGGAGATGCCGGCGGAGCCAAAGGTTTCTCCCCATCAAGCCAAGGCAAAGCCACAGCAAACTTGTCTTTCTTCCCACATGGCAGCTCTCCGCGTCCCGTTTGGGTGTCATTATAGGTAATTCCCTGCTTGACGTCTCGTCAGAGGTGGGGGAGGGAGGCACCATTTCAAGAAAAGACAAAAGGGCTCTTTCTTCATCAGCATTAACCTCAGGCAGCTCTCGAGAAAAATTCTGGGCAATTAGTGGAGCATAAGAAGATTTATAATTGAAATCTAGTTTGTAGCACTACAGGCGGCTCCCTCGAAAGACATTTCTCAGAGACCAAAAAAAAAAAARGGGGGAGGAAAGAATAGAGAGAGACAGAGGGGGAGAGAAAACTAGTTAAAGAGTTTTAAAATCTCGCCGAAAACTCCATTTAGTTTAACATTGCATGATAGCTTTCATAATTCAGAACAAAGTGCAAAGCTCTTTAATGAGGCCATTAATGACCCTTTAATTTACTCCACCAGGGCTGAATTCATAAAACATTTATGTTCCATTTACACAGGATTTTCCTGAGACTCTTCGGGGCAAGTCACCATCACAGAGCAGGTTGGATGAAACAGAGGGMTCTTCTCGTCTGTTCCCTCTCTTCCTCACCCTGCTGCTGAAGCTCCACGTGTGTCTTTTAATTCTGCTGGAGAAGCTGCAGGGACCCAGGAGGGAGAAGAGCCATTTTTGACCCTTCTGCATGGTAAATAGATGCAGAGTGCTCTCTTGTTTTTCTGCTCTAGGAACAATGAAACCCTTTTTAAGATCTAGCTGGGGCATCGACAGCCAGCCTTAAAAACCATTTYTTTAAAAATCATTATAGCCCAGCTCCAGTTCATTACTCGCTTGCCYGCTGGGAGAGGTCTCGCTTGCGATATCAGATCTGCTCTTGGGGTAGCGCTGTTGATCTCGGAGCACCTGGGGGATGCTCCCACCAGCTTTCCAGGCTGCTTCCCACCCCTTTGGGTGGTGATGGAGGAAGGGATGGGGGAGGCTCAAAGGATGCAGGTCTGTAGGTGGGTGCTGAGACTCGCGATGCTGACTGCTCCGTGTGCCGGGGAGGGTGGGCTGGACTGGGAGCTGCTGCCAGGCTGAGCAGAGGTGCACGCCAGGCTGCTGGTAGAGGTGGCAGCTGAGATTGTCTCTTGGTATCTCAATATCTCCTGTCTCTGCAGCTGTGGGAAGCTCAGAGAGCTGTCAAGGCACACATGGGGCAGCACCTTGCAGTGAGAAGAGGGCTGGGTCATCACCCCCATTCAGCGCTCTGAAGGCCACTCCTGAGCTGCAGGTGATGGTCCAGTCAGGTTGTCCCTTGACCCAAACTAAGCTATTTGCCTCTCAGTGGTTTTTCTTCTGTTACAGATTGCAAGCAGGGAGACACACCTAGGAATGCGTAATTGCTTGTATTGGCTGAAACATCTTTTTTTAAAAACAACAAACACAAAAWAMAACCTCTTCGTAGTTTATTCCAAAGACTTCACTCTMGTTTCTTCAGAAAATGACAGTTTCTACACATCTTCAGAAAAAAACATTAATCATCGCAACTGGGTTCACAGCATCTTAAGTTTGCTTTTACCAGCCTCCTCATCTGCTTTCTCGGCTTCAGGACTGTTAAGCACTTCTGGTCTGCTTGTGCCCCTCCAAGGAGGGTTTCTTGCACCAGCAGACACAATATTCATGGCAACTCAGGAAGACAGAGGTGCCAGCCCACAGGAAGCAGTCCCCCAAAAGCCTCTGCAGAGAGAGGCAAGGAAGAAGCTCTCAGGCTATCAGCAGAGGAAAAAGTTGGAGCCCGTTGGAGAGCACGTCAAGAGTCAGTGTTTCCATATCTACAAATGACAGGAACAGTCCATGCCTGAAGGTCTGCAGAGCTGGRTCTCCCTGCAGCATGTGTCTGGTAAGGAATGGGGACGCAGTCTCAGAGGGAGTTTTATTTTCCATATCACTTGCCCTCTCCCCCTCAAATTCGGTTGGGTTGTCATTCTCATTTCCTTCTTCACCCCTGATTTTGCCAATGCAGGTCAGAAACCTGATGGACCATTGAGGTACTGACACCGCTTGCGTCTGTATGGTTCATGAGTCATCCTCCTCGTTTCACAGCTAAAAGGACTGCTGATGCTGATGCCCTCAGAAAGGACACATCAGCAGGAGCATCAACATTTGAAACCATGTCAGCGCTCATCAGCAGCGGGCTATGTGCACACTGGTTTGTTATTGTAGGGTCTCTTGCATGCACCGGGTTCTATGCACCAGGTTTGTGGTTGTAGGGTCATTTTTTACTTCAGGGGAAGGAACCAGAGAGGAAGATTGCTTGACCTACCTGGTTCATTCGTGCAGAACTGCTTTGCAGCGTAGGGTCAAGTTTGTCAGAACACTTACATCACAAMAAGAAATTATGGCCAAAATAAATTTTAAACATGGACAAGAAAAAAATAACAAAAACCCCACAGATACACACTCCAAAGGAGAAAAAAAAATAGACACCATTTTTCAAATATTCCAAGTGATTTTGGAATCTCACACTCAAAAGTGATGTAAGCACTAAAAGCACCAGGACCCTGACAGGATAAACAGGGTAACTGGTCCCAGTTCAAGTCTGAAGTGCCCAGTGTCAGCAATGCAAGTGGTGTTGCTGGAGATCATTAACCGGGGTTGGGAAGGGAACCTGCAGCAAGAAGACGAGGCAAAATGGAAGTGGCTGCCCAAGGGACCAGCACACCCGGCAGCAGAAGGTTGCCCACTCTGTCTGCCATAGAGGGATGCTCTCCATCCCAGTGCGGAGGTGGGATGCACCTAGGTGGATGCATCTAGCCTTTGTGGACCACACAGGCAGGAGAAGCCAAATTTCCTTGCTGAAATCACCCCCAAAGGAAAATGGAGAGGCAGAAGGTGCGAAAGCAACAGTGCTAAGGGGAGCCCATGGATAGAGCTGGCTGCCCCCGGGGCTGGGATCRTTCCTGGGACACTGTCCCATACAGTGACGGTTGACTGAGAGCAGAGAAAGGAGCCAGGTCTGAGCAGCACAGGGACCTCCCGCTGTCACGCAGAGCTGCCTGCGRACTCGGATGCTCTGGGGGCTCTCACTCCCTTTGGCTCTGGCAGCAAACAGCTCTGGGAAGCTCCAGGAACAAGTTGCCTTAGCTTGATTATTATTTGATTTCCAGATACATCAATGCAGGGATCCCATCCAAACTGGACCCCAGACTGTTTACTAAGCACAGGCTGCCATTTAGTTAGAAACACATGGGCTCTTACTATTACATTTCCCTGGAAAAAAACAATGGTTTAAATTGAAGGGGAAAATATTTWGTGAAAATCAAAGCTTGCACTCACACACATAGAGGCTCTGACATTTCATAACCACTCAACTCCCCGCTCCTCCATCCCGGTTTCCTGCTCAGCACATCCCTGCTTACCAAGACCATCTCTAGGGAAGCCTACAGCCAAAGGCTTCAGTTTTCTTAGGTTACCCATGTTGACTGTGTAGCCAGCCGCATGGGGTCAAGACTTGCAGCCTATGAAGTACAGGCAGGCTCTTGAAGCTGCCTACGTCAAGAAATCGGTGCAGACATTTCCAGGTARCCCACACACCTCCCAGGCTCCAAGAGCCGAGACCTCGCAGCTACTGCCAGTGAGGGCATGCAGTACTTGAAGCCAACAGACACACCACCTTTATGAGGATCTTTTTGTACTTTAGCTAAAACCAGAAACATGGAATTTCAGCCATGCTGAAAGACCCCTGCGCATATATCCATGAGTGACCTGAGCTGCTTTGAGCAGTCCAAGATCTCTCGCCACCACTATCAGTGAGTTCACAGACACCCGAGGATCCTCACGCATCCACGTTCATTCTGCTGCTTTAAAACCCCCAGGAAAGGGCAGCTGAAACATTTAAAGCCTCAGTTTGGTCACTTTGAGGGGTCCCAGGAGATAAGTCAATGCTCACGAGGTGTCCGTCCTACAGGTGGTGTTGATGCTGTCTGAAAATCAAGGTGGTTTCACAGCCAAAGCATGAGCTACAAACAGGAGAGGATCAGCAGGCCAGTGGGAAAGCCCTGTTTTCCTCAGTACAGCTGCTGGACCTTATAATCAAGACTATCTGATACACTGATGTCATGCTGGTAATGGTATAACTCTATATCAGCCTAATGGCACAATGGGTTTACAAAAGGAGCAGTATATGCAGAAATAAGCATTCATGCTTGCTAATCCTTCATAAGCCTGTAATCCTGATTCTTTCTTTTCCAAATAATAAGCGCAGATCTATTAAGACCCTATCGCTAGCTGCATGCTAAATTCCCTTCTTCCCGCCCGGCATCTGCTGCGTACCCTACACATCGTGGGGCAGGGGGAGACTTGCCATCCCCAGGAGCCCTCAGCCCCTTGTAATGACGACTGTGATGGTGCATGCTTGAAAATCCCACTCTGGGGTTTCTTCCTCAT
This sequence comes from Oceanodroma leucorhoa, assembly GCA_030449065.1. Taxonomy (NCBI): domain Eukaryota; kingdom Metazoa; phylum Chordata; class Aves; order Procellariiformes; genus Oceanodroma; species Oceanodroma leucorhoa. Next base: position 2,233,140 of record JASVER010000034.1, read on the forward strand.
CTGTACCAGGGGGAGCACATGGAAGCAGCCAGAGCTTCACTACCGCTTCCTTTCTGGAGGGTCTGAGGATGCCTTCTGGAGGGCATTKCTGCATCAAAATGAAACGCATTTACTCGTAGGCGTGCATGTAAGCAAGGGGATACCCCGTGTCAGTGTTTGACAGCCTCCTCCAGCCWTCCCTGGCAGAGTTTTTCACCCACTTCTTGCCCGCTGTGTCCCAGCGCTGCCAAATCCCAATCTCCACCAGCATCCCCAGCCACAGACAACTACTTCCAGGGAGTCTTGGTATCAAACAGCATTTTATAACCATTCCCCAGCCACTGCATACATACACCCTGGAAATAACCCTTCCAGGAGTGACAAAGTAATAGTCACTAATTACACAATTAATTTACTCTTTGGCACTAATAAAAAAAAAAAAWGAATTTGTGTTACAAAGGAGAGGAAAAAAAAAAGTAAGGATTTGTTTAATTAAAACTACAATGTATTGAAAAACCAAGTAATTTTAATGATACAGACAATTCTATGATTGTATAATTAGTAATTAATTACCTACAGAAATTATACTTTCCTCTCTTCAAAGCTATTCATTTTCCTTGTTTTTCTTTTTCTTTTTCTTGCACGCAACTGTCTTCAGGGCACACAAATCATGGGAGCGAGTTGCTGCGTGGCGCATCAGCTACCAACCTGGCTCTGTGTGCGATTCCTTACCCGCGGGCAGAGGTGCCGCATCCTCACCTCTCGCACCCTGATCCGCACCRAGGAGCGACCCCAGAGCTCCCTCCCCAGCCTCCCTCTGCCCGTAGCAGCCGCTCTCTGTACCGGGAGGTGAGCAGAAGCAGGCAGCGGTGCAAATTGTGACTCCAGCCACGAAGAGCCGCTGGGACAGAGCTGACAGGCAGAACAGCTACAGCTTCTGTAGAGGGAGTCAAGGAGCAGACTGTTAGCCCAGTGCTATATATATATTATGCTTATATGTCCTGATGTTAACCAATTTTATATATATATTTTAAGTATTCATGTATTCATAGCTATAAAGGCCTTTTCTCTGCTAGAGCTAAATTGTATAACCGTGACCTATTGTCCCAGAAGGCTTTTTATTCATGTGAAATTGGTACTGAGATTATAGCATTCCTTGGTAGTAGGTGCGGAAGTGTTCTGGAGGAGACAGGAGAAGACGGATGGTCCTATTGGGGCTCAGCAAAGAAACCAAAAACATGAGAACCAAGCAGCTATGTGGCACAGCTCGCTTCACATCTGAAAAATCAGCTGGGGGGTTGGCTTACTCTTGGGAGAAGGATGGGGTGTCACCCAACCTTGTCGCCTCCTCAGGGAGGTGCCAACTGTACCCATGGAGTGGGGACACCAGTGCCCAGCAGTGCACCCCTCGCACACTCAYATGTCCCCAATTCTGGTGGCTCCAACTTCCTGTGGTGGTCCCTGACCGCTCACCGGTCCCATCTGTTCCCCGACCTGTAAGCCAGGGAGACCGAGCCGGCTTGGCCCCTGCGGTGCGGCTGATGGCAATGCTTCACAAGCGCTCCAYGCTGCTTCTCCAACGTGCTCTTCTGCCCTGCCCTGCTCCCTGGGGAGAGCGTGCCCACTCACGTTGTCGCCYGCAAACAGCACGATTTGTCACTGGGCTCCCTCATACCTACGGGAGCCTCCACCTCCATCACAGAGCCCAGATGCACCCTGGCATTCCCAATTAATATTCAAGGGGAAACACAACCTCCTTGGAAAAAGCTCTGCATCAGCATCCTGCAAGGAGCTCCTGTGCCCTAGTCCCTCCCTGCCAATCACATTAGTGAGATTGGCAGGTCCCCTGCTCAGACCTTAACCTTTCTCCAAGGCCTGGGGACCCCTCTGGCTGCTGGCTTTGAGTCTCATGGTCACACAGTCACAAGCAGTGAGATGTTCCCAGCCTGTCTGTTCCTTCCCAGAGTACACCAAGGAAAGCCCCCAGCTCCTCAGAGACATGTTACCTCCACGCTGTCTTGGGAAGAAGTCAGGACAAGGCTGGCCTGGACGCTGGTGCCAGGATGCACGGTGGTGATCAGGGATGCTGATGTCCCCTCACTGGCTCTGGCACTCCGGTTGCTCCAACACAGTCAGAGTGGAAACGGCAGCGAGCTGGCTGCTGGCTGTTACACTGGTGCCAGATGGTGGATAAGATTAAAAGAATTTGATTTTCAAATAATCCATAAACCTGGCTGAGCTAATGTCGTTTCATATGCATTATCTTGTAATCCCAGGGAAGAGAACGTTTCAGAGCAAAGAGCATTATTCTCCCTCCCCGCAAGGAATCTAACAAGCTATAGATAATCCCCTTTTTGTTGGAAGGTGCTTACAGGGGACCTACAACACCCAGAGCATGGCACAGGGCTGCGGCTCCGTGCCGGTGCCCAGGAAGAGGACAACCAGGCAGCCGGCACCGCAGGGGTGTATTGCCCTGAGCTTCACAGGGGTGGGAGCAACACATAGCAGGGTCCAGGGACACCTTGAACTCACACCCCTGGCAGATAAGGGAAGATAAAGGAAGGATTTTGCCACTCCTGCCCCCTAACAGTGCATGGGAGCCCATGCTGCAACACTGGGGGTAGGGGGGGAGATACATCCCCTCTTCTAGGTAAACCCACTTTTAGGGATAAACCCCCAAAAGCCCAACCCAATCAAAAGACATGCTGTGCCACCCTGGGGAGAGGATCAGGCCCTCCCTGGTGACTGAGCCCCACAGCCAGGGTCTGGCAACCGCACTCCGTCCGACAAGGTGAGGGACAGCACGTGGCTGAAACCTGGACACTGCTGGAAACACCTTCACTGCCCTCTCCAAAGCAAGTGCTGCACAAGCGGGCCATAGGAAATTCATCCTTGGGGATTTCTTGACTTCTCCTTGCCTGTGTCAAACACCTACAATCATTTTTTGCCCCTATCCCTACCCCATATGGATGCACCTTTTCTGCACCCCCATCCCTCCCTAACCCCTGCACAGCACCCTGGGCAGCCCTCAGCACCTGCCCACCATCCACCCTCCATCCTCAGCTGCTGCCTGCCTGCTCCCTGCCTCTTTTCTCTGCCCTAGAGACTCCTCTGAGCCTCCGGTTACTTGTCAAGCCTCCGCGGAGCTCAGACGACCCTCTGCCAATTGCTGGGATCCTTCAACGTGCAAAGCACCAAGCTTGGGCACAGCGGTTAAAAATTGGCGATCATTACTCCATGCTCCAGGTTCCTACTCTGGAACATGTGAGAGCTGGAGCAGGAGGTGATTTTAAGGGTGAAAGGGAAGGAAAACTCCACRGACAGGATTTCCCAGTCACTGCCTGCCATCTAGTGCCTAGCACCGAGCTGTTTCAGAGGCAGCGAGTGACACTCGCCTCCATCCTCGGGGGAATTTAGCTCTTAAATTAGAGCCAGTGACATTTGCTCACCAGGCTCCCCGCGCTGGAGAGTTCCCCACCATGCTCCTCACTCTGGGCCAGGGCCAGGGAGAGCGTTTTGGAGTCAAACAGCCCAAATCCTGGTGGGATCTGTCAGGGAAAACAGCCCAGGAGTGAGGGGAGGTGATGCTGTGTGCCTGCCCAGGTTGCAAACGCGATGCCCAGCTACAGCAAGCTAACTCAATACAACACATCTTGCTTCGCCGCACACTGTTACCTTCACGGTCGTGTCGTCATCGTCAGCAGCTCCAAGCAAAGCAGTACACACAGGCATTGCATGAAGAATGCCACAGACAGGCAAAAAATAGGGAGACAAATGGAAATGCAAGGGAAAGATGAAGGGCGAAGCTTGTCAGCTGTGTGGGAGACTGAAAACCTACCAAAAAAAAAAAAAATCAGGAAACAAAAAATAATCAGCAAACACTGACTTTGCGACTTGGATATTCTGGCACTTGGAGACACTACTGGAGTTTCCCACCCCGTTCAACCCATGGGCAACCATTGCAGTRGAACACGGTCCCTACAAGCCTTTGGGTGAGCATCAACAGCAGGTGATTTGGAGTCTTTTGCAGGTCTCCAGGCAATCTGGGGGGCTGATGCTCTCCCTCCCCTCCCTTCAGTAGGGGCATATCTGTGTTCACCTTAGGGGCTGGTCATCTGTCAGCTTCTTGTCCATCTGAAAGGGCTCTGATACATACCTACCCTCCCACAAAGGCAGGAAAGAACAGGCAAGACAGCTACACAGTCCTGTTTCCAGGCAGAGAAAATTAAGGGATATGAAATCTGGAAGGGTCTGGGATAGGCAACACCCATCCTGCTCACTGCCTCCAGCCCCTGATAACTCCGGAGCCTCTAGCACGCTGCTGGAAGGGCATCTTCTGCTGTGCCACATCCCCTACTTCTGTGTAGGGGACAAGACTGGACATTCAGCTGGGAGCACTGGTGGAGTAGGAGCGGAAAAGCGGGTCCCCATGGGTGCCACCTCCAGCAGTCACCTGTCCTGCACCCTGAAACACGGAACTCACTGCCCCTCCAGACAGGGCACTGGTGGGATCAGACACCCCAAATTCCCAGCCTCCCTCCTCACCAAGCCCCTAATCACTTGGCTGCCCACTCCCCATCACACCCCGCTGCTTTCCGCAAGCTCATCCAACATTCGCAGCCTGTGCCATTTGCTAATACCACGGCTCAGGAAACAATTGCTGTTTTGSAGAGGGGCGCGTTGGGTCTGACACAAATGGCCTGCACTACTCATTTGGAAAAGGCAGGCAGGGCAGGGCAGCAGTTTACAAACACCCAGAACCAGATTTAGTGATTAGCACATGGCTCCGATTTCCTCCAATGCTTCCAGAAAAGCAACAGGCGACATTAACAAAAGGATTACTCAGAATTCAAAAGCAAATGGGATTTGTGACCCATTATATTAACCRGGGACTGGGGAAAGCTCTACAGAGAAAGAACGCTGCCGGCAGGTCACCAAACCAATTATTAAGAGCTCACAGATCACAAAGCTAGATATATACACACATCAAGATAAATTTCTATTTGCCTGCAGAAGCAGGACACTGGCTGAGCCACCCTCCCAACCCAGTGTGCTTTTTCTATGTGCCCATTAAACCGGGGTTATATCTAGTTACTTCCCCCAATAATTCACTTCCCCCACAGGTTCAATGCTGTGGAATAACGTTTGRGAGGGTAAAACCTGAAAGGAGAAATGTAATGGGCATAATTACTTTGATAGATGAGAGAGAGCAGAAAGCAGGCAGGCAGCACGTGGTGGGAGCAGGCCAGCAGCACACACACTCAGCCCTGACACCGCTCGCCATCCTCCCAGCAGCAGCGCTGGCCCGTGACGCGTGTCCCCATGTCCCCAGCTTCCCTCTGCCCTGACGCTTGAGAGGAAGAGCAGTCCTTAGACCCAAGATAACCGGCCCCCAACATCAGGTCTCACCCTCATCTCCAGCAGAAATCAGCTTAAGCTGCAAACTGTTAGCTGTAAAATCTTCTCCTAAACTTTTGCCTCGGTTAATTAAGAGACTGGATGTTCACGGTAGCCAGGTAAAGGGCCAGCTCCTGCTAGCACACTGTCCTGCTTCTGGAGTAGGCTGTGATGGTAAGTCCTAAAGCCTTGTATACACTGCATAAAGGCTTCATTGCCTTGCCTGGGTTTTGAAGAAGCTTCATTTTCATGTTGCTGAATAACCCTTCATACTTCGATTGAGAAATGCCCCTGGGTCTCCGATCATTGCCTATGAAGTCCTGCCAAAGGATTTTATACACCCCAAAGATCTGTTAGGGGAAAGTACCCCTGACAGCAAAGCTGTATCTAGAACTACCTGAAGGGGCTTCCTGCTGTCAGCATCTTGTACTCACCTCACAAATTCCTGGCTTTGCTTTTTGAGAGTGTGGTGTTAAGGATTGGGCATTCTCAGCAAAGCTTCTGGAGCAATTTTACCCTGAGTCCAAGTTTCCCAGTAGCCCCCCCTTCTTTCATATTTGTCCTTACCTTTGCAGATACTCACCCAAGCGCTGTCTTCTGCCTGCCCCACTCTGTATCCTTCCAGCATGCTGGTTTTACCAAAAGACAGGGACGATTTCACAAGAAAAGGGAGGAAAAAGGTATCCTCAAAACAGGATGAGATCTAATCTACTCATATCACGGGTGACCTCAAACAGATTTTCCACGACACATTCTGCTGGGTCTCCAGGCTGCCACAAGCAGAGCACCCCACGYTGCTTCTCCTGCAGGCTGCTGAGCACAGCAGGAATGGGCAGCGCTCACAGAAACACCAGGCACTGCCAGAAAAACTCCCTCCAAAGAGACAGATCCCTTCCAACACAAGCACGGGAGCTTACATAGAACAAAAGCAAAGTGACTGATGCTGCTGGAGACGCCTTATCCTCCAGGACAGGGAGTGAGCCCACAGGCTGCCCCAGCTGGGACAGTCTAACTCCCACCCACCCCRAACCAGCCCACCCCTTGCCCCAGCAAGGAGGGATGCCGCAGCATGCTCCCTGCACCGGAGCAGCTCTCCCTGCTCTAACAAGCTCACGGCTGTATTTGGGAGCAACAGCATCTCTCCTCCTACCAGTTTTCAGAGAGCAGGAAGCGGTGTAACCCCTGGCTCCAGCAGCCTTTCCTGGCTCTGTATGTATTTATCTTCCAAATGTTGAAGCCTTTGGTTGCTTGGAGCCAGCCAGGAGGAGCAACAAATAACAGCTTCCTATTATGTGAGAAAGTGTGCCGTTCTGAACAGTTCGCAGTTTTACCGTACCACAAAACACACGAGCGGGGCTCTGCTTAGAGMGCGCCAATCCCCAGAACTCCCACAGACAGGGAGGGATATCAGCCAGGGAAGGTATTTTGTAGGGGAAGTAGAGGAAAGCTGTACCTGTGAAGCTGTAAAGTGGTTTTATTAGGACTTGTTATCTCTCCTTCGCTGGAGGGGAGTACTAGCATCCAATTTGTCACAAAGAAAACCTTCCTGTCTCTTCTAACATGGTGGCTTAAGCAATGACTTAGATACAGGAGWTTTAGACTGCAACTGATCCTTCCAGCAACAGCTGCAGGACTGCACCGCACCAGGGAAAGGTCATCTTGATATGCCTCCTTCCCCCTTCGAGGAAGGATCTGGCTTTCGTCTATCACTCTCATGAATGGAAGCGTCCTGTGCTGAAAATGGCTTTGAGGAGCAGAAAATCTCCRCAGCCTGACTGCTCTCCAGCTTCCTCCCCGATGTGCGCGGTCAGGGGAAGATGACGCTCRGACGCTGGCCCCGGCAGCTGCAGCACTGATCTTACGTTGGACTTCTTAGATGAGCCCCACATTGCTGCTCTCAACCAAGTAGCCACAGGTCCTTTCCAAAACACCTCTCTCCGGTGCACACTTCACAGGAGGGCTCTTTTGATTGATCTGACTGTGCCTTGCACTAAGAGCCACAGCAAACTTGGTGCCTTCCCAGGTACTTGCTGTGGCTTCAGGTGCTGGTAGAGAAATCTCGTGTGAGGAGGCCTTTGCCAAGGGGAGAAAAACTCTCCAGGCTTTGGGTGCAAACAAGCTCCAGACTCCCCCAACACCCAGGCAAACACTCRCCTGGTTCTCCGTCATGTTTGCAAGGGGAGTTTTGTGGTTTGGGCTCAACACAAGCTAAATGCTCCCCCTGCTCTTTGTGCTGGACTGCAGGAGGCACATGGCGGCTGCAGCAGCTCTCCCCCAGCCACTACTGGACAGGCTCCTTCTGTTCCAGGAGAGAGAAAAGCTCTCTCTGAAAAGGTTTTAAGGYTTTGTGCTATCCTTTCGTTAGTTACCAGCAAAATATATCACACCAGCCTGCCTGATCAGACTTCTGCAACTCTGCAAGGAGTATGGGGATAAGTTTGCACTGAGTGGAAAGTCAGCCCGCAGCCACCAACTTCTCAAAGAAAAATAACAGCCTCAATCATCTACCACAGGACCTCTGGGAGTAGAGAGATGAGAAGATACAAACCATCCTCTCTGCTAGGAAACCTGCATGATATCCTTCTGCCTTTCCTCTCASCGAGACTGGAGCCGGGGGCAACAGGCCACACAGAAGAACTGAGCAAAAGCACCCGAGTTGCAGGATCTGGAATTGTTTGCAGCAACTGGTTGAGGGTTTTTAAATAAAATGAACTGCAGGGAAGAAAAAAAAAAAAAAGGCGCTGTTCCTATACAGGCTGTGAGCAGGAATTTGTTTTAGGTGATGAGAAAACAACAATCACAGCTTCCAGAAAAGACCAAGCTTCTCACACACCTGCTACCTCTAAGAACAATGGCCTGAGCCCAAGGAAAAAAATAAAAAAAATGAAGGAGGCTGTTGATTCTGACCTTTCCAGTGCTGGAGGGAGCTACACCTCTGTCAGCACAGTGCCCAAAGACTTGTAGCTTGAGCAAGCCAGAGATAAGAACCGCCTAGGTTTGAAGATCAGCACGCTTTCAGTACACCCTTTTCTCACTTTTGTGCTCTGATTAAACAGCATTTTATACGCTTTGAAAGTTTCACTTCAGCAACACAAAACCTTCCTTTGGCATGGGAAATGGGGCAGAGACCTCGGCAAAGGGCATGCCCTAAGCCTGTGCCCACAAAGCTCTGCTCAGCGGCTGTGTGCTACGGAGCCAGCGACGGCTTGAAACAGGGCGATAGAGAGAAGCCTAATCCGGAGCTGACTGCACCCATGGCCCCTAGGCTGGTGGGGCACAGCCTGAGGGGAAGGACTCRCCTCTCCCCTCTGCAGGAGCTTTCAGTCCTGGAGAAGGCAATARTCTCCCCTTCAGCAGTGCTGACCTCAGACAGAACCCAAAACATCTGCACTTTTTCAKGCACACATTCTGCTCCGCATTTATTTCTTCTTTGCAAGTGCTTTCCACTGCAGACACAGCCTCCTTGCCAGGCCTGCAAGGGTGCTTCAAACCAAGTTTTTGTTTTGTTGGTAATTTATGGCAAGCCTGCAGCTCCCAAAATGCCCAGCGTTAGAAAACAGAAGGCTGCTGTGCTACCCCCCACCCCAATGGCTTGTGGAGTGATTAAGGATAGCTTTAATTTGAGGCCTGCAGCTCAACAGCTCCCAAAGGATTGATAAAATACATATAGCAATCTCCAGTTCCACCTCTGGAGGCCGAACCCTCTCCCGATGATTAACGACAGCTATTTGCTCCCTCTCTCCCTGCTGCTGAAGGCGGCTGATTCTCTGCAAGGTCCAGCCAGCCCTGGGCCCACAGTCTGACTACCAAACAGCAACATTTACAACCAGAAAAAACCCTCCAAGAAATAGAATCAGCCTCAGAGAAGTGAGACAGCGCCACATAAACCCAGGATAGATCTTCTAATAAAGAAATTGGGGTGACAGGGTCAGGCAACCTGGGGCAGACCTGGCTGGGCTGGGTTAGCAGTGCTAGTGTAACACAGCAGGAATGAGAGCAGAGAACTCCCCAGAGCCACCTTGGAGGCTGCTCCCAGGAGGCAGCAACACTAGAGCAGCCTGCCCCTGCCAGGAAAAATTAGCCTCTCAGCCCAGACAGAGAGCTGCTGCTCAGATGTTACCCTCTTTCAGTGTCTGTTGCTACAGCTGGAGGCTCAAGAGGAGGGCTACTGCCTATTCCTCATGCATCCGTGTCCTCCTCAGCCACCACATATCACAGGCTCTAGGCCAGAGGCAGCTCCAACACAGATTAAACGTAAATAAACTGTGAATATCCCAGCTTCTAGCTCCCCAGAAACCCACCTTGCCCAGCCTTGTGTCCAGGAGGGTCTGTTCCCACCTGGACACACAGATAACCCTCCAGTGCTGCTCTTATTAAAGAGCAGGTACCAGGAACAAGCATTAGCCACTGCTTAGAAGAAAACATTTGAGCTCTAGACTATAACAGGAGTGTGGTGAGGAGAGTGAGCCTCCCAGCTACTACAGCCCCAGGGAATCGCACACTTGGGAGAGGAAAAGATCACAACATGCATTTCCAGATGAGGTGGAGGAGGATTCAACAAGAGCAAAGAATTCCCTGAGGAGAGCTTCACTTCCGAGTAGAAGTTTTAATATTTATTTAGTACAGGCCCGGTGAAGAGAACTGGGAAATATGGCAAAGGCAAATTATCCTCCAGAGCCTGAGTTAACATCCCATACACACAGACCATACAAAGCAGCAGCTGTGCTCCTCCCTGGAGCCACGTCCCACATCTTCCCCATCTGCTGGAACACAGCCTACCATTCATAAGTCCAGAAGAAATCGATTGACTTTTTTCAGGTATTCCGACTTCAAGTAATCTCCCAGTTCATCCTTTGTGACCCACAGGTAGTCTTCCTTCAGCTCTGCCTGGGACAAATCACTGCTTTGGAGGAAGGCTTTGAAGAAGAATACTTTTGCTCCCACGTTATCCTCAGTCCTGATGGCCCTGGGGAATTTATACTTGTAAATCCCATATGGCGCATTCCCCAGGATTTTGGCTTGAATGTGATCTCCTGCAAGACCCCAGCAACGCAAGAGAAAGAAAACAGAAAACAAGACATCAGAACACAGAGCAACAGTAACTGCTCTCCTGTAGTAACAAAAAGGTAGCATAAGCCGCTCCTTGTATCTGGTTCAGACTGACTGTTCCCTCTTCTTAGCAGAAATACTACCAATTGTAATGTTTTCTCATGAAAAAAACAGCTTGTCCTGGAGTCCAGCGAGTCCCCTCAAAGTGAGAGAGGGAGGGAGAGGGTATCAAGCTTTGCCAACCCATAGTGAAAAGCTAGGACATGTGGGTTTACTATCACCCATCTGCCACAAAAGCCACTACAGGGCTACAAGGGGAAAAGAGAAGCCGTACCCCTGGAGCAAGCCTAGACCATTCAGGGGGTGTCTGGTGATGCTCCAGCATCAGACCACGAGGGCCAAACCCAGCACCGCAGCTGCTGGCAGCCAGAGATCCCAGCTCGCAGTCTGCCAGCCCAGTCAGCCCCCCACACGCTGCAGTCACTCTGCAACAGTGCAGTTACAGAGCCGACTACCCAGGATCACAGCTCTTGCCAGAAAGCCCACCCCATTGAGTTCCGTCCCTCTGCCATGAAATGCCTTTTCCCAGCAGATGGGAGGCAGTTTCCCTACAGCAGATGGCAAATATCCCTCAGATAGGGCACAGGAAGAAAACCACTGGGACAAAGAGAAAGGAGGGCCAGGCACATCGCAAACTACACACCCAAAAACGTAGCCATGGCTCGCTCAGCTGTGCTTCGCAGTGTCTCTCCAGGCTGCCATTCCACTTGAGGCAGGAGCCACAGCTCCTGGTTACCGATTTTCTGTTTCACCAGAAGCACCAGGTTACTGTCCAGCTTCCTGTTCAGCGATGTTCGATTGTTCTTTTTATCAGCATCTGCCAAAAACCAACACATGCTGGCAACAAAGTCTCCTGGCAGCACTGGTCTGATTCCTTTGATTCATCACCCCTCTCCATCTCACACTCTTCCAGCAATAATACACAAACATGGATACATGGAACAAGACAAAAATCTGGATAGAAATGCTCTCAGTCACTCTGGAAACCAATGCAGGATTCAGCTGGAACCCACCACTAGACTGCACTCTACCTGTTTTATTTCCAAAGGGAATTCACAGCAAGCAGCCTGGATCTCCAGCTTGACAAAAATCAAAAAGAGCGCTAGGCAAGCTCAGGAACTAAATGACTCGAGGTTTCTCTTGTCTGGAAACAACGTCCATTTTCACCGCTTTGCTCTGATAGGGTTGCGTGAACATGCACTTTGCAGAATGGGAACACTGACTCCCTTGTCAGCCAGTTAATTCCTCATGTGCTAATGGTGCTGCCATAGAGTCAAGACCCTCTTTGAAACAAAAAAGGCTCAGCAAATACCTTCCCTCCACTGAATTATGCTGAGCTGTGTAAAAAAGACTCAGCAAATGCCTCCCCTCCACTGAATTGCACTCAGCTGTGTTTGGCAGATGATCGGGATGTTCTCACCCACCATGAACTTCAGCCTGTACCTGTAATCCGCGGAGCAGCTTTAAATTGCAGTAATTTCTGCTCCCACTTGTCCTCCAGGTCTTGAGCCATGATGACCGTTTTGCCGGGTGCTTCATCATCATCATCATACATGCTTTCCTTCCTCCTCCTGAGCTGCTCCTCCTCCTGCAGCTTACGGATTTCATGGTCTGAATACTGGCTTTTCTCCAGCTCTATCTAGAAGGGCAACGCAGAGAATTGTTAAGGCACCAACGTTACGGGCTGGACTTGACAAACAGAATTAAATTATTTCTACCTCAGTGAATGTAGGATGATGGGAATTTCCCTGAGCTTGAGCAGGGCTTCCCCRCTCACAGCAAAAGCCTCTATCGGGGACACGAACGGCACTGAGGAAGACCACGGGARCGCTACCAAGACCCACGACAGCCAGTGCAGAGAGCAAATCACACCCGGAGCACCCAGCATTGCTTCATGGCGGGGAGCAACAYCACCTAAGGTGCCCCCAGCCGGGCTGTGTGGGGCCATCAGCTCCTCTTAGACCCCGGCCTGTCATCCCCTCGGGGCTGGCAGCCGCGGCCAGTCCCCGGTAGTGCCTAAGGCGCTACCGGGGACTGGCCGCGGCTGCCAGCCCCACAGGGTGCTCTCCACTCCATGCCTGAGGCGGCCATTTTCCTGTCAGCAAGCCCCCAGCGCCCCCCTCTACCTGCCCCATGAGGGCCGCTATCTCTTCCTCCTCCTTCTCGAGGGGCTGYGTGATGCGGGGCAACCGCAGCAAGCACATCGCCCCGAAAAGCCGCCACGGCCGAGGCGCGGCAGCGGTACAAAGCCACCGACTCCAACCCGCCACTCGCTCCGTGGGCGCCGCCATTACGCTGCCGCGCAGCCCACAATGCACCGCGCTGCGCGCCGCCATCTTTCCTCCTCGCTCCCATCGTGCCTTGCGGCGACCTCTCCGGGCGCGCGACGGGAGCCGCCATGAGCGCGGCGCTGGCGGTCGCCTGGCAACGGCTGCTCGGAGCGGGCTGGGGGTGAGCGGCGGGAGCGGGCCGCGGTGAGGGGGGGGACACCGGGCCGGGGTTCCCTCGCTCTGGGCTGACCGCTGGGATCCTCCCGCCCCGCCATGGCGGCCGGCACGGGAGGCCCCGCTGGGCCCGACCCTTCCCCCAGCCCGCGGGAGGCCCCGGTACCTCACCGCCGGCTGCCGTTTCTTTCCCGCAGGGGCCGTACCGCCACCCTGTGCCGCGGCCTACGCACCGGTCCCCAGAGGCTGCAGGACCTTGCGGGGGCAGGGGCAGCGAAGGAGGCGGAGGACCAGAGCGCGACCGACCTGAGGTGAGAGGGCCAGGCCGCGCCAGGAGGGCGCTGCCATTTGCCTCTTGCTGGGAGGTTTTATCGCCTTCGGTGGTTTTTCAGCCGAGGAAGGAAAGGAGGTGACTTGACTCAATCACAAACGCAGCTTGTGTCTTTTGGAGGCTTGATCCCTTCTTTCTTTCCCACTATGAAATAAAACTTTGCAAAATTTAACGAGTGAGTGCCTGATAACTCTTGTTCTGCTCCTCAGCCCTTTAATCCTGCAGAGGAACTCCATGAGATGGGATGGGAAAGTCTATGAAGAGATCCCAATAGCTCACATCAAAGCTACGTACAACAAGTAAGCAAATGAGCTGYTCCATCCCTGCTCTCGTGCAAAATAAAAGCTTATAACATACCCGGGCTTTGGCCACTCATCGTTTTGACCAAAAGGCTCAAAGRAAAAAAGCCAGGGGAGTGGTGTTCATGACTGGGAAAATAACAATACTGAATTCAAACCTCAGTGCTGTTCAGGAAGCATAACTGTCCTTATAGTGTCTTTAACAGCAATAAGATCGTTATTACAAGTTTTGACTACATTCTGATATGAATAATTARATGCTGACAGCTTTAATGGCATGTTACTTCCAGCCCTCCGCTCTAGCACTATGGCTGTACAGCTGTTGAAAAAATTGTCATATTCTCCATGAGAGATGGTTGTGTTTCATTAGTGATCCCTAGTGTGATATTTTACTGTTTCTTAAAGCTCTTTCAAGTTCTAGAAATGTTTTGTGCATTTTTTTAATAAACAGAAGAGGTAAAATGCTCACAGTGAGAGGTGGGTCTGAAAGGGCTAAGCAGTATCTGAGGTGTACCTGGATAAAGTATACCTTCCTTATCCAGACAGGTTTAGCCACCTCGCTCAGGCTCTCCAGGGTGACCAGAAGGTCACTGCTGGGAGGTCTCTGCAGCGGGTTCGTGTAAGTGGGATACCTCGAAAGGGAGTGCTGAGTTAGGGTGGCTTGGAGAAGGGAGACRGGAGTCCTGCAGCGAGCCGTGCCAGTAAGATGAGCGAGAAGAAACTGGAGAATAAAGCTTTGTTCTAGCTTGCTTCTTTCTTTTGCCCCTCTCCTGTAGCACCCACGTCCAAGTGGTCAGCTTTGACAACAGGCCGTTTGCCCATACATCCTGTGGCACAGAAGGCTTCCAGAATGCCAAGAAGGGAACTGCCATCGCAGCACAGACCGCAGCCATGGCAGCAGCAGTGGTGAGTCTGCACTGAGGATTCTCACCCTCCCAGAGGGGAGCACTGACTGCCTCCCCCACTACCGGGGTACATGCCTCGCTCGCAGGCAGCAGTCCAGAGCTCTGTTCCGTAGCGCTCGAGCAGCGCACTGCTGTTTGCTGACAGCTTCCCTAGCTTCATCTGACACACTGCGCATCTTCACACGGACAAAGCATGTTTGAAACAGCAGTTAGAAATGCCCAGAGAGTGAACTTAGCTGTGCAGGCTGTGATTGGGAAATGTAACTTGGAGCCTATCCTTTTCTAGCTCCAGTTTGCATAGCTCCTCTTTTCTAAGTGAGCATCTCTCAAGCATTTTGGAATGTAGCTCCTGAATCAGCAACAGTTCAATTTTTGCACTGTAGGGGACTGAGAAGCRGCTGTAATTACTGGCTGAATGATGTTTTACATTTGCTCTCTGCCACAGGAGAACTRAGCTGCTGCCAGCAGTTCCAGTCAGAGAAGGTGATCTCCTTGCAAGTGTAGTTTCCAGCTGCATACAGTTTACTGTAATTGTTTCTAAAAAGCTATTTGGGTGTCCAGGTGGCAGGAGGAGATGAGGCTGGCTGTGTCATGGTCCTCGTTACAGCAGAATGAGGCAAGGTTAAACTGAAAATCCTCATCCTAAATTAGGTGGAACTCGCTCCAGCTTTTCCTTTCAGAGGTGTTTGGTGCCACTGCTGGCCAACAGCTTATTGTGGTTGACTTGGAGAAACATAAGAACATCTTCACTATTAATCTGTGCTCATCGGAGCCTCATAACAGCTGCATAGCTGTGCTTGGCCAGATTTATTCTGTCACTGTTRAAGTTGTTAGTACATTAATTGCACCAGAACACAGAAAGCAAGAGACACAGAGGAGCTCCACCCACGTGGTGGCAGCACAGCTATGCTTTACAGCAGGTGTTTTTCATTTTCAATTTGCAGGCCCCTAGAATTTTTGCACTGAAGGTGTGGACTCCTGCACAGCAAATATAAAGCTTGCCTGCTTTTCTCATTTACCCTTTRGAAGGAATGCACTGATCACAGGAGAGAAGTCGCTGCATTAGAGAAGGGAAAACAGCTTTGAGTTAGTCCTTGTTAGTCCCTTGCCAGTTCAGTCACGTATCCATGGATATGTCATTTTCTGCCCTAGCTTTAGGTCACAGGTAGTTTGATTTTAACGCTTTCTCTGTATGCAGAGCTGACAGCCAGCACAGAAGTTCTACTGAAACTGCCATGGCTGTATCCAGGACTTCTTTTTTCCTAGTGTCTTTGTGCAATAATCCCCATMCTGTCTTCTGGCTCCATTACTACCTACTCTTTATTTTTATTTAAAGAATACTATGCTAGTGGGTCAAAAGGGAATGAAAGGCTCCAGGGGAGCCAGAACAGCAGTAGATAAAGAGAACACTAACCAGTTGTTCTTTTTGCAGAAGGCACGTGGGAAGGGTGTATTGCATGTACGAGTCATGGTGAAAGGACTGGGACCAGGACGCAAAGTAGGTGTTGGAGTTTCTTTTCATATTTTTCTTTCTCAGGCATCATCCAGGTTTTTTAAATTCAGGCTGGTCTCATGACTATACCTATTAACTTGTTTTTTCTGAAGGTGATGTAAAGAATTCATCACTCAAGTGCCTAGTAATGAAACTTTAGAATAATTAGAATTTTAGAGTAATATCACTTTGGAGGCAGAATAAAAGCTGTATTTGGSATTTCTTCCAACTACAGTAGGAAAATTGATGGGAACACTGATGAAAGGACTGGAGCAGATATGTTTAAACTGGGTTTTCTGATATGAATTACTTATTTTTAAGAGAATTACAAAGTAGAACCATTGTAACAAGTTGATTTTCRGATGGGGGACCAAACTGTTTTCCCCTGAGCTTTTTCCCATCTCTGCTGGTCAATGTGTTGATAACAGCATGTCATCTACTGTCTTGTTCTTCCAGGCTGCCATCAAGGGTTTGACTATGGGAGGTTTGGAGGTCATCTCCATTACCGACAACACSCCGGTTCCACACAACGGCTGCCGCCCACGGAAAGCCAGGCGAATGTGAGAGGGGAGTGGAAGAGACACACAGCTTTCAACATCAGTTCGTGCAACTGGGACTGGGTTGAATGTTGCTCCTGTGGCAGATTCTTGAAAGCCACCCTCCCTGGAAATACTTGTTGAAGGAAGCTTGGGCCTTARAAGCTCAGATGGTAGAAGCTGGTGGTAAAAGCAGGAATACGTGTACTCCCTTAGTGGAAAGTCTCTTGTGTACAAAGTTTGTTGATTAAAATGTTGGTCTTTTGACAGCCGTTCCTGCTGTGTTCCCAGAAGTATTCGGGATTATTGTTGCCTCTCGACTGCTCTCTTCCTCTTACCATTGTATGTGGCTCTTGTCTAGCCCTCCGTGCTATTATTGCCCTTGTTAGGTGGAAAGGAAGCTTGAGGTCTAGATCTCCTTCTAGTCATCTGTAGTAAACAACTGCATGGGGTCACGTCATCTTCCTTCCTTTTTTCTCTCACTGCACATTTGGAAGCAAGGCATGGGGTAACTCTTCCCCTTCCCCCTGGCTTGCAGAGCTTAAGAGTGCCGTGCAAGAGGCAACTCTCCCTGTTCGCACAGCGTGGAGCACTGTAGTCTGGATCCATAATTGGCAAAGATCTGTTGCGGTGCTTTGTTTTGCCCAAGCTGTAGCTGGCCTGCCASTGCTATTGGCAAATGGGAAATGCCAGTCCTTCTAAAGGGGCTGGGATCTTGCCAGTTTTGATGCTTGCGGTCTCTTTGGTCCTGCCTTGTGCACCACGAACTGGATTTTCTGGGGTCCTGGGGAAAGCAAGCAGGAGGTTGGTRGGCCTGTGGAACATTGAAATGCTGCCAAGGAGATCTAAACCACTTAAGTCTTGAACCCTACCTCTGTGTATCCACAGGCAGCACGAGCTTATCATGGGYCTGTGATGTATTATTGCTGTCCCAGCTCCATCCAGAATTTCTGCCAAAAAAGTACGTCTGGGGCTCTCCGGAGCATTAACCAGGGAAGGTAACAGCAGTAACTGACTACAGGACTGATTTCCTGGATGGCAGASACACACTGCCTGGCAAAGGGCACCTCCCTGAAATCCACACTGCCAGAGAAGCCCTGGCCCTGTATACAGCATACACTGGGCAAATATTTCACCTGTAAACAGAGTGTGTTTTCATGCAGCCAGCAGTGCTATCACAAACCCAGAATCTTCCTTTCTATTATTTCTCTTTCTGTCGTTCCTCCTTAGTTTCTTAAATTGCATAATTAACTATTCCCTTCCTCTTTAGAGAAAGGGTACCATGGCAACAAGGCAGTGAACCTCCTTCATGGGGCTGAATGGCATACGGCAGGTTTTGAAAGAAATCAGTCTGCTTAGAAGAGCCTGTTGAGTTACATTTGACAGAAGAGAAGAAAACAAGATTCACATGAATCCCCTACCTTACTCCAACTGTCTGAATCTGAATAGAGGGTAGGTTATCATCTTAAAGGGAAGTTCCTTGAGCTATCACAGATTTGACAGTGAGGAAGAGAGGTTCTTCCATAGATGTTTGACACACTAGAAGAGTTTCCCCCTCACTCCAGAAATACGGCTGAGCTTCTAGTGACTTCATATTCCTCTTTTTAAGGGGAAGATACCAGGTCAGCTATAAACTGCGAAGATTAACTCTCCGAGTAGCTGGGCAGCTAGCTGGGGAAGGCGTGTGTGAACGCTGATGTGCCTTACAGCAAGGCTGGACTGGTTTCTGTGCCAAGCACAGCAACCAGCGCTGAGAAAGGAGGAGCACCAGTCCGCGCTGGCAGGCTTGTCAGCGATGTACTGTCTAAGACACTGAGAAAACCAAACATGACCGTTCTCTACCACAAGCTGCTCGTTGCATCAATGCAGAAGTGCCCACGTCAGATAAAGATGATAGAACAAACTGAAAAACAAGATTGGGAAGAGATCTGAGGTTCTTCCGAAATTCAGGAAAGAGTAGGTGGATGACTCGAGAGTCAGAAAGCAATGAGAATAAATCTTTGTCTTATCCAGACTTAGAATCAAGGCTGTGCCCTTTGTAAAGGCCACTCCTTAACACTCTTGGTTTCTGAGCATTTGGGAACATTTTATGAAGTCTACCAATACACTGCCACTGCTTATACGGTTGGAAGTTTTATCTCCCTGTCTGCCCTGCCTAGTTCTGGTACCTACCCCTATTTCTTCCTCCAACTGACATTTACATAGAACTCTCTGACCAGGACAAAAGAGGCTGACACTATTTTCCATGGTTCAGTGTCTGGATCTGTACAGTATCATGCAATATTTGTCTTCCAAACCCCCAGCTCTTCATACCCTCCCTGAGCTCTCCGGCACGGTGCTTCAGTTGTGCAGAAGTTTCCTCCCACCTTCTCTCCTGCTCTGATGGAGCACCCCCAAAGCCATGCCCTAACTAAATGCTCAGTCTGAGCTGTTTATTCTGCAGCACATCCCAGGCCTCTGGGGCAGTCGTCGGTGAAGTGGGAGAGCACAGCTACACAAAGCAAGCTCTCCCAGCTCATGCAAGGGCTCAGGCGCTCCTTCCTGCACATGCTGTATGGTGAAAGAAGTTTTAAAACACTCTATTGTTGTTCGTCTTGGAGGGAATTAATAGACACCAATAGCACTTAATGATTTTCTTACCCTTCAGTTGAAACTATTAATTAAGGGCCTAGTTTTAGTCAGCCACTGGTGTTTACCAGTTCTAATTGCTTTTCTTGGCGCCTGGGTGGAATACTGTTTTCTACTGGCTCACATTCCTCCCGAGCAGCAATTACTTCACTTGTCAGTAGCAGGGCCACAACATTAGCACCCTCATTAGGGTCACATCCACTCCCTTCGGGCTTCCCCATTGCTTTGGGACATTTTTTTCTCCACTCCCTCCTAACTTTTGATTCCCTACTCTCAAAGAAGCCTTCTTCTGTGAAACAAGCTCAGRAGCTGCTACTGACCACAAACCTTCATCCTGGTTTAAACCCTGGCCTTTCTGGGGTTTTGCTCTCCATTTTAAAATACCACYTCCATCGCATACAGGGTGAAATACAAAACAGACTTACAGATAAAATGCTACCTCAGGTCTGTTTACCCCTTAATGAGTGCCATACCACCTTGGGGAGTTAGTCTAACTCAGTTACCCTCCCTTTGGACAGGGATGGCACCTGGTAGCTTGGAAAAATAGCCCCAAGCCTTCTCCCTAATAGTATATTATTCTGCAAAGAGGAATTATTTCCCTATCCCCAGCAATAAGGACTTTCTATCGAGAGCTGCAGCTTTATCYGCTGAATTGGTGATTTACTATTTCTTATGTGAGCATCTCAGTGACAAGAGTCAGGCAGCCAATTTCGATCCCTTTGCAAGATTCAATTAAACCATTAATTAAGTGATGTTAGTGTCCTTTAACAGCTGACTGTATACACAAGCAAGCAAGGAGAAGGAGACGGACCCTGCAGTGCTAATAAACTGCAGCAGCAGGGGTGGTTTACCACAGCCCAGCTGCAGCCGTTGGGGACATCTGCGCAGGTTTTGCTGGCTTTCCCTCTGGTGCGGGAATACCTGGCTTGGGATGCGCACAAAGCGGGGCGGTGAGTAGGTGTTTATAACCCCAAAGCACCCCTCGGGAGCCTTCGAGAAGTAAYAGTTCAAGTCAGGTTATGTTTTTGCACTCAGACTTTGGCAGACAACCACCGTGCTGCTTTCCTGCCTGGCGTCCCCGCCCGGCCCCTCTTCCCCTCCCAGCTGCCCCTCCAACCTCAGCCCATGACCTCTCAGTCCAAAAGGAGATCAAGGACCCTCAGATTGTTTTTGTGCTTTTCCAATGTTCTCCTCTCCCCTCAAGAGGCATTAATGGGTACTCAACGGCAGTGGGAACTGCTCAGAGGTTTTACTAATGAACTGCCTAACAGCATCCAAGTTCCCGTGCTGATGGCGAAGCGGGGCTGCGGGGTCCTCYTGGGGGGATGCATAAGGGCACCAAGCCTCGATGCTATTCCCTTTTTTTGAAACCACTCACGCCTCCTCTGCTGTGCTCTCCAAGCTCCCCCTGCGCTAGTGCCACTTGGCAGGGTCCTTTCCTCTCTCTGGAGTTCATCACGCTCTTCCTACACCCACATCTACTGAGAGTCAGAGGCTGTGCACAGATCCGGGACCTGGACCCAAACCTCTCGGCAGCTAGAGAGCCCTAACAGCCGTTACTCGGGATAGCTGCTCCCAGGAGCAGCTTCACAGCTTGTCTTTCTAGAGAAAGGAGGYGGAAGGGAGAAAGGGTTGGGTGCGAGGGGCTGAATGCTCAGCGAAGATGTGGGCAACAAAAAGGTGGGTCAGGAAAGAGAGAGAACACTGAGGCAAAAATGCAGGAAAATACAACATTAAAAAAATCCTTTTCTAAGGCTAAAATCTCCCAGCTGGCRGTCCAAGAGTCGGCACAGATTAGGAGAAGGATGCAGGGAAGGGCTCTCCCGCAGCAAGTGTGCTTCAGGATCGGGCTAGATGCACTGCCCTTTGCTGTTCTCCCAGCCAGACCTCCATGTCAGAAGCACAGGGTGCTCAGGAGCCCTCCCTGCCAGCATGACCAGCTCTTCGGGGCTTTCACTTCACCATTTTAAGGGCGGCATGAAAAGCTGTATTTAGAACCTGCTCCAAAGCCTCTCCAAGCGCAATGACAGTCCTCAAAACCTTCCTTCCCCTTCCAAGCTGGCTCTGAAATCCCTCCTCTGTGCTGCGCCACTTAACGATTCATTTTGCAAAGCCAAACTCCAAACCAGGGCGGCTGGGATTGACATCCACCRTACCTCCCGGCCACATCGCTAAACACTCCAGCTTTTGGCCCCTTCTCCTTCTGCCTGCTCCTCTGTGCAGGAGCAGGCCAGGCTTCCCACCGCACGCAAGACTCCGGGTAACAAATAAAACTTGGGGCCCCGGGCAGGAGAAAGACACATATTTCACCCCCCTGCCACTCATCTCCAGCCCCTTCAGCAGGTCCCAAGATGAGCTGGTAAAATAGGACTCTCATCTCTTCATGCACCAGCCTGCAGGCAAACAACTTACTCTTCTAATTGCCAGCCACAGCTCTCATGCAGCCCCTTCCCAAGACCCAGATGCTGCCTTTCATTTTGCTCCTGCCGAATCCACAGATGTAAATTATCAGTTTCCTTAGCTGCCAGGGGCAAACCGACCAAGGAATGCAAATGACTTTAGACGGGTCAGCCCTCTGGACTTCTCTCTAATGCCAACAGCCAGGAAGCAGCCTGCTCCAGCACTGGGAGATGCTCTGAAACAATCTGCCCTCGGACACGGTTGTAAAACCAGCCCTGTTTACCGAAATCCCTGCAAGAGATGCAGTGCAGCCAGCTGGGGAGACCCCCTTCCTAGTGATCCTGCAGCCAAGAGCAGTAGCGCTGTCACCAAGGGGCCAGTGTAAAACTGGGACAAACCCCGCTGGGTCTCAAGCACCCGTGCAGCGGAGCTGCTCTCCCCAGCTCTTATCGGAGCCAGYGGGTTGGCACTGACATCTCCTTCAAATCTGAGCCCTCTCTGGGGAAGAAGCCAGCGCAGGCAGAGCCATTGTCTGGGGGTATAAAGGGTAGGAGGCAGGACGAGGAGAGATTAACTAGGACTTCGCTGCCCGAAGCCAGATGGGCTGCACTGCACAATCGCACTGTCGACACAACATTTGTCTGCCCTATGTTACAGGAGACCTTGTTTGGCTGCCAGCTGCCCCGTCTCCCTTACAAAGGGGGATTTTACTAGCATTAAGGACTCACTGGTCAGGGCTGAACCAGTGACCTACCTACATTGCCGCAGGTATCAGCACAGATAATCTGGACCTGACCTTGGGACCAGCCCCAAAAAAATAGGGCAGCAGTAATGAAACCCATCCTTCACGGCCAGAGATACAAGAGCACGCGCTGGCTCTGCGATGGGGGCCATGCCGGTGTTTCAGGAGGGGTGTCCCACCGAGAGGATGGTGCCGATGCTGCAAGATCGCAGCAGGATGTGGGTTCAGCCCAGCAGCACAGGCCAGGGCTCTCCGCCGGTTGCTGCAGGGGTGACGGTGCCCCTCACCTCTCCAAACTCACCATTTGAACCATTTTCCCCCGAATAGGTTGCGGGGCACAGCAAGGCCGTTTCCATGCGGATGGCTGTTTCTCCCCGTTGCCATGGCAACGGTGCTGGGCGCCAGCGGGCCGGAGGCGGGAGGGCGAGGACCATAACTCCCCGGCGCTCGCCAAGGGCAGCGGGTACATCTAATCCAGAATCGCTCCATTTTACGCCTTTGAGGAGCACCGAGGAGTATCAAATGACCAGCTCGGTGGCGGCGAGCAGGCGCTCGGAGGGATGCAGTGCTGCCCGCTGCTCTTATTAACACCCTAAAATCACATCGAACGGCGGCCGGCCGGCTCTGGCAGGGCTTCCCTGCCACCTGCCTGGCTCTCCCCACCTCAGGCCCTCTTGCACAACCGGTCCTACGCATCCCCCTGGCTCCAGCACCCCCGGGGCTGGGCTGTCCTCAGGGACAGGGCTCAAGCCCGGGGTTGGATGCCAACACCTCCAGCGCATCCTCACCAGCCCCATCCCATGCAACCAGAAGCGTCCGCTCAGTTCATCAGGCACCGGGATGGAGGCAGGGTGCTGGGGCACCCAGCGCGCTCTTGCACCGCTCTGCCTCCCTACCTGAGGCTGTCACACCACACCTGGATGGAGGAAGGACACTGGCAGGATGAGAGGATGAAGCTGTGCAARAGCAGCTTTCAGAGGGGGATGGTGCATTGCCAAGGGCAGGGGCTCAGGGAGTCCTCCGGGCAAAGTCAGGGCTGCTCTGGCCCACGCTCGGCATGTTGCAAAGGTACTGGGGAGAAAGAAAGAGAACAGCCATGGAGCATAAAAGTAGCATGTTCCTGGCTTTAAAAAGCCTGAATTCAAACTAGTTATGTCACCCACAGAAAATAAACTCCTCCAAAGGCTCCAGTTCATACCTGGACAAAGCAGAATGCAGAAAATGCTGAGGGCTTTGTAGTGGTACCCACAACTTTCCATTGCCTTGTTGCAGTTTCTATAGGATTTTCTTCCACAGTGGCCAAGGGCTGTGCTGCTCCTCCTCTAGCAAAGCTCCCCTGGGAGCATCTCTCCCTGCGGTCCTCCTCCCTCTGGCCTGCCAAGGGCCCTGGGCACCCACCAAGCACCTCCTTGCCATGCTCCTCCAAAACCATCCTCAAATTTTCAGGTGCACTTGGCATCCTCGCAAAACCGAGGACAGCAATCACCCCGCTAGCAAACTGAAACAGCTAGAAGGTGCCCTAGGAAAGGATTCGACTTGTGGGAGGAAAGAAACAAGAGACAGGATAAAAAATTACCTCTGCACAAGTGCAGCAAAGCCTGTGGGCTYGTGCGATGTCCTCCACTCCTTGTTAACCAAGCAAGGGCCAACACGTTACCCAGATGCTGCAGCACAGCCCTAAGCGGCTGGGACTAGAGGCACTGTGCCCCTTTTCAGTTCTGCTCGCAGGCAGGACCACAGCAGTCGCCCACGAATTACTGGTTTCCTGACTGCTAGTCTAAAACCRGTGCGGTATTTTTATGTCTAAACATCAGGAAAAGAATGTGCAATTCAGGGTTTTTCCCACATCGGTATTTTTCTGAGAACTCATTTCCTTACGCAGTAAGTACAGCTCTTCCCCGAGAGAAACAAAGGCAAATCAGACCTTAGCCAGCAAACAGCTCTAGCAGGGGACGCTGCTGCCTGATGAGCAGTCAGCCTGGTGGGCAGGTAGTGCCAGGCTGTTACTGCTACAATGACTGACTTTGCACAGCTCAGCCCACGTCCTCCTCAGCCCTGGAGCAAGGAAAAAAAGAAAAAAAAAATAAAAGCCCTTTCACCATTCCCTCCTCCTGAGGAGTATTTGACCAGAAAAGCTTTGACAACCATATAATAAGACAGGGAAGCACAAGGATTCAGKCACATCAGCGACCTGGGCTCTGAAAATCAGAAGGCAAGCCAGAAGCAAACCTACAGAGTCCTGTCCCATTGCTTGCCCACAGGACCATCTATTCGCTCTGCAGCATACACCTATCTGATAAAGGTTCACACAAGGACAAAAGCTGTCGGAGGGCCGCATGTCCCATTGCCATTCAGCCTTTACCATCTCTCTGCCCACAGCCCTGAGAGATCCTGCAGGAAAAGCTGGCAGAAAAGCAGCAAAACAGAGGACACAAACAAGAAAGACAAAAAGTCTTCTTAAAGCATCAGAAATCTGATTCTTCTAGCTGGGTCAAAAAGGACCAAGGGAACCATAATAGACGCCAGGCCCTGAGCAAAAGGAAGGTCCTATAAGCACATCAAGAACATCAGGGAGATAAATCAGGGCCAGCCACTCAGTGCTGGAAGGTTAATTGAAAGGAGTCTTTAGTAGGGGACACATCGTTAATGGATACATAAGTTTGATTCTAATGGGATCTCTGCGGCTCACTGTCTAATGCAATTTATGTAAGAAATATTGCAAGTGTCCTGCTTCTACTACTTTTTTTTAAAAAAAAACAAAACAAAAGCAGCACAAGAAGTAATAAAAGATGGGATTCTGCTGCCAGTCAAGCGTGGTTTCCAAGTCAAGCATCTCCTTGTCACTTAGTGCCTATCTGAAAAGCCACGGGCTCAAGAGCTTTCTGACACACTCAAGGCCTCCAAAGGAAAGCATCAGAGAACTGCACACACAAAAATGGAGGAAGGGTTCAAAGGGGCTTTCATGCCCAAGATGCGGTCGCTTAGAGGAACTAACACAAACAGGRATGCTGCTAGGTTGTTACAGAGCAGCAGCGGATTACAAGGGGATCCCAGACTTTGGGAAGGCCCTGTCCACATGTTCTCAGCCACAATGTTCTGCAAAGCTGCRTCGCGGCTGGGAGCAGCAGGCAACYGAAAATCTGAGTGCCTTAGCCCAACCTAAAAGCAGTGGGTAGGTGATGGCTCTTCTGCCAAGCAAAGCGTGTCATTGAACTTTCATCTCTCAATCATGGAGCATCAGCTGAAAATGACCACAAGGTTAGACAAATGCTATAAATGGAAGAAAGGTAGAGTCTCTGAATACGAGTTGGGCTAGTAATAATATACAAAGAGGAAAATGTAACTGAAGGCCAAGAATTCCTCCCCCAGCCTTAGGTCATGTAGACAAAAATTTGAGAAATCTCCAGTAACTACAGAAATGCCTCAGGTAAGAACATCCTTAAGCACACTGGTACTCCAAGTGCCAGGAAGAGGCAGCAAACTCACATGCGATATGCCTGTGTGGTCCAAGGCACACCCCTGCAGCCTCTTTGAGCAAAGGGATTCCCGTCTGCACCATTAAGATTTTTGGAAGAAAAAGACAATAAATCAGGTTCTTAAAGCAAATTCTGTTTATTCCACTTTTGTCTTGTGTTGCTAACAAATCTTCATCCTAGCCTAGGAAAAATATCAGGTAGAAAATATCTCCCCTTTCCTCCCACCCTCCCCACCACACACACACTTTTTGTTTCTTAAATAAAAGAATCAAAATTTCAAGCATGAGAGACTTTTCTTTCAATACATTTCTGTAATAAAATTAACTCTGTTGTAGATATAAAATGCAGCAGCCAAGACCAGAGGATCTGCTATGCTACTCCAAGGCAACTAGTACCCAGAATGATCAATCAGTTTGTCTGCAAACATAATAAGAAAATACTTAGCACTTATCCAGCATTTTTTATCCATGAATCTCAGTGTTTTACAAAAGCTGAAAATATGTTTTTGGCCTCATTTACGGAGAAGAAAACACCAGCTGGAACAGGAAGAGATTTGCCCTCAGTCACAGAACAATTTAATAGCAGAGCTAAGAACAGATCTCTGGTCTCTCAGCCCCAAGCCCAACAATCCATGCCATGCTCTCTGCTTCACACAGGACAGCCTGAATCTGGCAAAAGCCCTGAAATGGTTTATATTTTTGCCACCAAAAAAAAAATCTAAATGGAGATCTGACAGCTATTTTAGTAAGCACTGACCTCCCAGGCTGTGATGCCAAGGAGTAAACCCAGTCTTGGATGGAGCTGCTGAGAGCTTTGGAAAAGGGAAAAAAAAAAGGTCTCATACTGGAAGTGTGAACAAATGTGAGAGTGGTGCAGAAGGAGGTAAATCCATTATCTATAATGTGCAAATGATTCTCCACTTCGAGCTTTAATTGAATGTTTGAGGAACGGATCACAGGATAAAAACCTAAAACCTTGACAAATAGTGTTATTAGATGGAGAGAAACCTGGAGCTAAAGCACATGTTGCCTGACACCTCCTCTATTAGCAGTCTTCTGACCTGAAGTCGCTCCTGACAGACCTGAGAAACCAACAGTGCAAACACCAGGAAAAGAGCGGTGAAATACAATGTTTTACCCTAGAAATATGTTTATCAAGGCCAGGAGAGGAGAGAAGTACCATGAGACAGAAAGGCTGACTCAAGGACCCCAGGGCACCCTCGGTTATGAGGTCCACTATTCATGCTATAAGCAGGCACCAACAACCCACAGTTACTTTCCTATGCGTTACCATGCAAAATGAATGCATGACTTCAACACTGCTCTTCACAGGCAAGTGGCCACAACACATCACCCACAGCTCATTTTGGTCCAAATGAGGGTCCTTTAGAGCAGAGGGTCTCCCGTGTATAAGCACCAATTTTCTAATGCCCCCTCTGTACCTCCCACGGGAATGGGACAACAGCAGGCTCCAGCTTCCGATGGRCCACCTCGTGATGCTGGGATGGTTGCGCTGCCTGGCAGCACACAGTCATAAACCAGCCTGTGTGCAGAAAAACCCAAATGTTGGCCTACAACCAAAAACTCCATTTTTAAGAGAGGAGGGCAGGCCAGCATCCTCACCAGCCCACAGTGGCAGGTAATGTTACACCCAGGAGCTTATTTTATTGGCAGCATGAACACCGCAGTGGTCCAGTCAGCATCAATGCACCAGCCRGCTGTGCTTTGAAGCCTGGGAACAGCAAATCGGGTTCTCACAGAGAACAGCATATCAAACAGGGATAGGTAAGCAACCTAAGTCAACAAGCTCGTCTCCTAACTGCAACCCTGCAGCAATGCACATTAATTCAGGTCTCCTCCTTCCTTTCTGGGGAAACCCAAATGCTACTAATTCTCCACTCTCGTACTCCAACACGCAGGAAGGTGCCAGCAGCTGGGTCTCCCTTCCCCTCAGCAGCAGAACCTGCAGATGGCCGTGAGGATTCACCCCCATGATGCGGAAAAGTCCTTCCGACGTTAGCCAGGAGCTGCTGTTGCTTCCCCACACCCTTCCCAGCCACCTATCTTCCTTCTGTGCCCACCCCCTCGTGCATTAGAGACACAGCCAGCTGCCCTGGCTTTCTGGTACTAACACACCACCTTTCATTTAGGAGCTTTTACAGATACTAAGGCACAAAGATTAATTGACTTGCATAAAAGTCAGGAACGCACCTCATGTCTCTCAATTGCAGTGATTTCTCACACCCTTTTTTCCTGACCTCTTGCATATTAAAATCACGTGAGTAGGTTGTGTGGATGAGAACGGGATTTCATTTCCCTAGTAATACCGAAGATACAAACATGGTAGCTGTATTTCTAAGCCCTCCCCATGGCTTCCATCCATTCCCTCTAYGACAGGCTGTTTGTGTCGACAAGGTAGAAGAGCACCAGTGCAGAAAGGAGCACTCCACAAATGTGTTGCCRAGCTCCATCTTTGCCATCCTAAGACCAACAGCAGAAAAAATGGACATGCCTCTGGGAAACCAGGAAAGGAACCTCAGCTACACTTTGTTCATCAACAGRAACAGGGAACGACAGCAGCACTTAATGCAGCAGGGACCTCCGCAGTACAAACAGGGTCAGAAGAAACATTCACAAGTCTAACTTGAGCAGATCGGCTTTCCGCAGCTGAGGGCCCTCCGAGATGCCGGCTGGTAGGAGCTCCCAGGAAGGTTTCTTGACATGAATGACGGTTTGGTTTCCTAGAAGGCGCGAGTGTCTGGCTTTGGTGTATCTGTGGCAGAGGCCCAGACCCAAGGAAAGCAGCCGCCCCGGCTACATGTCGTACTACGTGCAGCTGTGCCTCATATGGAAGTTAACCACGTACTCTGCGTTAGTGCGCTGCACCGARATGGCAAAGGGCTCGAAGGGGTGGAAGGTGAACGCAACCAGGCGTCGCACTGTGTGATTGATGGGTCGCCCCAGGAGTCCCGCCTGGATCTCAAACTTCAGGAGGCCAGAATCACGAGCGTAAAATCTGAAAGGAAGAGAAAGTCAATTACGGCTGTTCCCAACTATTGACTTTGCCATCCGGGCTCTTCACACTCAGAGACAAGTGCCTTGTTCAATCTCTGGTACTCCCTCAGGGGCAGGAGGTCCTCAGCTGGGTGTCTGGCTCTTGGCTACACAGGAAAGTCCATCCCAGGGCAGCTAGTTTTCCACTGTCTAGAAAAGCTTGCCTTCATTTTAGTATCATCAGTGGGAGAATTCTGTCTGTTATTTTGGTAGACACAGCTGACTTCACAGAGGGGGAATAACTTTGGTCCAGACCCCACCTGTGCTGGCTCTCTATCCTCTCTTAATGCAAGCTGCTCCCCTTGATCCCTGAGTGAACTAAGCTCACTGCCCTTAGCAATGGCCTTCACTCCCGGTGTAAGGCCACCCCTTTCCTCTCCTGCTGCTGCCAGGTAGGCTTCACACTGCTGCTCTTGTGCCTCGCTACATCCCCATTCAGTCAAGGAAGGTGAACAGCTGGATCCAATTCTGCTTAMGGGTGCCAAGCTGTACTTTACAGTTCAAGCAAGATGCAAAGCCTGCAAAGGTTCCTTTTAGATTTCCATCAAAAAAGCATTAACAAGATAGGCTGGGCAGGAAGTACCTGGTGGRTAGCATTCGACAATCACAGCAAGGGCAGAGGTCAAGAAAAACCTTGCGTCCTTCTGCTGTCACCCACAAACGTGCCTGTGGGTCAACCTCATTTGTGTCTCCGAACAGGTGAGCTCTGGAACACAGCTTCAGCACAAAGTGAACATTGCCGAGGGGATGAGGGAAACGGTGCTGAAGAGACAGGCGAGTCTAGAAAGCTCTTTGATTCTTTAACCTTCTCTGCATACTCTGTATAACTGACATAAGCCCAGGTAACACCACTGTCCTCTGCTGCTGTGGGAAGAGGGGACTCTCTGCGATGACCCCACCCTCCCCAAGACTTTGGTGGAGGTTTCTGGGATGTGGTAGTGGAGGCTTCTGGATGTGGTATCTTCACAAAGCAGCTGGGCTCTAACTCAAGTCCTCACCGTGAAGCTGTCTCAGTTCCTTAAACCATTTTACCTGCTCTTTCACTTTTGGGCACAGAATTGCCATTTTGCCTCCCAGCTGTTTCCTTTTCCACCACCACTTGCTACATGTGGGTATTTTGCATTTTCCTCTGGTTTTAACTCAGAGAATGCTTTTAATATCAGAGCACATTTACCCCCYGACAGCAATACGAAGCACTCAGCTCTCAGCCTGGAAGAACGGGTGATGACAGATACAAGCGATGCTGTTTCAGGAGCAGACATACTCCACGTTTTAACAACACAGCCTACTGAGAACCTCATGTTCTTCCTGGAGGGCCACTCTCCTCTCCCTTCCTCTCAATCAAAGYGCCAGCCAGCCCTGCCTGAAAATTGCACACAAGAACCCAGCAAGAGAGTCACAATCTTGGTATTTGGCTTTTCAAAAAGCCCTTTCCCTCCTACACAAAGCTGGGTACGCAGAGGGTCATTCTTTAAATAAAGCACAGTCCCCCGTCTGCTCCTCTCTCTCCCCAATTCACAATAATTTACTACTCAAGATGAAGCTCCCTGTAATCTCAAAGATGTGCTCAGTTTGGTATTTTTAAATCTATTCTTAAAAGTGCTCTGCAATCAGAGGCCATTTCCATGGGCTCTCACTCTGGGGATAAATTAGGCACTGCAATATAAAATTGTATGTCAACAGAAACAGCAAGACCAGCCTTTTCAAATTGTATGAAAATGGAAGATTTATCTGCAGACCAATTTTTTTGTTAAATGGCTCCTTATTAGCCATCTAGACGGATTTTAGAGACCCCCTACTACAGGTAAGGCTCTGTTAGAGCCTCTTCCTCACAAGTGCCATCATTTCATCCAGTGAATATCTCTTCAAGCCCCCTGAAAAGATATTGGAAGATGGCAGTGATGTGGAACCTAAAGTCCTTCCCCTCCTGAGAGCAAAATAGCCAGTGGTCTCTCAACTAGCCAGAGAGGAGAACTGAACCTTCCGGGATGCAGAAAGGCACTAAGGGTTAAAAGGACACAGTGCACAGAGGCGGGCTGAAACCGATGTGTAAAAGGCACGGAGGCCTTCCTATCTCGCACATCGTGCCAGGAAACCGCACACAGATTAGAACACCCTTAGCTGCAGCAGGGTTTTGCACTCCAGCCAATTATAGGATTTACATTACAAATCTCCTGGCCCCTCATTTCGAAGTCCTCTAACCACAACAGGCAGCAGCATTATTTTATTAATCCCTTTGTTTTGCATGTAAGAAAAACAACAGCACTATTTCAGCTACTGAATGGTTAAGGTTAGCGCCTCGTCTTCTCCTTACTTTCCAAAAACCAGGAGCACCACTGCTCCCAGGTCCTATTCAAGTCCTAATTGACTCTGCACATCTTTGAGGTTAAAAGCTCTGGCTCTGAAATGCCGGTTTGCTCAGGGGAGGGAGGGAAGGTAGAACTTCGCTTTGTTTACTACARAGACGTAACCATAACCACAGCAAATGACTGCGGTTTTGCTCCCTTTTGTCTGCAGGAGCCATATGCAGGTTGGCGCTGGCAGACAACTGCTGCCCTGCAAGTATTCCCAACGACAAGCATGACAAGGGGGAAAGGGCAGACTCTTCTCTGCAGATAACATGGGAGCTGGAGATCAAACTAAATCATACAGGCAGAAAAATCAATTGAATATACATCATTTGGGAATTGAGAGTGCAGGAATAATCAGAGGTTCCCCGCCACCTGAGTCAGGGCCAGGGGAGACATGAAACCACTTTTTGAGAATGCATTGATGAAAATAAAGTTGGGAAACCAGCCAGAACGGTCTCCCTAGGCTGCCTGAGCCCCCAACATGTGTGCAGTCACTAAACAAAGTACTTCGGCATTGAAGGCTCTCTTTGTTTTCAGAGCATAGGTTTGCTTTTGCAGTACTATAACTGGAAAGAGTATTCTGCCTGGAGAACTCAGCCTCTTGGAGCACTTCAGGCCAGAGATGTTGGATTTTTAACCGCTAATACTTGCAGCCATGGCCGCAGCCAACAAAAAGAAATAAATAGTCCTGGTGTTTCTGCAAGCAGCATTGCAAACCTCCTTATTCCCAAGCTCGGGTTTATTCCTTCTGCCAGCAATCGAAGACTGAGACAGAAGAGGCACAGAATGGCCCTTACACCCGGCTAAAACTCCTATTACAGAAACAAATTTCCTACAGATCACAGAAAGAAGGGGGGTATGAAGAGGAGTACAGCTCCCAGGGTGAGAACTCTAACCAAGTCAAGTCTGAAAATAGCTAAATCAATACCATAAGCATTCTGAATAACACCTAACCCAGCTGCTATTTTATTCACAGGACAAACCAGATTATCCTTGCCAGCTAAACCCACATGCTCAAAAGGGATCCTTCCAGCACAGGAAAGCAGGCATCCAGAACCATATCACTCTGCAGCCCAAACACAACGGCAGGACTGCAAGAAGAGGAGGAGGAACAAGAGCATTCATACGGAAAAGGCTCAGGCTACCCAAACCTTCCCCTGGGCAGCTCAGCGAGAAACCCTGAAGAACCCTCCCAACTTACAAGATAAAACAGTTATCGYAAGGAGAGAGTTATCGCCAAGCTTTGTGGGACTGCTGAAACAAACCCTCTAGTGAAAGGATGTCATAAGAGAAAGGCCTCAATCCTCTCCCTTTTCAGCGCATTTGATGCCACATGGCAGAGGTGATTTGGAGTTTCTCTCGCACTGCTCTCCTCACATACAGCTTCTTGGCCTGTTCCATACCTTATAGGGTGATCACCGCAGGTCTTGGGCCGCTCCATGACGGACACCCACTTGTCATCATAGCTGAAAAGGGAGAGGTCGAGGTACGGGCTGCCACTGTACGACTGGGCGCTGATGGGGAGCTGGCCCAGCAGCCTCCGCACGGCCTCCGTGTGCCCTCCATACTTGGCATTCACGATAGTGTCTTTGAACCTGTAGCAAACCAAGAAACAGGTTTAACTCACAAAGGCGACAGGTGAACAGCACAGCTTAAATAAACTAAGGAGGAGAACTGAGAGGGAAAGAAAATCAGCAGCAGTGTAAGAACTAAACCAGYTCATTTCCAAAGATGTATCACAGTGATTCAACCATCAACCAGTTCTGGTGACCTTTTTATCCTCCCTCATTGTTACTGTTTCTGCTCTGAAAGTCCAAACTGACAGAAGGACAAGACTGCCTACCCACAAGGTCTGGCCCCAGCTGCTCTGCAGCACAGGAAATGAACAGGATCAGAAACAGGGAGAGATGGATTAGCAGCTTATCAGTCAATCCAAGTTTTACCACGAAGCCTGGAAACAGCATAAGCAAAAGCCAGAGGGTTTCACAGGAACAGTTGAGCCCTTAATGTTGACTTGAGAATCCCCCCTCTCTAGCCACTATGTTTTAAATGCGTAAAGGGAGAAACCTTAGATGAGGAAGAACCTTGACAGGATGCTCTTCAGAAACTACACTGAGCTGGAAGTTCTTCCTGGGAGAGAGATTAACACAGGCTGGATTTCTCTTTCCAAGTAAAATTTGAGCTTTCCATGTGCAAGAACAGGCAGATCAGTTGCACACGTCATACATCAAGGAGGGTAAAACATTTCCATTTGACCAGAAACACTCAGCCAAAAGCCAGCTCGCCGTGGATTATGCTCTATTATACTTTGCTACGGAAGTTAAACACTCCTGYTATAGGCCCTTGTAGCCAAGGGGATGAAAAGATTCCCCTCTCTACTTTAAGACAAGGCAGGAGTTGTTCTTTGGGTGTCTGCAGTGAGCGCTCTCATTCTCTCTCTCCACTAAGCATTATGGATTTCCTGACAGGCAGCTCTAGAAAGTTACAGACACAGTCAACTTCCTCTTACTTATGTGACGTCAACCTAAAATCAACAGAAGCTTCATGCCCATAAGTGATTGCCAAGTACTTTGGATGATGTGAAACAAGTCACTGGAAGAACAAAACACCCTGAGTCACATAAAAATATATTCCAAGAGAAATAACACACTGCCTCATTAAAACCACATTTGACTGTTAAAGCACATTCTAGAAACCCAGGTTATTTTGATATTTGCTCAGCTTTCACAATAGGTCTAGGCAGATGAGTTTTCTTTCTCCTAGCACAGTTTGACGAGAACCACAAGCTTGTGACTGATGTTGGAGAAAATGCTGCAGAACACAGTTTAATACACACTATAGTCAGAGAATGCCACTTGGCAAAATACATCCAATTAGATGACGCCAGCATCTTGACAAATCTTATCTTCAGGGACCTAAGCTACTGGGCAGTAACACTTTAATAACCTCCAGAAGGGTTACTGCTCAAGGAGAGCCAGAACTCTTTCCCTCAAAATTCCTTTTCCTTCTTCTAAGCACTGAATTGCCACTGCTTTGTTCCTTCCTGTAACAAGACAGATACTGTGGAATATAAAATCAGATGCCTGAGGCTGCAAGATGAACCACGTACAAGCCAGACCCTTGCATCACCCAGCAACTAAAGGAACTGGTTTTCTCAGGGTTGCCGTCATTATTTGATACTAGTCTTCAGCTGACGGGGGCGAGCGTGCGTGTGTACAGTATAAAGCATGTTCCAAATGGCTCACCGGCGCTGGATCTGCCTGGCAAAGTTGTTGCTGGAAGCTGAGCAGGGGAACTGGACCGCCTCACTGTGCAGGGTGGCATTCCTGAAGAGGTCACAGAAGTTCTCAAACAGCTCCAGCAGCTCATCGGACGTATTCTCGAATACAGCAATAACCTCTGTGGTCACCATGTTGTACACGACGAAGAACGAAGGCTGGGGAGAGAGGCAGAGGCAGTGGTTACCCAGGAGAGCACAGATGGGGAAGCTGTCCCTTCCTTCTCCCCCTGTTTCTGTCCCGCATGATACCGCAGACCTTATCCAAATTTCTCTGCAGCGCAGGAGAATCCCACATCCTCACGCTGATCCACTCCACTATTCAAATGCCTCAACAGGTACCAAATTATCCACCTCTTAACTGTGACTATTTATAAAGAAAACTTAAAGGGCTTCCAATTTTTGAACTCAAACTGGATGTCAGTATTTCTGTTTTCTCTTCCTCTCTGCCCTCCACCAAATCCAAAACACTTTCTAAAGTGCCAAATTTAATTGTCATTCCTGCTGACAAAATGATTTTAAATCCAGTGCTAGCCGGCCACAAATTATTTTTTCCTTTGCATAGAGACATTACTTTCTTCCCCTTCTTAATATTTCCAGATGAGAGATGAGCCTTTTTAGTGTACTGTGCACTACACCACTGCCCACAAGAAGTTGTACCCTGCCAGCACAGAAATGAAAATCTGAAAGACATGAATGATTTCTTTTTAATGCCGACATCCTTGTGCAAGAAGGCCCAGGTACCGCGCTGTGGATTGGCAATGGCAATGTTTCATGGCATGAATGAGCAAGAAATCAGGAAAAAGGTGACACTGTGTCAGAGCAGCTACATCAAAGGGAGACGACGTTGGGAAAGGACAGATTTAATCCTTTGTCATCAAAGGTAGCTTTCGTTAGAGACAGGAACGCTAACACCCCAGCACCCCAAAGTAAGAACCTGCCCCTACTTCAAAGGTAACTAATTCCCGTGGTATATGCACGTATCTGGTTACATCTTCTGTCAATAAAGGCAATTTCCAAATGCTTCACCTCCCGCTCCGAAACGATGCTCAGGGATGACGGCAGGCACCCTGCCCACCCCACCCACCTGCAAATATCACAAGGT
The DNA here is from genome assembly GCA_030449065.1 of Oceanodroma leucorhoa. NCBI lineage: Eukaryota > Metazoa > Chordata > Aves > Procellariiformes > Oceanodroma > Oceanodroma leucorhoa. Next base: position 2,268,664 of record JASVER010000034.1, read on the forward strand.
TTGTTTGGTTTACAGCCCCAAAATAAATTGTGATAATACAATCCAGCCCCCACATGTCAAAACGAAGCGCGCTAGATGAGGTTACTCACTAGACTGCTGCCTAAGGAAAGGGAAGCCCTTCTGAAATACAGGATTGGAGCAGAGAGAAAATAAGAGGAGACAGCAGAAGGAAGAACTATTCACATCATTGAAAAGATTGCAGGGAGTATCTTCCGACCTTAAATAAAAAAGTTCTTTTGCCAGGGTAACACCCAGACCCACCTCCAGGATGCCCCTTACCAGAGAAGCTACCCTCACTGCTTTTTAGCAGCACCTGTAACACAGGCAAAACATCGTCACAGCATGGGTGGCAGAAGTCGAGTGTCACAGAAATCATGCAGCAAAGCTGTCAAGTCTATCAACACAAGCCTAGAAAAACAACAAACCCCAAGCTACACATACACAGCACGCRATTAAAAACCTTGAAGGATTCAGTGCAGACCCTGACAATATACAAGCAACACACAAGCATGAACAGCGACTTCCTCAACCTTCTTGGCAGAGAAGCCACAGAGAACAGAGGAGCCTGAGATTGGATGAAATCTCATGTTCCTCTCTGATACACAAAAGAAAAATCAGAGCTGTAGGTATTTTGTGAGCCAAGTTTTCTTCAGGAAGCCCTAACACAAAGCCTATATTCAGGCAGGTCTGCGGAGACTGCTCCGCACCTGGAATTATCTCCTGAAAGAACGCAGAAATGAGATGCTTTCCTCCAGCAGAAAACACACCGCCTGAGGAACACCACAAACAAACCACAACCTGCATCTAAGAAGCAACCCTCAGGTGAAGCGAGTCAGGAGCACGCTGCAGCAAACCAGGCACAAAAGCCTTGGTAACCACAGCAGAGAGCGGAGCCGAGCCTGCCACAAACATTTACATCAGGATCAGGAGCACCGTTCCAGATACCAGCAACGAGCAGAACGCTGCAGGCCACTTCCACAAAGCTTTAATGTTTTTGAGATAGCCACTCAATTTTACACAAATGGGTAAAATTTATTAGATTCAGCCTCACCTATTCCCTCCCAGTAACTCCCCCAAACAAACACCACATAAGAGAAAAATAAACCAGAGTCATCTTCCAGGAAGAATTAGACTAAGGCAACACACAAAGAACTACTGTTCATTTCTTCTAGGATCTAAGTCCTGGATCAGGCAAATAGGGAGRAAGAGAAGGGTATGAAAGAAAAACAAACATCTAGGGAACAATCAGACCTACATGCAGCACTGGAGATTTATTACAAATTCTTGCTAAATACTTTTAAGAGAATAAAAAACAAGTGGATTAAAGGAATAGAACAGGTTAAAAAATATCCTTCTCAGTTTCAGAGAGCTCAAAACCTGACCACCACTCTAACAGAGGTGAAAAGAGATGATCAACCTGCAGGATGGTGAAACGTCTGGAGGCACCCAGCACTGACTGAGCTACATTTGCTCTAATTCAACTTCTTTAGTACTAAATTGAAAGGAGAAGCAATTGGCACATTAGCTAGATCTAAGAGCTGCTACTCCAATTTGGAGAGATCATAAATAGTATCTCGCACTGAAGCTTGAAGGAGTAAGAATGTAGGCAGAGCAGAAAAGGTAATTCTGCCAGGAAAAATGAAGACTATTATATTTTAAAAACATGCTTGAAGATACATGAGAAAAAGGAGATATTACCTCTACAATATAAGTGTACTATATGAAGTACCAGCTAAAAAAGAATCAGCTAGGGATCTGGGAGGGGAAGAGGGTTGTACAGCATCTACGAGCACGGGGAACAATCCCTGGAGAAAGGGGACTTGATAACCACGTCAGATCTCTTCCCTCTCATTTTTACTTGAGAGGGGAGCGATGAAATTATGAGAGCGAAAGATACTCAGTATCAAAGGCGTCAAATGTTCGCACAAGAATGAAGCACCGGGGATCCTAAACAACATTCACAGGCTCAGCTAAGAAACGCAGCTCACAGCATTGTACCTGCTTGAGCACTTGCCCCAAAGCAACGAGCAGCCCGAGGAGGCAGGCAGTACCTGGGAAGGATCCGTCACCCGCAGCGTGACCACGTCTTCACTAGTGTATTTGATAAATAGATGGTTCTCATCCAAAAGCTGCATCTTCCACATGCGGAGCTGCCTCAACTGATCGAAGTACTGGAAGAACCTTCTTTTTGCTATAGCGCTTCCGTCCTGCTCAGCCCTTCTCCACAGGTACACCAGCAGCCTGTGCTTCAAAGAGTTTATGAAGGGCTCTTTGTAGGGGTTGGCCATCCCCGTCTGAGTGTCCCGCTGCACCTCGGGGTACACCGCAGACAGAGTCAGGAGATCATCCTCGTAGCAGAAGCGGCCGATAGTCCGTACGTCGATGAACGTACCCTCGGGTGTTACTTGAAAGACGTGAATAGTCTGTTGCTGCACAGAGAGAATGGCCAAGATGTTCTTATAGAGGTACAGCCCCTGGTTGTGAGACAGGATGACTTTGTCACATTTGAAAGTCCGTGTGTCACAAAGTCTGCCTGTATGGAGGTCTATGATATGCAAGGAATAATCCTCCAAGGGGGACCGGGGATTAGGGGTCACCGACTCGCTGTTGCGGTAAACCTCGAAGAAGGGAGGGTGAGGCTCCTCCGGCAGGTACGCAGCAGAGCCGACAATCACATACCGACAGTCATCGGTGAACAAGCTGCACTCGCGGTTCAGGTGCTCCCCGTTGGAGGCCACGTTGGTGATATGGAGCAGGACAAAGAAGCGTTCAAAGAGCCGCCCCCGGATGTTGACAGATCTTTGGTCATTGCCGTTAGCCAGGATCTCTCCCTCATAGCCTTGCAGGAGATCTTCCGCCGCCTGGCAGCCTTGATACTCGTAGATCTCCAGAGAGGTCTGGTCAGAGGAGAAGGCGATGAAGTAGCGGCCGTCGGGGGAGAACTTGCGCAAGAAGCAGGGTGGCTTCTCCACGTTGACCACGGTGAAGTTGGGGAAAACGTTCTGGTGGAAAACACGGACTTGGTGCCAGTGGGTGCCGGCTTTGCCCGAGCTGATCCGGCGGCGCTCCAGGCGGTGGATGACATTCTGGTTTTGGATGCGGCGGGGCCTGATTGTGGGGGCATCATGGTCCATGGCCAGAGCTCTACTTCATCTTCACCCTGCCGGGGAGAGAGCACACACATGCCCTGTGACCACACAGAGACAGGGGGACAATTCAGGATACTGAGGGACCTGCTTGCAGAGATGGGGCTGGGGAAAGCCCCATAGCACCCAGGGAGTGGGGGGGTCAGCTAAAAGGTGCAGACATGCCTTTGGAATGGGGGGAGGACACTGGAGAGTGGTGGAGAAACTGGGAGAGACCTCAGTGGGAGGTACCAGGGAAAACGAGGGGAGCCCAGAGGGAACYCCAGTGTGCTGAGGGGCGACAGCATCTGCAGGCCTGTCTGCTGGAGAGAGAGACACAGGGGGGCACCGGGAGGGGAGGGAGTCTCCAGACACTGKGGAGGGAGTCCGGGGAGCCGGGGATAGTCCGTAGACCTGCTGGCTGACAAGCTGGCACAGGGAGGAGCTTGGAAAGAACGGAGGGAGCTGGGGGCGGGGGAGCACAGGAGGGGTCATCGGAAGGAAGGGGCGGCCTACGGGCCTGCCTGCCGAGGGGGGCCGCAGGGACCCCGGCTACCCGGGGGTTGTGGAGGTTCTCTGGGCTCCAGGGGAAACCTAGAGGAAGCTGCGGGCCCGCCTGCCGATGGAAGTGGGGCCCCCAGCTGCTCTCCCGCCGGCCCGGAGGGTGAGGGGACACGGGGGAACCGGAGGCCACGGTGACCTCCTAGCCGGGCAAGGACCCGGTGGGGCCGGGCGCGGGGCGGGAGGAGGACGCGGCTGCGCTCACCGCTCGGGCCCGGGGCTGGGTCCCGCCGCCGCCTCTCACTCTATGGCCGCCGCCATCTTTCCGCCACCGCACGACGACGCGCCCCGACGGCGGCGGCAAGAGGGTGTCACCCCCTCGACTTCCGCTTCCGGCCGCCGGGCCAGCGAGGCGGGCCGAGCCGGGCCAGACTGTCAGCAGACCRGGGGGCTGCGCCCCCTGGCGGGGGGAGGGAGCGCTGCGGGGCGCTCCCGGGCACCCCGTGCACCCCCACAAAACCCTGCACTCACCCTGCACCCATCCGGCACCCCCTGCAACCTTGCACCCATCGTGCACCCCCTGAAACCCTGCGCTCCATACACCTATCTGGCAACCCTGAAACTCTGCACCCATCCTGCACTCACCCTGTACCTTCAGCACCCATCCTGCGCCCCGGACACCCCCGGCAACCTCTCCCAGCACCCCC